>OZ030005.1:20630526-20655526 GCA_964023405.1 Apodemus agrarius
TTTTCGAGACAGGGTTTCTCTGTATAGCCCTGGCTGTCCTGGAACTCACTCTGTAGACCAGGCTGGCCTTGAACTCAGAGATCTGCCTTCCTCTGCCTCCCAAGTGTTAGGATTACAGGCGTGCGCCACTACCGCCCGGCTCAGCCTTAAACTTTGATGGCAAAGTCTTATGCATTATGCTCCGCTATCTATCCAGATGAGGTTGTGAAGAATCTATGTGTAAACCAGTCTGGTTTTTATTTTATTTTATTTATTTATTTATTTATTTATTTATTTATTTATTTTTGAGATAGGCTCTACCCCAGGCTAACCTCAGACTTTTCATGCTCCTGCCTCAGCCTCATGAGTGCCAGAGTTCAGGGCTGCACCACTCTGCCCACCATCAGTATTTTATCAGCCTACTTCAAATGTCCCATCCCTGGCCGGCAATCGGAACCCATGAGCTCTAAGAGCACAAATACGCACCTTCCTAGTTATTCTGGAAATCCGGGTTCTGGGGTCCAGTACCCGCAGGGATGCTGGTTGAGTGAGTGTGACACTTGGGGCCACACCTAGAGGTCTTGTGCAAAATGCAGGTTGAACCAGCAGATCTGGGGTGGGGCTGGAATTCTGAGTTTCTCATCCCTTCCCTGGAGATGCGGAGGCTGCGGGCCTGGGCCCTGGAGGCAGCAGGGGTCATTGGGCAGAGAGCAAGATAAAATAGACGGGAGAAAATAGGGTGTGTTGGGGGGGGCAAGAGACTGAGCAGAGGCAGCTCTCTGAAGAACTTGTACAACAGCGTGCTAAGTTTTATGTGTCCCCAGGTTTTAGGAGCAACTCTTTCACCTTCTTAACTCTGTTCCTTATTTATTTTTTAAATCAGCTTTAAGAACACAGAGAGCCAGCTAGGCGTGGTGGCGCAAGCCTTTACTCCCAGCGCTTGGGAGGCAGAGGCAGGTGGATCTCAATGAGCTTGAGGTCAGCCTAGTCTACAAAGTGTATTCCAGGACAGCAGGGGGCTACACAGAGAAATCTTGTCTCAAAAAACAAGAAGAAGACCGTCAACAGCAGCACCCATTTTCTTCTATGCTCTCTGCCAATTT
This sequence comes from Apodemus agrarius, assembly GCA_964023405.1. Lineage (NCBI taxonomy): Eukaryota > Metazoa > Chordata > Mammalia > Rodentia > Muridae > Apodemus > Apodemus agrarius. The sequence continues at coordinate 20,631,609 of OZ030005.1, forward strand.
CCTTTTTTCTTTTTTTCCGTTTTCTTTCTTTTTGGTGCTTCAGCAGAGAACAAGGACGTCCTAGAGGTCCCAGGGGGAGGGGCCGCTCTGCTTGGAGAGAATACAGTAATCACTCATCTTCAGAGGCAATGCTCACAGGGCCCGTCTCCCCATACCCCGGCCAGGTCTACAGTTAGCTCTGGGAATGAGAAAAGACAATGGAAGTGCTGATCTCCAACCCAGGCGGTGCCTAAGCCGGACGCTACAGTGTGTCCGTTCTCACCGGCAGCCACTCCCTTCCTGCCCAGTGCAGAGACCAGCCCAGCTGGAGTTTCTAGTCTGTGTCAGTGGAGCCCAGCAGCCCGGGCAGGGAAGGACTTGGATGACTTCGTGGCAATGACTCTTCTCGCTTTGTTCTGGAGAAGAGACTGTCATCAGCTGGGGATAGATTCATAAACATAAGTCAGCAGTCAGCGGGCCCGCATGTGACAGGCGCTAAGAAGAGCTGGCGGGCAGAAGGCGCTGCCCGCAGTCCCTTCTAGATCCGCGCACCGCTCTGTCCCGCCCTCTCCGCCCCCACTGACTTCTGCACCTCATGTTTCCCTAGGAAAGTAGAGAAAGCGGCCATCTCCTTGGGGGCTCCCATGACTACCAGGTGAGCAAGGGACAGCCAGGGCGGCTTAGCAGAGGGGATCGTGGGTTGGGAGAGGATGCCAAGAGACGAAAGGACTTACCTCTCCTTGTGAGCTGCCCGGGTGACTACCAGGAAACCAAAATGGAGACTGGGATCTGCCGCCCCTCCTCCGCCATTGTTCCCCTTTCTGCTTCCGTTTGGGATCAGAGCCATACTGGTGGCAAGTGGGAAACGAGCAAGGACAGAGATCCAGGCCTGGAGGTGATACTTGGAGTCACACTGACTGGGGAGGATGAGGCAGGAGGACCACAAGTTCAAGGACTGCCTGGTCTATAGAGTGTGTTCATGGCCAGTCTGAGTGACTCAGAGAAATCTTACTTTAAAAAGTATAAAAGAACTGGAACATGGCTTAGAAGTAGAGCAGTTTGACTAGACTACTCCAGGGAGGGGCTGGGGGCATGGCTCAGTGGTAGAGCCCCTGCCTAGAATCCCCCAGTGAGGGGCTAGGGTGTGGCTCAGTGGTAGAGCCCCTGCCTAGAATCCCCCAGTTAGGGGCTAGGGTGTGGCTCAGTGGTAGAGCCCCTGCCTAGAATCCCCCAGTGAGGGGCTGGGGGCGTGGCTCAGTGGTAGAGCCCCTGCCTAGAATCCCCCAGTGAGGGGCTGGGGGCGTGGCTCAGTGGTAGAGCCCATGTTCAACATATGTGAGAATCTAGATTCAATTTCTAGAAATAACTCCCAAAGAAATCAAGGGACTATGTATACATGTGTATGTATATACACACACATACACATATGTGCACATAAATGTGCTTAAAATGAGAAGTGGAAAGTTGTTGAACTTTGGGCATAAAGATGGGGGGTAAAGGTCAGGTCTGCCCCCTCATTATCTATGTATTTTCAGGCAAGTCCATTGGCCCTTTGTGTCTGGGAACCGTGACTTCTTCCCCCTTACCCCCACTTCCTAAGCCACTGCACATTTTTCTGTATCATAATAAAAGCAAGGCCAGGGTCCAGACAGGCGGACAGAGCCTGGTACTTCCTGGTGACCGCTTCTGTTCAAATGCACTCATCTCAAATAAGTCCTGTGGCAAGATACGGTGTGGTGCTGGGCACACAGTGGGGCCGCACGTTGTCTAGTCTCATCTCCACCGGTCTTTGTGTGGGGCGGGCAGAAGAGCACAGAGGCAAGGATGTGAAGGTGACGGTCAGGCATGGCGGTGGGTCCTGTAAACCTGGGGGGAACCCGACGCAGGAGGATCACTCAAAGTTTGCAGCCAGCCTGGCCTGTGTGGTGAGCACACTTCTCAAGCGTCTACGTCACTCATCTCTCTGAGCTGAGATTTTTGGGTGTGGGAGAGGAATGAGAAAGGGTTATGGAGAGGAGAGTTGCGGGGCCGGTGGTGCAGTGGGTGGGCCTAGGATAGACTGACAGGATTTGTCTGACAGTGGGCGTGAGTCTTGAACACGTCTCTTCCTTTCCTCTACGCAGGGGCACGGGTCCAATGGTGGCAATGCACAAAAAGAAGCTGTCAGTGGACTCAAAACTATGGTGAGTGGCTGCCTTCCTCCACCCAGGGCTGGGACTGGGGTGCCAGGCATCCCTCCCGACACCCACGCCTCCGGCCTCTGCCGCCTGCTCATGAAGCGGACTTGTAACCTCCTGCCCTTTCTTGTCCATTCCTTAGAACTCCGATAAGTCTTCCTTGCCCTTCAACTTTGACGATTTCTGGGAGGTGAGTTCTGGAAGTTTGCCCGGCTCCCTTTGGAAAAGCAACTCCTCAGCCCTCCACATCCCGAGAGAGAGCCACTGCCTCGGCCTTGAAATTTGTTCTTTTTTTATGCCTATGAATGCTTTGCTGGAGTAGATGTAGGCCCACTGTGTGTGTGTGTGTGTGTGTGTGTGTGTGTGTGTGTGTGTGCCTGGTGCCAGCAGAGGCCAGCAGAGGCCAGTAGAGGGCACCAGATCTCCTGGAACTGGAGTTACAGATAGTGTGAACCACCCTATGAGTGCTTGGGATAGAATTCCGGTCCTCTGGAACCGCGTCCAGTATCTTATCCACCCAGTGACCTCTCCAGCCCAGCCCAGGACCCTTTCTGGCTCCCAAAACAGAGAACAAAACGAAAATCAAACATTTTTTTCATGATCTGACTTAGGCGTATCTTACTATTTTCTCTGCAGAATTTTAAGTCCAAGATGGGTTTCATTAACTGGGACGCCATCAACAAGGTAAGTACCGGAAGGCCGGCCGCGCGTTGCTGACTTGAGAGCAGAGAACCAGAGAGTGGAGAGCCAGACACCTTCGTGGTGAGGCAGGGGCAGAGTCAGCATAGCTGCTAAAAAGGTGTCTAGGCAAATGCCCAAACTAAATGAGCCCACACACAGGGAGCCAATGGAGACCTGGAAAGAGAGGGCAAATTCGGAAATCCCTGGGGGCAGGGAATGAGCAGATGGGATGGATGTTGTTAACATTTCAGCATAAAGAATAGGTGGACCCTCAACCTCAGCCTAGTCTCTCCTCAGACCCGCAAGGGCGCAGGCTTATCATTCTGCCAATTTGGGAAGAAAAGGCAGTAGGGTAGGAGAATTCAAGGCCACTCTGGACTACAGAGGGAGTTTATAGCCTCTTTCAGTGATTTAAGGAGATGATATCTCAAAATTAAAACCCACCAGTGAATGCCTGAGTTGAAACTTGAGGTAGAGCCCCGCCTAGAATCCCCCAGTGAGGGGCTGGGGCCGTGGCTCAGTGGTAGAGTCCCTACCTACAATCCCCCAGTGAGGGTCTGGGGCCGTGGCTCAGTGGTAGAGCCCCTGCCTAGAATCCCCCAGTGAGGGGCTGGGGGCGTGGCTCAGTGGTAGAGTCCCTGCCTAGAATCCTCCAGTGAGGGGCTAGGGTGTGGCTCAGGGGTCGGCCACTTTATCAGACTCTCTTGTGGCCCTAGATTCAATCTCAAGCACTGAAAAAAATTAATTTTTTAAGCCAAAGATAGGGCTGGAGAAATGCTCTGTGTTTAAGATATATGCCGATCTTGCAGAGAAAAGAGTTCAGATTCCAGCACCAACATTAGACAGCTCACAACTGCCTGGAACTCCAATGTCAGGGAATCTAATGCCCTCTTTTGGCCTCCTCCCAACACGCAGAGAAGACACTGATATAGGTGCACACACACGCACATGTACACAACTTAAACACGTTTTAAGTAAAAACAAAGTACCAACTTTGCTTTAAAAAAAAAAAAAGTGGTCCAAACAGGCACCTCTGCCATCCACGGCCACGTTTTCTGCCAGGGAGTTCGGCTTTTCTTTGCCCTTTATCCTCTCAATTCCCATCAAGCCATCATGACGTCAGACCATTCTGGCCAGAGGCATCCACTGTGAAAGGGAAGGGTGTGGCGGGAGAAGGACAAAGAATTTCACTGCCCTAGCTGGAAGGATTATACATGACAGGGACACTCCCAAGACCTGTCACCCACCTGGTGACAGCAGCTCTTCTGTCCGTTTTCCTTGTCTCTCTGGATTTGTCAAACTTCATATGTCCTTGTAGGTCTATCTGAGTCCTCACTCAGTTAATTCCCTATGATCATGCCTATTCAGTCCACCTAATCCCTTCTGCATAGAGCTGGAGACTGAACCCAGAGCTTCACTAGGGAAGCTCTACCTGTGAACCACGCCTCCAACCACTCACTGGGGGACCCTAGGCAAGGGTTCTACCACTGAGCCACGCCCCCAGCCCCTCACTGGGGGATTCTAGGCAGGGGCTCTACCACTGAGCCACGCCCCCAGCCCCTCACTGGGGGATTCTAGGCAGGGGCTCTACCACTGAGCCACACCCCTATCCTCTCCCTGGGGGATTCTAGGCAGGGGCTCTACCACTGAGCCACGCCCCCAGCCCCTCACTGGGGGATTCTAGGCAGGGGCTCTACCACTGAGCCACACCCCTATCCTCTCACTGGGGGATTCTAGGCAGGGGCTCTACCACTGAGCCACGCCCCCAGCCCCTCACTGGGGGATTCTAGGCAGGGCTCTACCACTGAGCCACGCCCCCATCCCCTCACTGGGGGATTCTAGGCAGGGGCTCTACCACTGAGCCACACCCCTATCCTCTCACTGGGGGATTCTAGGCAGGGGCTCTACCACTGAGCCACACCCCCAGCCCCTCACTGGGGGATTCTAGGCAGGTGAGCTGTATCCCTAGCATTCTTTTTCACTTTTTATTTTGAGACAGGGATTCACTAAGTTGTCAAGGCAGTCCTTGAACTCAATATCCTCCTGCCTCAGTCTTCTGAGTTGACAGGTCTGAGATACTGAGCTCACGAAACTTGGGGATTGTTTTGTTTTTGTTTTGTGTTTTGGTTTTTCGAGACAGGGTTTCTCTGTGTAGTCCTGGCTGTCCTGGAACTCACTCTGTAGACTAGGCTGGCCTTGAACTCAGAAATCCACCTGCCTCTACCTCCCAAGTGCTGGGATTACAGGCGTGTGCCACCACGCTCGGCGGGGATTGTTAAGAAAAGACAGCACACACCTAAGTGATGGGATGGCTTTCTCAAGAGTCACTGAGACACGTTTAAACAAGAATATGAATTACTTGCCAAAATTAAAAATTGGCAGTTAATAATTTAGGTGCCTGGCTTATCTTGAAGTATTTGGCCAGTCTGGGAACCCCTTTCCATGGGACAGAGTTGCTTTACTTTGTACTATGGGTTCTTGTTCTCCAGTGGCTACTCTGACCCTGTCCATCGAGGAGTCCAGCTACCTGACTGGAATTTTAACCCTTATCCTAAGACAGCCTTCCCAGGACTTGGGGTCTTTATGGAAAAGTAGGCAGTGGTGAGGTGGGAGAGAACTGCCCAGACACCGGGAAAGCCTTCTTGAACTCTGAGGGCTGAGGCAGGCAGTGAGAGCTGGGGGCTCCCTGCAGCCGTGCATTTCTGGTTTAAATGAACTGTTTTTATTTAAGTCCTTTATTATTTAACTTTGAGACAGAACCTTCTAATATAGCTCAGGTTAGCCTTATGAGGTAGCCCAGAATTACCTCAAACTTGAGCATTTCCTATTGAATGCTTGGATTCCAGGCATGTACCACCATGCCTGGATGAGAGGCCTGTTTGTTTGTTTGTTTGTTTGTTTGTTTAGAAACAGCTTCTGGTGGGATGAACCTCCTTGCCAAAGTCCTTGGGAGGTGGGGGTGGGGAGGAACTCAGGACTCCAGAGGAGGCCAGGGTATACAGGCCTGCAGTATAGTAGGGGCTGCACACATGACCAAGCATTTTTGCCCATCTGGGAATGCTAGGTAGGTAGGATTCATAGGAACAGGCCTTCCAGCAGGTCAGTGGGGTATGTGTGTGTGTGGGGGGAGTAGGTGGTGTTGGGCAGAACAGGGTGCCATTAGCCAATGGGAGGAGTGAGGGGAGGACCTCTAGCCCAAGCTGAAACATCTGGGTTGTGTGCAGAATAGATAGCACCTTAAAAGATCCGTGCAGATTTTGAGAGCGGGGGTCCCTGCCAGCCCACCCTTACCGACTGCTCCCGGAGATACCCACTCCGCTAGCTTCCTCTTAGAGCCCATTTCTCTGCTCAGGACAAGGGGAGCTCTCGCAAACCATGACCTCCAGATGAGGAGCTGTCGGCTGCATGAGGGTCCCACCATTCCGCCACCCCTAACTCTCTTACCCTTCTCCCTGGAAATAAACTGCAGCTGCCCCATACTGCTGGTCTCTGCTCCTTTCTTCGCCTCCACTGTGGTCCTAGAACGGGGTGGAGAGATGTGTTGGTGGCTGTGGTAGCCCTGGGTTCTGAGGAGTTTGCGACAGTTGTGTTGTGTCAAGAAGAGGGACTGAGAGAAGGCAGAGCTGGGCGTGGTCCAGCACAGCACAGACATCTAGCCAGTCTCTGTTTCCAGGTTCTGGGGTCCCTAGGGATTCCCAGCATCCCTTTCACACATTAGTTACAAGGTATCTCTGAAGGCTGAAAGGAGGCAGCGGGAGTAGGAGTCTGGGCTTTAGGCGAGCAGTGGCAGGCTCCCTGATAACCTGTTCCCCATCTTTTGTTCACAGGGTCGTGTCTCGCCTCCCACAACTCGGGCCTTACTCTACTTCCGCAGACTCTGGGAGGTAGGAGAACTCCCTCTTTCCAAAGACCTGGGGATCCTGGCCATCACGGTCCCCTTGCCCCAATGTCTCCCTCAAAGACACATAGCCCACCGGCCACAAACGTTGCCCCTCTTTTTTGGGTGGGCGCAGGGGGAGATATATGTTTTATTTCTGCAATGCTGCAGATTGAACAGAGAGCACACGCTAAGCTCTATTACTATCCAACATTCTCAGCTGTTATTTGACATTTTCGAGACAGGATCCCACTACGTATCCATAGCTGCCTTCGAACTTGCTAGCTGGCCCAGGTTAGCCTTGAATTCTCTATGTAACACAGGCTAGCCTGGAACCCACAGTCCTCTTGCCTTGACCTTCTGAGTGCCGGGGATCCTGGGTGTGTCCCGCCACGCCCGATAACTCTCATCTTTGAGATAGGCCATCTCATATCTCCACACCTGATGACTCTCTTCATCTTCGAGATAGGTCATCTCATTATATTTTATCCCCGACAGCATCTCAAACTCAAGCGCCCTCAAATTCCCAAATGCTTTTATTCACCCAACCCCAAGCCGCACCTGGCCTTCCCTGCAGCCACCTGGCACGCTGCCCGGCGTGTGATCATCTCTTTACGGAGCTCTGGCACCGGTGGCTACTCTCTCATCTCTTCCTTTCCTTTCCTTCCAGAATTTCAAACGCAACACTCCTTTCTTCAACTGGAAACAGATTGAGGTGAGGGGGTTGGGTAGAACTCTTGGGATATGACATCTCGGCTCTAGGGACTCAGGGTTGTCAGCCCTTGACAGATAGATGGCTTGCTGATTTTCTTCCTGTCCCTGATGACGGAGGACACCTCACCTTCCCTCTCCTTAGTTTGTGCAACCTGGAGTTGGGCGGAGTGGGAGTGAGAGAGCGCGTGAGCGAGGGAAGCTATGAGTCACGGAAGAAGGACTGGGGTGGGAGGGGTCTCCCGAGGATAAAATACCAGGGCAGGAAGCCGAGGCTCCCAGAGTACAAGAGCAGAACCATGAAGCCGCTCACTGCCTCCGCTCTGCTGCTTATCCTGCTGGGTGTGGCCTGGCGTGGAGACAGTCACAGCTGGGTGGGTACCGAGGGAAAGCGGGGGTCGGGTCGGGGGAGCACAAGATGAAAGGACTTGGGGTCAACTCTCAAGTGATGGCAAGGGACTAAAGGGGAGGAGAGCCCAGGGGAATCAGGAAGGTAAAGTCGAGTTCAGGCAGGCCCAGAGCCTGAACAGCTGGGTCCTGGGTACAATGAGCCGCTCGAAACGGGTCACGGAGAAAGTCATTCCTTAGCGATACGTGGCTAGTGGCCTTTGGGAACCAGAACTAAGACGAAGTTGTCTGAGTTCCTTATGCACATATGTAGGACCTGAGTGACTACAGTGTAATTTTTTTTTCAAGAAAAATTAGAAATCCAATTTTAAATCATTTGTAACTTTTTTTTTTTTTTTAAAGAAGACCAAACAAAACTGGTCTAGAGGCCTTTAAGTGACTAGTTTTATGACCTCAGTGCCCGAGCTGGTGGTGGGGCTAAGACTCAGTGTCAGGGGACTAGAGATGTGGCTCAGTGGTTGAGCCCCTGCCTAGAATCCCCCAATGAGGGGCTAGGGGCGTGGCTCAGTGGTAGTGCCCCTGCCTGGAATCCCCCAGTGAGGGGCTGGGGGCGTGGCTCAGTGGTGGAGCCCCTGCCTAGAATCCCCCAATGAGGGGCTAGGGGCGTGGCTCAGTGGTAGTGCCCCTGCCTAGAATCCCCCAGGGATGGCCTGGGGGCGTGGCTCAGTGGTAGAGCCCCTGCCTAGAGTAGCAGGTGTGCACTGCAGGCTTCTTTAGCTGTTTCCATGGCTGTCTTCCCTTTGCTGGGTATCGTCTTAATCACTGAGCTCAGCTACCTCATGGAGAACGGCACTGTAGCAGGATTAAGAGGCCCAGAGGGAGCAGCAGGGGCTGGTGTAGGTTCATGGCTGGCCCGAGCTAAGGTACCCGTGTGGGTTCGTCATCTTTGTTATTCTAGCAGCGTCAACACTTAGAGCTTCCAACCCTGCGGCCTGTGTGGAGGTGGTGCTCTTGCCCAACTGGGCCTCCACCCCAGCTCCCCAAGCCCGAGTGTGGACACCTGTGTCCTATATCTGTCTGGGCCATCGCTCCCTCCAGTCCTGCTGGCCCGAGCTGGGACCATTACAGGGGTAGGGTGGGACAGGCGGGCTTTGGAAGGAGGACTGTGGCCACGCTGACCACGGCTTCTGACTCCTTTGTAGGGCTCGGATCTGTCATCTCTGCAGAAGAGGGCAGGCGGTGCTGACCAGGTGAGTGCCTCTGTCCACGGACTCCTCCTCGGCAAGGGCCTGGGTCTCGTGCGACCCTGTTCTCACAGCTGGCTAAGCTGAAATTCTCTTTCTTCTCTCCCGCTGACAGTTTTCTCAGCCTGATGCAGCAAGACAAGATCTGTCAGCTGAGTCATCCAAGGTAAGATCTCGTCCCCTGACCCCCGGCTTAAATGCCACCTTTTTCCTCTGGGTCTCCTGTCTTCATCTCCCATGTCACGCTGGAGGGGCTGGGACGGACTGCGGAGGAGGAGGAGGAGGAGGAGGAGGAGGAGGAGGAAGGCTCTGGGCTCCAGTTAACCCTGCGGGGTAACAGGAAAGAAAGTTACACAGAGGGGACAAAGCATGGCTTCTAAGAAACCGGCTGTCTGGGCACAGAAGTGGAGGTTTATTAGATGACGAGATGACACTTCCCTTTCTCCTCTGCACCCCACGCCCCCTGTTCCCACAGAACTACTACAGCAACCCGCAGGTGAACCCCACGTACAACTGGCAATTCTACGCCAAGACCACCCCCAAGGTGAGTTTTGAGAAAACTCCGTTTCCTCGGGGTGGGGTTGAGGGTGTCTCTGCTTGGAGCAGGACGAGGCTTCTCTCCTCCCTCCGGCGCATGGCTGTAGGGAGGGTTCCAGTGGGTGGCTGCCCCACCCCGATGCCCAGCAGCTAGGAAGTCAGTGCGGGAGAGAGACCAGGAGGCTCGCCTTGGGGCCGCTGCTCTTGCTCGCCCTCCGGGGCGCAGCAGCTGGAGTGGAGGATAGCATCCCAGCACGCCCTAAAAGTCAAGCGTTGGGACTCAGCCCCCCCCCCCCGAGGAATTAGAAGAGGGAGGAAGAGAGGCTTGAGAGGTTTGTTTGTGCAGTTGCAGATTTGGCAGGCTTAGGGATATGAGGTGGCTCAGAGGATAAAAGGGGCTTGCTGCTAAGCCTCACAGCCCGAGATTGATCCCCTGGACCCACATGATGAAAGGAGAGAACTGACTCCTCTACATTGTCCTCTGACTGCCACATGTATCCTGAGGCCCAAATACATTATATATATATATATATATATATATATGTGTGTGTGTGTGTGTGTGTGTGTGTGTGTGTGTATATATATACACACACACATATATATGTATATATATACACATATACATACACACACACATATATATGTGTATATATATATATATGTATATATATATAATTTTAAAGAAATAGGCAGCCTTGGGAGTTAGGGGTGTGGCTTCGAGGCAGAGTAGCTGTCTCACAGAGGAGAGCCGTAGGCTCCATTCCTAGCATTGCGAACCAGTCAGCCTGCCAACCAACCAGCCGAGAAATAAACAAGATGATATTGTAATACCAGAGAGTGAATACGTTAGACACCAGTATGGCTGACCAGGAAAGCCAGGCCAGGGACCTCCTTCCATTCCTCAGAACACCCTTCTGAGATAAGAGAAACTGCAGCCGGGCCCCTCACAACCTACCATCCTAGCTACTTGGTGGGGATGGTTGTTGAGGCAGGGGCATGATCCTAAGTTCGGGGACTGCCTGGGCTATGGTGCAGTTCTAGCCTGAGCACCTTACTGTCTCAGAATATAAAGGCCAAGGAGGTGGTAAGATGCTTCCCAGTATGTGTGAGGCTCCTCGCTCCGCTTCTCGACCCCTCCAAAACAAAGACAGGGACAAACGAATGAGGAACTATCGGTGAGGAAGAGGAGGATCAGAGGAAGTAAACGCCTTCGTGGCTTCCTCTGGCTTCTGTGTGTAGCTGACCTCCAACCATCCCTCAAGGAGGAGAGGTCTCCTCTCCCACTCCTCTAGTCCATTGTGTGTTTGGGGGCCATATTCACCGTCATCCTGGATAAAATGTACGCTCTGGAGGGAAAGGCCATAGACCGAATCTCTACGGCCAGCATGAAGGACTTTGCGGATAATGTTGGCTTCTCAGGGGGGATCTTGGGGCAGCCTAGAAAGGGCCGGCGTGGCTTCCTGTGACCTCCTTTGGTCTTCTCTTTCCAGGCTGGAGCCACACCTTCGTCCTCAGTGAGTATGGGGTGTGATGGGGGTGTGGGGGTGGGAGAGCATGCAGCTCCGGGCGAGAGCGCTGGCGGCAGTGTGGCGCCCACTCAGCCTTTCCCCTTGTCCTGCAGGCTTCTCGGGCACAGCCTGGCCTGCTGAAGTGGCTGAAGTTTTGGTAGGTGAGTGTCACGGAGCGGGCCACACGGAGGGGGCCACACAGAGCGGGTCACACACGGAGCGGGCCACACGGAGGGGGCTACACAGAGTGGGTCACACAGAGCGGGCCACACGGAGGGGGCCACACAGAGCGGGTCACACACGGAGCGGGCCACACGGAGGGGGCTACACAGAGTGGGTCACACAGAGCGGGCCACAAAGAGTGGGTCACACGGAGGGAGTCACACGGAGGGGGTCACACGGAGGGGGTCACACGGAGCGGGCCACACGGAGGGGGTCACACGGAGCGGGCCACAGGGAGCGGGCCACACGGAGCGGGCCACACATAGCTGAGGCAGGCCTCAGTGAGCAGCGCAGAAAGGCTGGTGCCCTTGGGGTGCAACTGAAGAGTGACTCGGAAGAGCACCCGCTTTGTGGGGGGTGGGGGTGGGGTGGAAAAATACTCCTTAGAAAAAGGCCTAGGAGGCAGCGGGCATGGAGGCAGAGGCCTTGAATCCCAGCACTCTGGAGGCAGAGGCAGGCAGATTTCTGAGTTCGAGGCCAGCCTGGTCTACAGAGCGAGTTCTAGGACAGCCAGGGCTACACAGAGAAACCCAGTCTCAAAAAACAAAAACAAAACAAAAAACAAAACAAAACAAAACAAAACAAAAAAACCCCACCCCAAACAAGCAAACAAACCCAAATGAACAAAGAAAACGTCCCCGGACACGTGGCGCTGTCTTTGAGTGAATGGGGGGGGGTGTGAAGGCTGCCCCCGGCTCGCACGCACAGGAGGCGAAGGTTCAGCGGTGCGGTGAAGTGAAGCCCCAGCAAGGAAGGCTGTTTTTCTTGTTGATATCTTGTTTTGTACTTTGGAGACAGGGTCTTTTTGTGTCGCTCACAAACTCCCAATCCTCTCACCTCAGCCTCCTGGAGGCTGGTGGAACAGGCGCTTACCGCCTTGCCTGGCGTGGAAAGTGGTTTTTTCAGCACCTCAGTGAGCCCACATTTGTTTTATGTCGGAGGAAAAATGAGGGATCTGCAGGCCGACGGGGGTGGGTGGGTGGGTGGGTGGGGGAGCTCTAAGGAGCCACTGGAGCCAGGAATCCTCATGACATGGTTTGTTCTCCGTCACTGTAGGAGAGGTTGGGTCCTATCATTTTTTTTCTCCTGCTTTGCTTTTTCTTCTAGAACATTCTTTCTAGTCACTGCGACTCCTCAGGAACCCACACAAGTCTTCAGGGAGCTTGACCGTCCTTACCCACAGTCCTCTCTGATGCCGCTGACCTACCCGGGCATTACAAGCCTGCCATCGCACCTGGGGACCTGGTTTATCTGTCCTCATCCTCCCCGTTCGGCGACTGTGGTGTCTTGGAGACTAATCAGTTTCATTGGAAAACCAGTCAGTTCTTCACCTCGTCTTCCGTATGTGACCGGAAGTTCCCCGGAATGAGGCTGCGGAAGCTTCCTACTCTCCAGTTTCTCTGTGGAAATAAAACATGACTATTTCCCTGAGACTCTTGACTCCTTATTCAGTACGACCCTGCTGTCCTGGGTGCGGGGGGAGTGGAAAGGCGGGTGGGTGGCTGGAAGTCTTCCTCCTGAGCGTGGAATGAGGGGTGGTTGGCTGGAGAGAGAGGCGACCTGGGCTTCGGCCTGGGTAGCACAGGATCGGCTAGCTGACGGCTTCCTGCAAGTTTCTCCATCTGCAAGAAACAATGTTTGCCTAACGTGCACTGCAGTGGTATGCTTGGTAGCTATAGATGTTTTGACGGCCTGCCTGAAAGGGCAATTGCTCAGAACAGCAGATTGGTGTCAGGAGGCTGTTCCAAACGACCCACCAGTTCTGGGGGTGGAGACGCACAGGGACCGGACAGACAGACCATCGGGGCTGTGCAGGGCCAGGCAGGACAGACGTGGCCATGCCATACATGCATGGTTGGTTGGGCACAAGCAGACAGTGGCACTGTTTAGGAAGCTGGCGAATGAAGGGGAAGCCAAGCCTGTCTTGTCATGTAACAGTCGCTATGCCCCCGAGGAAGGCGCAGGCCCTGGGCACAGGCTGAGGAGGCCCCGGGCCAGGGCCAGAAAGGTGTGTGCTTCATGGAACTGATACTGGGTGCCCAAATGTAGGGGCCCCTATCACGGTCCTCACACAACCCCCACCCCACCCCCCGCACCCTAATATCCATGGAGGGGGAATTAAAAGACAAGAAACCCTGCCAAATCAAGTGAGTCGTGTGCCCTTCGCTAAGCCTGCTGCCTTTGTAGTAACCCACAAGGCCTCAAGTTGTGAATCAGTGAAAACTGGCCCTAAACTGACTCAAGAAAGCCGCCCGATCCACCTACTTCTTCGGATCAGAAAATTCTGGTCCACTCCTTTGCTCTGTCTTCCCCTTAATTTTTTTAAATTGAGGCTCCAGGTTGTTTACTCTACTGTACTGAAGGCTTTGCAATACCTAGCCACAGCCACATGGGGGCGGACGAGAGGCTATTCTGGAAGAAGCCCTGGTCTCACTGGCAACAGTGTAGACAATGTGTCCTGCTGTGTGAATGGGAATAGGAACCTGGGACCTAGTAACTAGGAGCAAGATAGCGCCAGACTCTTAAGCGGACGTTCCTGGTCCTTTCGAGTTTAACCTGAGGTTGTCTGGTGTAAGGGCCCCTCCAATAACGGCCCCTCCCCTTCCTCCTAGCTCACCTGGAGCTAGGAGATATGTTTAGTATGTGTGTGCGTGCGCGTGCGTGCACATGCGTGTGTGTGGGGGGGAGGGGGGTTAGGGGATAACTTGCCAGAGTAAGGTCTCCCCTATAACGTGGATCCGGGTTCAAACTCAGATAATTGTGCTTGATGGCAAGCACCTTTACCCACGGACCCGTTCTGCAGGCACCCCTTTTTATTTCGGGATAAGGTTGTCAGCCGTGTCGCCCACGCTGCTCTGTAGTACAGGATTCGAACTCAGAATGCTCCTGCCTCAGGCACCAGGTCCAGTTCACTCTCTCCCCACCCTCCACAGGTAACATCTTCCTTCCTCTGTTTCTTTTCTCAGTTCTCAGGCTCCTCCCTAGGAGTCTTTCCCTTGCAACCGCTGTCACTGTCTCCCGGGCTTGTTTATTTTGCTAGGTGGCTCTCAGCCTCCTCTGAGAACCCAAGCATCTACTCAAGACATATTTATGGATTACCCAATGGGCGGAGGGTTTGGAGTTCAGTGCTGGGACGGATCAGGAAGTCTTCCTGGGACAAGTGTAGGCAAACAGCTTCCAGAGTGGGAGGAGGGCCTGCTGGGAGGCTTCGTTTCCGGGGAGTGTGGTAATAATCTACACCGAGGGAGTGGGAACTGTGCTCCCCCGAGGTCGGACGCTAACCGCCTGCACCCTCTCCTGAGACCCCAGGCTCCCTTCCTTCCCCATGGATTCTCCTCAGTCCCCAAGGTCCCTGAGTATCTGGTGTCCATTCCTTTAATCATGCAACCCCGATACCTAGGAGGCTGGCTTCTGTCCCAGTGCCTGTCATGATGGAGCAATCAGGGCTGGGCCTTGCCTCCTACCTACATTCAAGTTCTATCACATTTGGAGTGGGGTGGGGGCGGGTAGTGAGAAAACAGGGGTTTGCTGGGGTACTCAGAGCAGGGGTGGAAATAACTAGACGTAGGGACGGGGCTGGAGTCAGTGGGACCTCATCACTCTATGCATTCATTCAACGCAGAGTGGAATCCTGGGAGACTCCCTCCCCAACTAAGGAACTGTCGTGACCCTCCTACTTAAAACTACCCACCCCTCTCCCCACTCTACGGGACACTGGATACTTGGCGAACACAGAGTCACCAAGGCAGTGTGGAGAGAGGAAGGAGAGGGAGGGATGGAGAGGAACACCAAGACCAGTCCTCAACAAAAAAGCCGCTCACTCTTGGACATTTATCATGGGGCTGAACCGATCTTTCTAGCTGCTTGGAAGGCTGAGGCAGATGGCTGGAGAGTTCAAAGTCAGTCTGGGAATCGTGTGTGTGTGTGTGTGTGTGTGTGTGTGTGTGAGAGTGAGAGAGAGAGAGAGAGAGAGAGAGAGAGAGAGAGAATTACTTCATGCATGGGTGCAACACATATGCTCATGGCTGAGTGGGGGCTGGGATATAACCTTGGAGTCATTCCTCAGGAGCTATCCACTTTGGCTTTGAGACAGGGTCTCTCACTGGCTTATTAAACAGGCTAGGCTGGCTGACTACATCGAGCCCAGAAACAGCAAGCCCAGGAATCCACGCTGCTAGGCAGCTACTTACATCACTAATAGGGACCCAGGCACAACAAGCAGTTTACTGACCACACTGTCTTTCCAGCCCCTGGTCTAGGAACCCGAATGAGACCCCCATTTCAAAAGCAAAAAGGGTCGACAAGATGGCTCTGCTGGGAGAAAACTAGAACTGGATCCTGAAAGTTGTCTTCTGACACACACACACACACACACACACACACCACTCACCACACATAAACACCACACACATACCACACACAGAGAGACCACACAAACACACACACAGACCACACAGACCACGCCTGGCACATACCACGCATACATCATACACACATATACACCATCCATACACACCACATACTCACATACACCCCCCAAACACACCACAGATACCACATGCACACACATACCCCTCCCTCACACACACTAAAATACCTGTAAAATTAAAATAAATAGTGAAAGAGACCTGAAGAAGTATGTAGCTCAGTAGCAGAGCCTTGCTGAGCATGTGTGGAGCCCTGGGTCCAATCCCCCACCCCCACCCCCAACCCCCACCCTCCCACCCCCACCCCGCCCCCACCCCGCCCCCAGCACCATAAGATGAACCCTGCATTCAGATGCTCTGGAAAGGGACATGTGAGCACCTGAGAGGGTTCCCTTGTGTTTAGAGGTGTCGTGCCTTTATACACTACAGCCTCGAACGTGAGGTCCAGACTAGAGAACTCTCTTTGTTTGATTAAACGCTTTGTTGACTTGTTGTCTGAGATAGGATCTTGTTATGTAGCCAAGGCTGGTCTCCAGCTCGCCAGGCCCCTATGGCCACCACACCCAGCTCGAACATGATCTTTAAAGACATACTTGATGTGGGAAGATGGGTTTCCTATGTGGGACATCTGGAGACTGAGGTAATTAATTGCAGGTTCACGGTACGATCCACGGTTGCCAAATGCCAAGCATCAGGCCCCCCCCCCCCACTCTACCACTGACCTACATCCTCAGCCCTCTATAACTTTTTGTTTCAAGTCAAGATCTAAGTTGCCCAGGCTGGCCTTGAACTCACTCGGTAACCCAGGTAGACCTTGAGCCTCATCCTCCTGCCTCAGCTTCTGGAGTGCCTGGGATGATAGCCATTCAGCTGTGCCTGCCTGGCTAGGTCCTTCCTTTCGTTTGCTGAGCACGTCTGGCCAAGGGGGCTACTGAGTCTGCTCTGTGCTCTCAGGTCAAGGGTCTAACTCATACCAAACGCTAAAGCCCTTTGAGGGATATTACAGTGGAGCAACGGCTACCAGAGACCCACCACAGGTCTCGGGATTCCAGGGCTTTCATGCTGGCTTACACACACACACACACACACACACACACACACACATGCCCCAGCCATGAGACTTCTGTTAAATTATTTAACCTCCATATTTGCCACCGCTCCCCGACCCACAGGATGTAATTATAGTGCTTACCTCCCAGGACTTCTGATAATTCCATGACATCATGGAGTCATAATATTTAGCACAAGGCTTGCCGCAAAGTCAGAGCAGGCAATGTTACTGGTACCATTGTATGGAGGGGAAAAAATGATGGAGTAGAGGCAGGCGGATTTCTGAGTTCGAGGCCAGCCTGGTCTACAAAGTAAGTTCCAGGACAACCAAGGTTACACAGAGAAACCCTGTCTCAGAAAAAAAAAATTATTTTAGCAAATGATGTTCAAGGAGGAGGAAGGAGTGGCCCCTGGTCCTGGAAAGGCTCAGTGCAGCAGTGTAGGGGAATACCAGAACAGGGAAGTGGGAAGGGGTGGATTGGGGAACAGGGGGAGGGAAGAGGGCTTATGGGACTTTCGGGGAGGGGGGGATCCAGGAAAGGGGAAATCATTTGAAATGTAAATAAAGAATATATTGAATAAAAAAAATGATGGAGGCGTCGATATGCTACAAAAGCCCTACCACAGAGCTGAGCCCAGAGCCAGGTGGAGATGCCAGTGTGATGTTATTGTTGGTTCTGTGCTCTGGTGGGCGTGCGTGCCTATCAAGTTAGGGTTGAAATCGGATTCCACCATCAGCGTGTCTGAATGGGGCTGATTTGCATACCATCTGTTCTCTGTTGTCTGAGTCGTCATTTCTTCCAGTGCCTCTGTTCACTACCCTGGTGCGCAGAAGGAGCTCATGTGAGCTTCGCAGCCACTGCTAACTAGTTAGCTAAACAATGAATATGCTCGCTTGCAGAAACCGTGTCCTTCAGAGAACCCCAGGGGAGGAACTCCACCCCGCTCCGTTTAGTCTCTTTCTTGTCCCCTCCAGGAGCGTCAGATGAATCTGATGTCCACAGTCACAGGGTCATTATGGGAAGAGGGTGTTCCTCTGGGCTGTGTTTTCCCACGGTTTGGCAAGGGGGAAGATGCCACCTCTGGGAGAGGCTTTGTGAGGCTAGAGAGGGCCCTGGGATGTGGGGGCAGCAGGGGACTGCAGTGCCAGTCTCTGGGGCTCACAGAGATCCCCCCAGGCCTGCCTACTGTGTGTGCTGCCTCAGGTCGGGGTAAGGAACCCAACCCTGAGATAAGAGATTCTCTGCCAGGACAGGGCTCGACGCCGTCCCAGCACCTGCCGGTGACACCGGTTGGGCCATCTGGACCTCATTGCAGAGAAGGTTGCGTCATTTGGGCTCTTTTGTCACTTTGGGGTGATCCCACTCATGTGCTAAGGGTGGGGAGGGAGGTGGGATTGCTCAGGGGCGTGGAGCAAGTGATCTGAGGTCAGGGTAGCTCTGATCTGGGGATGGAGGTCTCTGGGACGTTTGCCTCTGCGGCTCCTGTTTCTCCTCTCCTTGTCTTCCTCAGTCCTCTATGCAAAATCCCAGGGCAGCGGCTGGATAATAGTCAGGGTGGCCCGAGAGAGGGAAGTGCGGAGCTGGGCCAGGGCACGGGTGGGCGAGTTCTATCGCTCCCAGTCTCCATTGCACTGTGTGTAGGGCATGGCGCCCGTGGATAGAAAGAGGGTTCATACATACACAGTTCCCGGCCTGGGGATATAGCTCAGTTGATAGAGCGCTTGCCTAACACGCACACAAAGACCCTGGGTTTGAGTCCCGCCATCACATAAACCAGATGTAGTAGTGCCAGCTTGTCAGCACAAGGTAGAGAGGTAGGAGGCTCAAAAGTTCAAGACCATGCTCGGCTACATAGTGAGTTTGAGGCCAGCCTGGTTAGAGAGCCTTGAATACATATACCTGTGCGTGTGTGTGTGTGTGTGTGTGTGTGTGTGTGCTCTCCCTATCCATATACACACACACCACGCACATACACACATATACCTATGTATGAGACCTATCAAGGAAATAAATGAGAAATTAGGGATAATGGAAGCAACAAGGTTGAGTTCTGAGACCTGGAGACGAGCCATTGGCACTCTAGGGACGAAGGAACAGTTTGGCCAGCTGTGCTGATGCAGGTGAGTCAGAGGAGGAGGACCGGGAGTTCAAGATTACCCTTGTCTATACAGTGAGTCAGCGGGGCTGCCTGAGACCCTACAGAAACTGCAAGGAAAGAAGGGAAGGAATTGGGGGGGGGGAGATAAGGGGCGTGGCCAGATGCCTGAGGAGGAGGCAGCGTGCTGGGTAAGGAGTCCGAGTCATGCTGGTGTGTGGTTTGTACAAGGTTGAGGGAAAGGAGCAAGCCAGAGAGGCAGGTGGAGCCCGTGGCGTGGAGCACACCAGCCCAACGGCTTTAGATGGATTTGGCAGGGTGGGGGACGCAGAGTGACTGAGAGGGAGAGAGAGAGAGAGAGAGAGACGAAGGAGGGCTTGGGTGCCAGGTCTTGCAGGGACAGGCTCAACCTGATTCCATCCCATTACCCTGTGCGTGAATAGACCCATGGCAGCCTCGCCTTGCAAGAGCCTGGGGAGTAATGAGAATTGAGAAATCAAAGATATACTGGGAACAGTGTCTACCTCCCCCTCCTGGAGCCCCGGGGGTGGGCGACATGAGCCACAGATGAGTCACTAGGGTGGGAACCCCACTCCCTCTCATATAAAGGGCCATCAGGGAGGCCCCGCCTCAGAGCACCTCAAACCGGACACCATGAAGATCCCAGTTCTTCCCGCCGTGGCTCTCCTCTCTCTCCTGGCGTTGCACGCCGCCCAGGGAGCATCCCTGGGGCATCCCACGGTAATCACACAAGTGCCAGCCTTTTACAGACCTGTTCCCTGGCTGCCCCTCGGTGCTTCCTGAGACTCTCATTTGTTGATGGTGCTTCGGCCGCTGGGGGAGAAGCTGGGGTCCCGAGGAGGGAGAAGAGGGTGGAGGGGAGAGGGTGGAGATGTAGCTTGGTGCAAAAGGAGGGGAAAGACAGAAAAACTCTGGGGAGGATGGTAAGGTGGAGTGGGGGAGCTGGACGCCGAGGTGGGTCAGCCTTCCTTCCTTCCTTCCTTCCTAACCCTCTGAGTAGCTTCCAGATGGTGGGAGGCCCCGGCTGGTCTAGATTCCTTACGATCTCGCCCCTAGACCGAGAGGACCCTGGAGTCCCTGTGCTTCTCCGTTACCCTAAGGGAATAGAGGAATGTTCTTCCTGGCTTTAAAAATCTAAGGCAAGGGGCTTGGTGTCGATTGGATTTGAACAGGTGGCCTTGGGGAAAGCAGGATCTGCTTGGATCTCAAAGGAGCTTGGGGCTTTGGCCAGTCTGATGCATGCATCTGGACTTATCGACAATTAGCACTTGGGAGGCTGAGACAGGAGGATCAGGAGATCGAGGTTCATTCGGGCTACAGAGTTGAACCCTGCCTTTCTCTCTCTCATTTTTTTTTTCTTAAGTTTTTTTTTCAACAAGATTTTAGTTTTAATTAAGCATGTGCGATGTGTCTGTGTATGCACGGACATGCCAGCGGTGATGGGGGCCAGAAGAGTATGCCTAGCCCTGGAGCTGGAGTTACAGGCGGTGGCAAGGCCCCTAATGCAGGTGCTGGAAACCAAACCGGGGTCCTCTACAGGGGCAATAGGTGTTCTTAACCTGTGAGTCATCAATCACCTCAGACACCTCCTGCCTGTGTTTAATCCACATTTAAAACAAACATGCCAAACTGCTGAACTCTGAGCACTAGGACCCTGGCCAGAGGCCAACACGCTGGTGACCTTTGTGGTGCAGAGGAAGGGAGAAGAGAGTCTGGAAGATGGAGGGACAGAGGGCTTTAGGGATGGAGAAGGTTCTACTTACCGAGTAGAAGGCTTTGGCTCTGGTGACCAGTGAGCTACACGGTAAACCGGCCACAGCCCGCGAGAGGCAGGCAGGCAGCTTACCGTAGGGGCCGGGCTCCTGCTAGCATCCTGGGCTTCCCTCAGCCAAGGTCAACAGGCATGGGTGTTTTGGCGCACAGAAAAATCAACAGCCAAACAATCCCAGCGGGTTTTGTTAGCTGGGGGTCTCTCCTCCACCTTTTCTACCCACCAACCAGCAACAGGGTATACTGGACGAGAGTGGGGCTGGCAACTGGGGACCCAGTGAGAGATAATGCACAGGCGCCTCTTGAGGGGCGGTTGGTTGTCAGAGGAAGAGAGGAAGGAGGGGTGTCAGGGGGTGTCACCCCCATTCTCAAGCTCCTTTGTCTCTGTCACCTTCTTCAGGAAGATAACACCTACAGTAACTACCCTTCAGTAACAGAGGTAAACAGCTACTTTTCCTCTCTCTGTGTGTGTGTGTGTGTGAGTGTGTGTGTGAGTGTGTGTGAGAGTCTGTGTGTGAGTGAGTGTGTGTGAGTGTGTGTGTGAGTGTGTGTGTGTGTGAGTGTGAGTGTGTGTGTGTGTGTGTGTGTGTGTGTCCTGCCTCTGTTCTCCTGGCAGCTTCCCTAACTCCCTGCTTTTTTGCCTAGGGCTATAACAATGAGTTCCTGAACTTTAACAAGCTCCAGTCTGTGAGTATCCTAGAGTAACCCCGTAGCCCGTAACTTGCCCCACCTCACAGAGGAGACAGACGGCTTGAGAAGTGTCTGAGCCCAATCTTCATCTTTCCCAGAGGGCTGGGCAACGGTTGCGTGTCCTCCAGAGCTGACCAGCTTCTGCTCTCTCTTTTTCCCCACCCCACAGGCCTTTAAGTCGGACGACTTCCTGAACTGGCACGTCATCACCGATGTAAGTGTTGGGCTGTAACGGGGAGCTGGGTGTGGTGACGCTTGCCCGTAATTCCAGCACTGCGGTGCCTGCGGTGGGAGGATTGGGAGTTCAGAGCCAGCCTGGGGTAGACAGTTAAGGTCCTCGAGAAAAAACTGAGGTTAATCTAAGCCAGGAAAGCGGAATCATTGCCCCAGGTAGGCCTAGCCTTTGTACCTCTTGGCTGCGAGCTTTCTTGGTGATGCCTCACAAATGTCTCTGGTTCTGTGAGCCTCGCTCGGTGTGGCCGTGGAGACAATGCTTTCCTGAAGAGGTCGCTGCTTGCACAGCAGCTAGTATCAAGCAGACACAATGAGGCTTCCAGAACGCGGGCGCCCACCATGATTATGGACCAGTAGCACTGCACCACACTGGTGAGCACAGTGTGCGATTACGGATGCCTGTTCACTCGGTGTTGACGGGTCCTTGTGCGATTACTGATGCCTGTTCACTCGGTATTGACGGGTCCTGGCTCATCTGGTTCAGGTTCCCTGATCCCATACTTATTCAGGGAAGGGTCACTGATCCTTGTTCACCGAGTTTTTTACTGGTACCTGTTCGTTCAACGGGTGCTTACCTGACCCCCTTCTCCTTCTTTTAGATGTTCAAAAAGGCGCTTCCTTTCATTAACTGGGAATTCTTCCCTAAGGTAAGAGTGGTATATATTCAGAAGTTAGGGAGAATGGGGTGAGAGAAGAGATGGCAGGGTGGGGCTCGGGGTGGGGACGAAGAATGGAGGATGAGCCTTTCCACGCAGCTCAGAGCCGTCTTAGCCACTATGTTCAGACGACAGAAACCCTTTCCCATCAAGGCCCCACCCGCCCTGGTTTCATTATAGGGGTTTCAACCCGGGGGTAGGGGTGGGGGTGGGGTCCACAACCTCACCATCACCCCTTCCCTTTAGGTGAAAGGACTGAGAAGCGCAGTTCCTGATTCCCAGTGACCATTCTCTTTAAGACCTAGGACCCGGGCTGACCCCACTAGAAGAGGAGGCAAGCGCGGGACCCGGCGCCCATTCATTCTACGGCAAATCTGCCCTGGCTCAGTTCCTCCAATAAAGTGTTTTCCACTCACGTGGCTCCTGAATCTGTTTCTGTCCTTATCCTACTGAGCTCAGGAGAAGAATTAAGGCTGGTAGGGAGAACCCTGAGTTCTCCGAGCCTGGTAAGGATGTAGATGGGAAGCGGTAAGGGAAATGGAAAACGGAGTCCATCTTGCGCGGTGAGCTAATCTCCTGAGTCAAGTTTCTAGAGCTTGTTCACGAGTTACCTGTCAACCGGAGATGAGGGATGCGCCACCGAACCACCTGTCCGACAACAGCGGACGGGAGCATTCAAGAGGTGAAGAAACCCGGAGGTCTTAGGGGCGGGGGACGGTGATTGGAGGCGAGGGAGGTGACGTCATCGGCGATCTGCGCATGCTCCGTCCAATTCCCAGGCTCTTCTTAGGGCCCCTGTTCAGAGAATGGTGGGTTAGCGTCACCTGTGGGTCAAGTTTTTGACTCCTTGACCAGAAGACACCTGTGCAGGCCCACGTGAAGGGATTGGTGGCTTCGATTGGTTTGAGCCAGATCAGATGGTGTCGAGATCCTTAAAACAACTTGGTATTCTCAGAGGTCTGTCTGCCTATAGTTAAGTTGGAAAGTGTGTGCATAGCGGCGAGAGTTGGGAAGGGAAGATATACTTTATTGCTTAACCAAATAGCTCCTGAAGTCCCTGGTGAAAGGTAGCAACCTGAGTCAACTAGAAGATCGGGGGTTTATTCAAGCTTTACAAAAACAAAACAAAACAACAGCAAAAAGTCAGGGTGATGGGCTGGTGCGTGTGCGTGCAGGCCAGAGTCTTCCACTCTGGCTCTCAGCTTAACTTTTTTTTTTTTTTTTCTTGAGACAGGGTTTCTCTGTGTAGCCCTGGCTTTCCTGGAACTCACTCTGTAGACCAGGCTGGCCTCGAACTCAGAAATCCACCTGCCTCTGCCTCCCAAGTGCTGGGATTAAAGGCGTGCGCCACCACCGCCCGGCCTCAGCTTAACTTTTGAGGCCAGTTCTCTCACTGAACTCATCAGGGATCCGCTCATCCTTTCTTATCCCACCCCTAGTGCCGGGGGGGGGGTTGGGGTGTTTAAACAAGTCCAACTTTCAACGAGTGCTGGGGATTTCAACTCACATCCTTGCGCTTGTGTGACAGGCACTTTATAGACTGAGCGGTTTCCCTAGCGCTCTGGTTTTCAGACTTTGACTTGGGCAGGGTGTCCGAGCGCATGACTTTAGTCCCAGCATTCAGGGAGCAGAGGCAGGTAGATCCCAGTGAGTTGAAAGCCAACCTGGTCTACATAGCAAGTTCCAGGC
>OZ030005.1:22458026-22955526 GCA_964023405.1 Apodemus agrarius
GGTGTCTGTTCAGTGTGAAGGAATCCTTGTGGGGAAAGCTTGCTAGTGATGATTCCCTCCTGTTTTGTTTGTCTGCAGTGTTTTCATTTTCCTTCATGTTCTTAGCAATGCGAGGAGACTGTCCGTTTTGGAAGGATTTTGCCATAACCATAGTGAACCCACTCCAAGCTGTTCCTTTTCTGCATCCCCATCTTTGTGGAAAGTGATGCCTAATCCCTTGCATTTCTCTCTAGGACAACCATATCCTTCTGGCCTCAGAGAACACAGCTCCTCCGTGTCCTTACCCTGATACCAGTGTACGAAAGTCCCCTTGGCCCACATCAAGTCAAACTTGTGGTCCACGGAGGCCCAGGCCTCAACAGCAGCAGCCATGCTGCTCAGAATACTAGTGGCTCATACCGTGCTGTGCCTTGGCAAGACTCCTAGGCGCCACACTGGGAGGCAAGTCGTTGACCACAACCTTGAGGCCCCCAGGATAGATAGCAGTCCACAAACTGTCTGTTCTTGGTCTTGATGGCAGTGATGGCAACACTCACATCCTCGGGTAGCGCATTTCCGGGGAACAGGAGGCCACAGGACATACACTTGGCTCTGCTGGGGGGTCACACTTCACTATTTGATTGGGAGGCTCAAAGCAGCTCAGGTTAATCTCTACCTCCAACAGTTCTCACAGCAGGCCTCCTCTACAGAGATGCCTGCAGCAGAGGAGGCCAAGGGGAAGTGGACACGGGGTAGGCCAAACGTTGGTCTAGAACTCTGTCAGAGTCATGTATGTAGAGCAGCATAGCTGTGTTAGAGGAGGCAGTTTGAGGGGTGAGGCAGCCAATGACCTCATTGTCCTCCTCCCAAAGGCACAGTCTGAGTGCTCAGGGTGGTGTGGGTGACCCACAGCTGTGAACACTTGGGGCACCGCACAGGTTGAGAACTCTAGATCAGATAGATGTCTTGCCACAGTCAAGAGAGCTGCTCCATCAGCAATGGTGTGGAGTCAGAGCCCTGTCTCAAGCTGCGGAAACCCAGGAAGCCCCGAGTCCAGCCTGGCCAGGCGATGCACTCATCTCGGCAGTGATGGAGTGACCACCGACATAGTTGGTAGTGGCATCCTTTGGGTAGCATAAGCTGCTTCGGGGAGGAGAGTCGGCAATATGGGTCATTTCAGAGCTCAACAATTGCTGTGGGCTCCAGATCCACAGAGACTGCCTGTGACTGGTTTTCTGGCACCAGTTTTCATTGGGCTAAGTCCTTGTCTGACAGTCAGGCTCACAGCAGTCTTTACCCATCCAGACATAGCAACTGAGCGGCATTCACACCTGATGAGCCCTGGTGGTGCCTCTCACATCATCAGGGTCAAAGGTCACAGTGGGACCCTCTTTCTTCCTTTTTGAAGCTTATCTTTGCTGGAATTTTTGGTTCTCAATTTTTTTGTTTGTTTGTTTCTTTCAATCCTTTGTACTTTCTCCCATTGCCCTCTAGTTGGCGTAGTTTATGATGCAGAATTGGCCGCCGATGAGAACATGCCAGGAGCATACCCAGTATAGTTGCTGAATTGAGTTTCTCACGATGCTTGCAAGATGTAGAAGCTCCTTCCTTGATAGATGTGCCGTATCTCAGGCAGCCTTTGTAAGGTCAGACAGTGGCAGTTGAACCACTCAGGTGTAGATCCACTCTTTGCGAGTTCAGGGCCACTGATTATATGCACCATTTGGCAGTTCGACTGTGGCATGTCTTTAGATTTGTACTACTTAGAGACGATTGAGCTTTAAGGGGCCGGAGAGATGGCTCTGTGGTTAGGATCACCTAGAGGACCTAGGTGCAATTCCCAGCATCCATATGGTAGCTTCCAGCTGTCTGTAACTTGAGTCAACCCAGGGGATCCAACACTGTCTTCTGGCTTCTGCAGAGCACTAGGCATGCATACGGGGCAAAGATATACATGCAGGCAAAATACCCAGGCACATAAGATGAGTTTGTTTTTTAAAAAGGTTGTGTATAGTTGTTTTTCATCAAATTAGTGAAAAATTCATTCTCTTCCTCCAAGTATTTTTTTCTCCTCCATTTCTGGTACTCCTGTTATGTGTTAATGAACTTGATAAAGAGTCTGCCTCGTGGAGAAGGAGGAGTGTTTTATAGTCAGAGTGCTTGCCCTCCAGCTGCCCAGGCTTAGAGGTGGCAGCCCAGGCCTCGGGGCCCGAACGAGGTAGCAGCAGCTCTCTCTGGGCCAGGGAGCCAGGAATTTCAAAGGTGGGGAGACTTTCTTGGCCATGGCGTGTTTGGGTGGAACGCCATACTTCTAGCTGGGATGTGCTAGGTCGTGTCGCTAACACCATCGATGTGTCTTCTCTTCACAGGTTCAACGTCAACAACACGATTCTTCACCCAGAGATCGTGGAATGGTGAGTGCGTGGCTTGTGACTGCCTTGGCTAACTGCTCAGCTCACGGAGAACGGAGACAGTCCCTTCCGCTCTCTGTGCTCTGCGTGCCTGGGACTCTTCCTCGGGCAGCGCTGACACGCAGCACAGCCGGTTTGTCAGGTGGCTTTGGGGTGAACCTTCTCAGCCTGGGGGTGGCTTCTGTGTGCCACCACTTTTCTTCCCAGGCCTCGGGCTGCTCTTTGATGGCGGCAGAACAGTTTTTCTTTGAGTGACTGCACTTACCGTGAGGGTAGGAGAGAGCCTCAGCAGAGCCTGTGCCAACTCTGCACTCCAGGGGGAGGCAAGCAGAAGATTCTCGCCACTTCTGAGCCTGAGTCTGTGTGCTGACACTTTCCTGCCTAGTCGAAAACCATGGAGCTGCTGTGTCCTAAACACAGCGGAGGTGAGGGTGGTTTGAGGTGTGGGGTCAGGGATCAAGGGCTAAGGAACCCCTCCCTGTTCAAGGACATTAGGGAAAAGGGTGGTGGCCTTAGGTGTCTGCAAAGCCAGGAAAGTGGGCCCTGAGTGGCCTGAGGGACATTGCTGCTTGTCAGGTTTTTCAGCCTTTTCTCTGGGAGAGAAAAAGAAGGCCCAGGAAACTTTTGAAGGACTTAAGAGAGTGAAGATCATGTTTATATTTCCAGAAGCCATTTTAACCTCCTACTGACTCCACTAAAGGCAGGAGTGGGAACTGGTGCCGCTCCAAGAGCCTGGTGACCATGGAGACGGCA
This sequence comes from Apodemus agrarius, assembly GCA_964023405.1. Classification (NCBI taxonomy): domain Eukaryota; kingdom Metazoa; phylum Chordata; class Mammalia; order Rodentia; family Muridae; genus Apodemus; species Apodemus agrarius. Next base: position 22,461,170 of record OZ030005.1, read on the forward strand.
GGACGACAGCCAGGGGGCCATAGAGGCTGACAGAACTGAGAGCCACAGATCTGAGATTTATCTGCATGTTGTGAGAGGCAGATGCCCATGGGAGCCAGGTAGAGATTCAAGAGCCGCTGACAGGTGTCGGTAGTGCCCTCGGCCCGGTGCCAGTCACAGCCACACCCTCTGGGGATGGAGGCCGTGTCCTTTCAGCTTATGGCACCTCTTCTTGTTCTGTCTCTGCAGCTCGCTCAGCAGGACAAGTGCCAGGTACTGGGAACTGGCCTGTGCCACCATCTCCTGCACTGGGACTTTCCCCTGGGGTCATTGCATCGGGGAGTGTGTTGGAGACCACAGCTGGCCTGTGAGCTCCAGCGTCTCCCTGAGGGATGAGCCATCAGTTCGTCACTTTAGAGCCAGCTCACTTTAATTCCAGTGACATTTGCAAGGCTCCAAGGTGGAGTCTGCGTTTATAAGGATACCGCTCAGCTTTATTGAAGTGAGCAGCGAAAAGGACTTATTTGGCATTTGATGGTAGTAGAACAATTTCAGAAATGTCACATTGTCCTTGCTGCCTCAGGGGTGTGTTTTAATAGCACAGGGCCCAGTCTCTGCAGTGATACAGTTGATCTTGGCAGATCCATCATAGCCACAATTATTGCCCTCCTCGCTAGAACCCAAGGAGGGGCTCTGGGTGCAGTAGCGGCGGATCTCATCTCCCAAAGCAGGTGGACTTTCTGTGATATTAAATTACCATTTGGTGGTACATTTTTGAGAGTTCCTGGTTTGGCTTACTTGTTTAGTGGTGGTGTGGTGGTGGCGGTGGCGGTGGCGGCAGCAGTGGCGGTGGTGATAGTGGCGGTGGGGGTGGTTGGCCTCAAACGAGCTGCTCCTTCTTTTTCATCCCAAATGCTGGGTTTGTAGGTACATCCCACCACTCTCAACTGCCCCCAGGTCTTGAGTGCCCTCTCAACCCTCTGAGGGTATCTGCACAAGGGAGACTGTCCCCTCTGGCATAGACTAGCCCCAGTCTCTGTCTGTCTGTCTGTCTGTCTGTCTGTCTGTCTGTCTGTCTCTCTCTCTCTCTCTCTCTCTCTCTCTCTCTCTCTTTTTCCATTTTTCGAGACAGGGTTTCTCTGTGTAGCCCTGGCTGTCCTGGAACTCACTTTGTAGACCAGGCTGGCCTCGAACTCAGAAATCCGCCTACCTCTGCCTCCCAAGTGCTTGGATTAAAGGCGTGCGCCACCACTGCCCGGCGAGTCTCTGTCTCTATCAAGACCCCGACCTTCTCTGTCTGTTGCTTCAGCCATGAGACAGCTGTGGTCAGATCTAACATTCGGTGAGAACGGAAGGATTTAACACCCCCCCCCAATGCTTTCATCTATAAAGCAGGTGGTGGGTACAGTGATTAAGTGAGACAGGGGTCAATTGCATGTCTTAACAACCTTGGCTCCTACCAAGGCTCCATGTAAGGCCTGTGCTAATAAATACTTGCAAATCACTCTATTTAAAGAGGTTGCTGTTATTGTGTGTAAGGCAGCTTCTCTAGTTATCCCCATGCTACAGATAGGGAAACCGAGGCACCGAGAGTTAGTAACTCACTCAAGGAAAAGCCAGGAGTCCAAGCTCTTGGCTCCACAGTCGTAGCTCAGCATCGCACTCTGGAGTCGGGGCCTGCCCCAGTGCCACCTTCTCAGCTCCCTCCCAGCCCCTCTGTAAGGCCAGCTGGCTGCTGTGCTGGGATTGGGTCTCTGGTCAGGTACCGCGGGGCTGAGAGCAGAGGCTGTGCATGAAAGTGTCCCTAGCATCCACACAATACCCCAGGCCCAGGTTAGCATTTTGGGGCCTGTGGGGCTTTCCCAGGACCAGTCTGATTGGGAGGTGGAGAGCAGCATGAGGAGCTGGTGCTCTCAGATTTTTTTCTTGGGGTTTGGTTTTGGGCAGCATTCATTTTCTTTGTGTGACTGTTTTATTGTTTTGTACCCTCTCAGGCAGCGCCTTTTTTTATTTCCTGTAAATTCCTCCATAATTGTACTTTCCCACAAACACAAGATCATAACTGCACATTTCTGTGCCTGCACTTCAGTATTGCGGCTGGAACGCATAGGTCAGGAGTTGAAACTTACTAAGAGCAGGCATGTCACTGCCATAATTCAGCCTGCCGCGGCGCTGCTGTTTTGTAGAGGATGAAATTGATCTGGAGGTAGGGTAGGAAATAAAAGAAGATGCCTTCATCCCGCCTCATAGCTCCGTGCCGGGGCGCGCCATCACGGAAGAGTGAGTGCATGCACGGCTGCTGTGCTTGTCCCTGGGTTTTAAGCGAGACTGTGTTCATTTGAGTCATAGGCCAGTTTTAGAACTGTTAATTAAGCAGAGTGAAAGTGGCCCTGCGTGCATTAAAATGCAGGCAATGAGTAAAGTAGCTACTTCTGCTCCCCTGCTTACAGCCTGCACAGGAGGTAAGCTGCAGAGGGCTTCAGGACACAGTGCACCGGACCCAGCGTTTTGGGTAACATGTCCCAAATTTAAAAATGCATCCAGAATTTAAAAACATGATGGCCTACATTCTTGGCATCTGGGAAGTGCCGCAGTAGGACCGCCGCCTGTCTCGCGCTGAGCACTTCTGGCACCCTTCATGAAATGACTGGAGATTCCCAAAGCAGAGAGATAATTTGGTTCCTACGCACCAGAAGATGAGAGACAGGATGGGGGAGTGTCACTGTTCCCAGAGTCCTGTGACAGGCATCTGACCCAACAAATCAGATCTTGTCACTAACTTCAGAAATCAAGAGGAAAGGGGTATGTCACCATGCTGTATTGGGAAGATGGAGAACAGGAGACTTGGCCGTTGGTGGACATTGGCATGAGTTTTAGGGAGGGCGGGGCAGGACTGAGAAATCTGTACAGTTAATCATCTGGGTCATCTTGCGGTTCTGGCTGGCCCTGTCTCGGCTGTGGTTCTGGCAGGTGACTCCAGAGAAGTCTTACTGTCTGCTTCTCATGAGACGTTGTTCCTGTTTTGGGGAGAGGAGACACTTCCTTTCTCAGTTATGTCAGTCTTTGAGGCACTTCCCCCCCCATTCATGGGTGACCTGTCTGAGAGACTCTGCTGTTTCTGGAATGCGAAGTGACTACAGATTTAGAACAGTAATCACTAAAGTGTCTTTGGAGGGTGTTTTAGTTAGGTTTCTACGCCTGCAATAAAACCCCATGACCGAGCCGGGCGTGGTGGCGCACGCCTGTAATCCCAGCACTTGGGAGGCAGAGGCAGGTGGATTTCTGAGTTCGAGGCCAACCTGGTCTACAGAGTGAGTTCCCGGACAGCCAGGACTACACAGAGAAACCCTGTCTCGAAAAACCAAACCAAACCAAACCAAACCAAACCAAAACAAACCAAACCAAACCAAAACAAAACAAAACAAAACAAAACAAAACAAAACAAAACAAAAAAAACCATGACCAAAAGTCACTTGGGGAGGAAAGGGTTACTGGGCTAGACTTCCAGATCACAGTTCATCACTGAAGGAAGGCAGGGCAGAAAGGAGGCAGGAGCTGAAGCAGACATGGAGGAATGCTGCTCACTGGCTTGCTCGCCGTGGTTTGCTCCGTTTGCTTTCTTAGGTACCCCAGGCCCCCCTGCCTAGGGACTGTATCACCCACAGTGGGCTGGGCCCTTCCACATCAATCATCAGTGAAAACAATACCCCAAGACTTGTTTACAAACCAATCTTATAGAGACGTTTTCTCAGTTACAGTTTCCTTTACCTAGGTATGTGTAGATTTGTGTCAAATTGACAGAAAATAACCAGCACAGGGGGTCAGAATAGGATGTTGTAAAGCTCACAGAAGCATACCTTAGTTATCTTTAGTTTTGTTTTTGAGACCTAGTGTCACTCTATAGCCCACATTGGAAACTCCTGCTCCCTGGAGTCTAAATATCTTAGTTACTCTTTATGCCTTCAGCCTTGAGGAGTGAATGAAATAGGTCAAGTTTCATTCTAGACAATCAGATTGTAGACGAACATTCGGCATTCATTAACAGTGTGTGACCTTGAATAGGAATCTGACCCAGAACAAGAGAAGAGACTCCATGCTTCCTCCTGCTCCAGGCTGGTGGAGAAGCCCTAGAGAGGAGTCTGTGCTTCACAGCAAAACCCTGAGTACTTGCTCTGTCTGCCCCCGCGGCACGCACGGTCAGGCCCTGTTTTGGGTGTAGACTGAAGTTTCCCCCCCACACCTGCCTGTCCCAAACCCCTCTAGGGGCTGAGCTTGGCGCTGGTTTGTTTATGGACTTGCTGGAAGGGAAATGCAACTCTATCCAGCCCCGCTCTTGTCCCTCCTGTTACTGTGATTTTCTTCTTACACTCAGTCTCCAGTGTGGAGGGCATGCAGGGAGCAGGGCCTAGGAGTCCTTTGGTGTTAAACTCCTGCCCACCCGCCTCCCGCAGAGCCGTTGCCTGTGCTCTGGGAGAGCTTTGGGAGAGATGGAGTTCCTGGCCCTTTAAATGGATTTTATTCAACAAGCTGGCACCTCGATGCTTAGAGACTGATCTGGGAAATACTTCATCCTGTCTTGCTACTATTTTAATCAGTGCTGCATTCAGACCTCGGTTAATTGATGTCTTAATCCTGGGTTTAATACCTAGAGGCAGTTTTGTGACCTGTGAATATTTAAGGGGGAAAAAACGATTGCACAAATAAATCTCCGCCTAGTAAAGGTTCTGTCATTTCAGGCCTGTGGAGGAGACTCTAGTTTCTGGTTCCAGGGTGAGGCCTGTGATCCTCATCTTCTTACATACGTTAGTGCCTCTGTGTATTGGGGGAAGGGGCAGGTGTGTGTGTATACACGCACGCACACGCGTGCGCACACAGCTACTCTACTACTGAGCTTCATATCCAGAGACTGGTTTTTGCTATGCCCAGGCTGTCTTCAAACTCATCATCCTCCTGCCTCTACCTCCTAAGTGCTCAGGTTCCAGGTATGTGCTGTCAGACCTGGTTTGCTCCTGCCTGTCTGTCTGTTGGAGTGGGCTCCTGGTATAATGATGCTCACGGCCATTACTCCAAGGCCAAGCAGTACCCACGTCGCCCAGCACATATCACCTGAACTTCTTTTCCCATCTGAGAACCAGGGCTGCCTACTGCCCCGCCCCAGCTTCACAAGGGGCTCACGTTGTTGTTGTGGCCCGAGCCCTGCTTCTTGGCTTCTTCCCATAGGAGGTGGCTTTGACCTCCCGTGGTGATACCAGACTGGTGGGTGGATCCTATGTTTTCAGTAGCCATCTCATTCCTCCTTGGACAGATGAGAATCCTTCACTCGGGTTCAGTAACCTTTGGAGGACAGAGAACCCCTTTCCCTTGCTTAGACAAAGTAACAGTAACATCATCACCAACAGAGAAGCCATGCAGCCTGCTGGACAGACTGAGTGTTGTCTGCAGTATCTGGACTTGTGTTTTGGAATTAACCAACCAGGTAGGATAGGCCCTCTCTCCCTGGCACCTAGGACAATCCACAGACCAAGAGCACGCATGGGCTATATAATTGGTTACATTAGTATATATGCAGATATCTCCCTAAGCTTAGATTAAGTTGGAAGGGACCAACCAGACCTCTGAGTCCTGCCTTTCAATGAAATTTGCCTTAGCTCTAATTTGGTTTGGTTGTTTTAGGTTTTGTCAATTTTCAAAACAAACTATCTCCAGGTAGCTCAGACTGCCCCCAAACTCCACTTTCCTGCCCCAGTCTCCCGAATGCTGGGATTATAGGGTTGTTCACTACTCTGACTAGGTTTTTTTTTTTTTTTAAGTAGTCCTGGATAAATCAGCTAGAGGTCTAATGGCAGGGCTCTGAGCCTCTAGCCCCACTGGCTAACATGAGCATAGTCTCTTCCTGGGAGAGCATTCTATGGGGTCTGTTGTTCTTTCTCTCACCATGGCAGTGGTGGTCCACTGTAGGGAGGAGCCAGGGATGAGTGTGGGAGGAAGTGGAGCTGACAAGGGTTCGAACCTGGGTCCCCTTCAGGGATAGGTAAGTGCTCCAGTGTGGAGTAGGGGCTCTGGGGTTGGGGGTGGTTTCTAGCCTGGGCCTCTTCTTTTCTATGGCTCTGCAGCAAGTTCCCAGGAGGCTGTGCTGCTGGCCTGAGAGGACTCCCCTGTTCTTGTTGAGACTGAAGAGCTCCCTGGCTAGGACTAGGAACATGGTGGCCTCTGCCCCATCCCCCTCCAACCCCAAAGCAAGAGACAGTGCCTCACTGTACAGCCCAGGCTAGCTCCATGCTCCCCCTGCCCCAGCCTTTTAGATCTGGGAGTGCAGCTGCATGTTACTGCCCGCCTGCCACCTCTCCTTTTCCTGAGTGAGCCGTCCAGCCAGTGCGCTGCCTGCCTGTCGTCTTCAGATGGTGGAGCTAAGCAGCGCGTTCCTTGGCTCTGCTCTGGGCCACAGATGTCCGTTCCCGCGGCTCCCTGCTCTCCAGATCCACTCAGCCTTTTGGAAGACACTTAGAGATTTTCAGTGCATTCATTCTGGGAAGGTCCCTCTACTATCTGGATCCAAAGGTGGGGTAGGGGCAGCCCTTTCCACCCTTGGGAAGACTGGTTTCTGGTATCTGGGGGCCACTGAGCAGGTGCAATGGCAGACGGGAGAGAGGGGGCTGCGGGAGAGGCTGCATGCAGGTTGTGGGTGGGAAGCAGCAGCATGGCTCTTCCCCCGTCTAGAGGATACCTAAGGCTACCGGAAGCAAGGAGTCAGAGTCTTGCCCTGTGTGACCATGACCCCCAGGTGCTGTGTGCAGCAGGAAGGGCTGGAGATAGAGAAAAGGGGGGACTGGGGGAAGTTCTGCCCATGAGGGGCATCCTGGAGCCATCGTGGGCTTTGAGTGGAGCAGAGGACGAGAGGTGCCGGGTGTCTGCCTTCAGCGGCAGGATGGCTTCAGAGACCAGGACACAGTGGCAAGTTTTGCATGCTAGGCCCTAGGTACAGGGACTGTCAACAGGAGATCAAGTCTAGAGGCTTATGTCAGAGACCCGGAGCAGGTCTAGAAGGCCAAGTGCAGGGTCAGGAGGGCTAAAAAGAATGGGCCACGCCTGCATCCACTAGTGGGCCCTGGGTGCCAGGAGCAGTGAGAGGAAGGCTGGCCAATGGTGGAGTACAGGATAGCCGGAAGGCAGAGGGGAGGAGGGGAGGGTTGCGATGAAGAAGCTGCTTTGCTGCTTTTGAGGAGCTTGGCTGCAAGAGAGTGGAGTGAGTGCAGGGGCGGTTGCTGCAAGAGAGTCCAGTTCCAGTGGCCTGAGAGCTTGCTGCAAGAGAGTCCAGTTCCAGTGGCCCGAGAGCTTGCTGCAAGAGAGTCCAGTTCCAGTGGCCTGAGAGCTTGCTGCAAGAGAGTCCAGTTCCAGTGGCCCGAGAGCTTGCTGCAAGAGAGTCCAGTTCCAGTGGCCCGAGAGCTGCAGTGAGGGGGACACGCGGGCAGCTGGTGTGTGCCATCTGCCCATAAGCCCCAAACTCCTGCTAAGTCAGGGAGGTCCAGAGTTCAAAGCTAGCCTGGGCTCCATGGTAAATTTGAGGCCACCTTGAACTATAGAGTAAGATCTTGCCTCAGAAACCAAAAGCAAAGAGGGTGAAAGACTTGGCAGGTAGAGCAGAGAGCCGTCCGCAGGAGAAAGGGGAGTATGTGTCCAGAAGCGCAAAACTTGGCAACTATGGAAGGAGAGGCAGAGCGGCCCGCCCCCTAGCTTGGCGTTCAGTTGTTTGCTGAAAGGAGTCTTAGCAGGGAGGGGAGAGCAGGAGGAAGTTGGGAGTCTTCCTCTCCTGAGTGCTCTCCCCAAAGATGGGGACCACACTGTGCTCTGGTGAGGCAGCTTCCCTGCCCACCCACCCTCCCGGTCCTGTGCTCTCCCCTGCACTCTGCAGCAAACAAGGTGGGGCCCTGTGGTTGGGTGGACGCAGGCTGAGGGAGTGTGACATACAGGCAGGAGCAATGGTGACAGTCTCAGCCCATAGAAGGGCCACAGGCCAGAGACGCCTATATCTGACTTAGTTGCAGTATCACTCGACCGAGAGATGCCCGCAGTCTGTGGTGGGTGGCAGTAAGGAGTGAGACGCAGCAGTCACAGGTTACCCTGCGTGCAGTTGTGGCCCTCCACTGTTATCTGGAGCTGCCCCTGGGGGTGGGGGGAGGGAGATACCAGCAAGCCTTCTGGTCCCCTGCTGTGGAACCCGAGGCCCTCTGACAAAACAGGCTTCAGGGGAGTGTCTGCTTGGGAGCAGTCTCACAGGCTGGATTGTTCCGCCTCCCTCACTCTGAAGGAAGGCTTTAAAGCCTGCGGAAGGCAGTAGCTTGCTGCAGGGCCTGCCTCATTTCACAGGAACCAGTGGCTGGCTGCCCCCGGTGCATCATGGAGACACAGCTGCTTCTGTGCTGTCCCAATGGCTGGCTGCTTCTGACGGGCACTGAGAAATGACTGAGTTCACAGCAGTCAGGGCCTGTCCTGTTCCTCCCCCTGGCTCTCTCTCGTGGGCAGCAGAGGACAGGTGGGTGGATCATAGGTCCCCCTGGGCAGAGACACAGGCGCTGACTGGAGCGTGCTGGCTGGCCTCTCCACCCTGGCTGATCTTGAAGGGGCCTGATTGCTGCTGTTTTTGGAGGGAAAGGTGAGGCGCTTAGCCGTCTGCAAAGGAGCTGAACTGGCCATTAAAAGCAATGTGCAGAGGGCCCTTGGCCTCTTCCCCACTCTCCCCTGCCCAGTCTGCAGGCCTTGCTGTGGAGGCCTCCTCATTAGGTCTGTTGGGAGGAGTCTATCCTTCCCGTCTGCGGAATCCAGACCTTCCCTGGCAGCCTTCCTTTCCCATGTTATAATTGCTTTTCCTCTCTCCTGAGTCTCCAGGTTTTGAGAGAGGGACATTTTTAACTTCCCAACTGGGAATGTCAGATTGGCACGGCCTTACCAGCAAGGTGAATGCACATCTACCATTAAAGGTTTAATGTGCACACCCCTAGTCCCCATTAAAGGTTTAAAAGTGTTGCCCAGGCAGTATGTGTACCTTGTTAGAAAGCTCCGCTGGTTTTCTTGATAGATAGCCATTCTGCGGAGCAAGGTGGGATCTTACTGCATTTCCCCGATGGCGGAGGCTGCCGAAGGGTTTTCTCACGTGCTCGTGACCATTCTGTATTTATTACCTCCTTTCAGAACCGCCTGCTCCGTGCATTTGCCCATTTATTGATTGGGCCATTTGTCCTTTCAATCTTGATTTTATTTTTTTATTTTTTGAAGACTATTCCCGATAGTAATCCCCTGCCAGGTGGCCTCTCTGCCGCTCTGTAGGCCATCTCTGTTGGTAGGGATGTTACCTTGGACAGCCGCTATGGAGATCAGTGCGGAGGCTCCTCAGAAACGCAAGAGTAGAACTCCCATATAAGCCAGCTGTGCCACCCCTGCTGTCTCCCAGAGGGAATCCGTCAGAATACTACAGTCTCTCTCGTGCACCCATACTCACTGCTGTGCCCTTTACAATAGCCGTGATATGGAATTAGCCCACCAGCAGCTGAGAGAAGGAAACCTGGTGGATGTCCACTAGGGAGTTTGGGTCACCGCAAAGAATGAAACGTTGCCATTTGCGGGAAAATTGATGGCACTAAAGACCATCATATTAAGTGCAGCAGGCAAGACTCAGGGAAACATCACACCACACATTCCCCGTCATGTGAAGATTTTAGAGTAAAACCGTGTGCGTCCCATGTGTATGTATGTGTTTATGTATGTGGTGTGGTAGTGGTGTAGGAAGGTAGGGTGTGTGTGTGTTTGTGTGTGTGTGTGTGTGTGTGTGTGTGTGTGTGTGTGTAAGGGAGACTATTTAGGAAGACGAGGTGGTCCAGCATGAGGGCAGGAAAGGTCAGCATGTCAAAGCATATTACACACGTGTGTAAATGAAACTAGGCATGACGGACTTGGCTTTTTGACCCCGTCACCTAGAAGGCTAAGTCAACCAGAGATTCATGAGTTCAAGGCTGGCCTGCACTACTATAAAAAAAATAAATAAAAGTACAAAAAAATGTCAAAATGAAACCCATTATTTTGTATAGTTAGTATATGCTAATAACTGTATTAAAAGGAGAGAGGTTCCTGTAGTCCAGAACAGTATAGGGACTGTAGATCAAAATCCTGCCGGCCACCCGACCTCCCACCCCTCACAGGATGCTTTTAGTGCTGTGGTGCTTTTGCCTCTTGCCCGGGTTCCCTTTGCCGGCTTGCCACACCAGGGCCCTGCCCGTGACCTGCTCTGAACTTTCTGTGCCATCTTCCCCTCATAAGCCGAGGCTGCAGGACCCACATCACCTCCCACTCCGCATGCCGCACGCTGCACGCCTCTGTCCTCGCTGCTCCCCTCACCCCCGACTTGCATCGTGGCTTTTTTTTGGGGGGGGTCAGGACTCCTACCATTTCATCTGCTCTTTATTGAGCAGTGAATCTTCCGTGTTTCAGGAGTGAGAACATAACTGTAAAAGGTAAAAATAACAACAAAAATAAAAATGAGAAAAAGAAAAACCGTCAAACTGGGTTTGCATCGACGTGGCTGTGGTGGTGGTCCATGCCCACCTCAGGAATGTGCCTTAGAGGCAGCTCCTCCAGGCCTGACATCACCACCCAGCCTTCTGCAAGGACAGGCTTCTAGAGGCAAAGCAGAGATGTTGTTCCCCTTACATAACCACCAGCTGCAGACCTCCAGCCTGTATGCAGCTCTGCGGTAGATGCCCAATCCACAGGAGGCCCTTGGTGCCGTTCCCAGGACTGCAAAGGATTACTCCATATTTTATTCCCCTTTGGTATATCTTTTTGGAAAATAAAAACCCTTTGGTTAGGGTAAAAGCAGCATCAGTATACTTTTAAAAGTTAAAAAATGTAACCAGAGCCTGGAAGGAACGTGTGGAGAGACAGAGTGGTTCATGGGCACAAGGGTGCCGCTGAATAGACGTGATCGCTCCCAGCTAATTGAATATTTTGGAATTAGCTACTGGGGAGGAGTTTTGAGTGTTTTTAATAAAGGAATGCTATATAGCCACATGTGATGGTACATACCCGTGACCCCTAGCACTTTAGGACCACAGTCAAGGAGATTGCAAGTTCAAAGCTAGCCTGGACTACATAAAGAATTGAAGGCCAGCCTAGTCTACATAGTAAGATTCTGTCTCAAAATAAAAGAAAAAAAAGTATACCTGAGGGGATAATACTGCTAGGATCATTAAAAATATTAAAATGTGCTGGGCGGTGGTGGCGCACGCCTATAATCCCAGCACTTGGGAGGCAGAGGCAGGCGGATTTCTGAGTTCGAGGCCAGCCTGGTCTACAGAGTGAGTTCCAGGACAGCCAGGGCTACACAGAGAAACCCTGTCTCGAAACAAACAAACAAACAAACAATATATATATATATATATATATATATATATATATATATATATATATTGAAATGTGCTGGACAGTGGTGGCGCATGCTATTAATCTTAGCATTAGGGAGGCAGAGGCAGAGGCATATTTCTGTGACTTCAAGGCCAGCTTGATCTATAGACTGAGTTCTAGGACAGCCAGGGGCTGAGAGAGAGAAACCCTGCCTCTCTCTCTCTCTCTCTCTCTCTCTCTCTCTCTCTCTCTCTCTCTCTCTCTGTGTGTGTGTGTGTGTGTGTGTGTGTGTGTGTGTGTGTGTGTGTTTACCGTACGCATGAAGTCTATGTCAGTGTGAATGACACATTTACACTAATAAGGAGGGGCCGGAGAGATGGAGCAGCAGTAAAGAGCACCTGCTGCCGCTCGTGCTGGCTAGTTGTATGTCAACTTGACACTAGCCAGAGTCATTTTCGAAGGGGGAAACTAATTGAGAGAGTGCTTCCCCCATCTCTGGTCCGGTGGTCCAGCATGTGGTGCATTTTTTTAAATTGGTGATTCGTGTGGGAGGGCCCAGCTCACTGTGGGTGGTGCCATCCCTGGGCTGGTGGTCCTGGATGCTATGAGAAAGCAGGCTGAGCAAGCCACGAGGAGCAAACCACTCAGCAGCACTCCTTCATGGCCTGAGCATAGATTCCTGTCTCCGGGTTCCTACCCTGAGTTCTCTGGATGCCGGAGTTCAAGCAGTAAGATGAAATAAACCCTTTCCTCCCCTCGTTGCTTCTGGTCCCAGTGTTCTGTCTCAGCAATATAAACCCCGAGGCCTTGTTCTTGCAGAGAGCCTGGGCTCAGTTCCTAGCACCTATATCAGGTGTAAGAGCCCGTAACTCCAGATCCAGGAGTCCAATGCCATCGGCAGACTTCACAGGCACATGCACACATGTAACACACATACATATAAATATGCTCAGGCACATATACACACACACACATAAATAAATCTCTAAAACATGTTAGTGAGGAAGTCTTTTTTAAGTTAGAAAACAATTATAAACAGGAATTTCCCCAGTTGTCCTTGACACATCCAGTGCGGTTCCCATATTTTCCCTGGATGTAGTGACATTTTCTTACCAATGATAGATAGTCAGCTTTCTGCCTCCATGACAAAATCCCCGAGACTTCCAGTGTAGAGGAGGGAAGGTCCCTCCACGGGGACAGTTAAGGTCCAGACAATAGCCTTGGTCTCTGAGAAGGGTGCTGCTGTGCTCTAGTGTGTTCTAGCTCCCGGACTTGTGTGTCCCTTCACATCCATGTCTCCTGTTGCCTGGAAGTCAGACCTACCAGCACTGTGTATCGGAGACAAGCCAGCCGCCGCAGGTGGCACCTGTTGCTTTCTGCGCTCCATTAGGCTGCAAATAGTTCCGACTTGACCTACCCCGTTCATGATGCTAAATCCACCATGAGACTCCAGCTCCCCCTTGCACAGGAAGGAATGTGTGCTGTTGTTCTGATCCCGGGCAAGCCATTGTAGCTTCTGTGCCTCTGTTTAATCGAGAGTTTCACTTGCCTTTTTCTTCTCTTATGGATAGGAGGACTTCACGCCTCATTTACCACATCACCGAGCATTCTTAAGTGCCTTGCGTGTCTGTGTGGAAATGAACCCATCCAATTCTCGTGGATGTGCCCAAAGCCACATACTTTGAACACTGATTTTTTACACTTTATTTCCTTGATTTGCTGACTGCCTTACCTTCTTGCTGCTTTTAATTATGCCTTCAGACCAATGCCACTTTCTAAAAATATCCCAGTGGCTGGAGAGATAGCTCAGTGGTCAAGGATGCATACTGTTGCGGAGGACCTGAGTTCCCAGCACCCGCATGGTGGTTCACAGCCACCTGCAACTCCAGCCAGGTGCACCCAACATCTGTTACTGGTCTCCATCTGCAATGACACTTGCACAAACCCACACACAGACGTTCTCATAATTTAAAATAATAAAAATAAATCTTAATGGCATCTCATATCCGTTCATTAACTTTTTTGCTGGCCTACGCTTGGAACTAACTCTCTCATTCCTGAGCTTTTGAATGGTTAACCATGACCCTCTGCTGTTGGATTTGATGAGCAATTTGTGTATAGAGTTCTGGTTTTGTGTGAAGTGTAAGGATGAGGGAGCCGTTGAAGCACAGTGGGTCATGCAGTCTTTGATACTGTTGTAGCTAAGTCTCAGTTTGCCTCGCTGCAAAATGGGAATTTCAGGCTGTGTTCCCTGGGAAACTATCTCTGAGATAAATGGTCAGGAAGTGTACCGAGGAAGGCCCTTGGTGAAGAAGCAGGCCTGACTGGGCTGCAGACACACCCGTACCTCAGCTGGTCCCACCAGCAACATCCCAAGAGACAGAAGGACCAGCGAGACTCCTGGAGAGGACTAGTTGACGACCAGTTCTCTCAGCACTTGAGAAATGAGTGCCTTGGTGCCTGAGGAGGGGAGTTAGAGCAGAGCAGCCGACATCTGGTGCCATTCACGGGACCCACACAAGCGAGACCGTGGCAAATGGTAATTTAAGAAGAAAGGAGGCGCCGGGCGGTGGTGGCGCACGTCTTTAATCCCAGCACTTGGGAGGCAGAGGCAGGCAGATTTCTGAGTTCGAGGCCAGCCTGGTCTACAGAGTGAGTTCCAGGACAGCCAGGACTACACAGAGAAACCCTGTCTCGGAAAAAAAAAAAAAAAAAGGAGAAGGAGAAGAAAGGAGGCTATGTTTATTTTCCGAAGTGTGCTCAGCTTTGTGAGCGGGCCTGCTGGAATGCAAACATCCCAGTGTTTGGCAGTGCAGCCATCCTCCATTTCCACGGGGTCAGTGAGCCACGATAGGGAGAAAATTCCAGAACTTTCTAAAAATCAACGCTTGAATCAACTGAGCGCTGCACACCATGCCAGATCTACCTAAAGGAAGTAGACGGGAATGCCGTGGTCTAGCCTCTGCTATCCCTCGGGCCCTCAGTCCTGCCTCAGTGCTGGTTTATCCATATCGTCCACTCCACATATAGTCCATGCGCTCTATAGTGGGTCCTGGGCTGGCTGCGTCTGAACTTATGCCAGCCACTCTGCATCTGTGTGACCACTGAGGAGGTGGTGGTGTTCTGGTCCATAGTTACATCCCTCGGTGCTTGGCCTGAAGATGCTCATGGGCAGAGCATCATAGCTGCGGGAGCGTGTGTCAGAGGAGAGCTGTTCACTCCCTGGCTAACAGGAAGCTGAGAGAGCTGACAGGAAGTGGAGGCCTAGTTTAAGGTCCCACCCCAGTGACCTCCATTTAGTCCCTACTTAAAATTCCAGAATCTCCCAAAACAGTACCCCATCTGGGGAGCGAGTAATCAAAACATGAGCCCCAAGGACCTCGCAGAATGAAGCCTCAATGTAGTGTATGTGCAGAGCCCCGTTTTCTTATCATTTCTTCTTGAACAACACAGTGACCCTCATACCGAATTCCCTTGTGTTGGGTATGGGAAGTCATCTAGAAAGGATTCTAAGTACAGGAGAGTGTGTGCGGGCTGTGTGCAGTTTGTGGGTTTGGGTATAACAGGGGATGGTGGTGGTGGGTGGTCCCAGAAGCAGTCAATGTGGTGCTGAGGGATGGGAGTTCTAGTTCAATGCAGATTAAGGCAGCTCATCTAAGGCTTCAAGGAAGCAGTGTAGGCCAGCCAGCAGCTGCAAGCTTTGCTCTCTCCGCACGGGCCTGTCACAGCTCTCCAGGTGCCTGGCACTGCTCCCTTCAAAGTGCCAGGACTTTGCTGGGCGCACACATTGTAGAGAGTCAAGGGCAGCTCAGTCATGACACCTTGTCTTGTCCCTTTGGGCAAACACTCCACTTTGCAGACGAGGAAACCAAGGCACAGAGCCGACTGTCTGAACCACACCTGCGGTGTGGTGGTCTGTGCCCGATGTCCCTGGTGCCTTTCATGCCCACGGAGTCCTCAAGGTCCCCTGCTGACATTTCACCCCCGTCTCTATTCTCACACCTTCCCCAGTCCCCTGCTCTCTGCAGACCAGAGGATTTCCATGTTTGTTCTGCACACAGGGTAGACAGACCCACCATCCCTTTTGTCTCTTACCACCCAACCCTGTCTTTGTCAAAGGTCTGAGTCACATGGTACACAAGGGCTAGAACTGGGGAGGACACAAGAGCTACTGTCCTCGTTAGGGTTTCATTGCGTGAAGAGACACCATGACCAAGGCCGCTCTTATAAAGGACATCATGTCATTGGGGCTGACTTACAGTGTCAGAGGTTAAGCTCATTATCACCATGGCCAGGAGCACGGCAGTGTGCAGCAGATTCTTAATCTGGAGGCAGCAAGTAGAGACAGTGAGCCAGTAGGCCTGGGCTTGAGCTTCTGAGAGCTAAAAGCCCACCTCCGAGTGATGCACTTCCTCTAACAAGACCACACCTACTCCAACAAGGCCACACCTCCTACAGGTGCCACTCCAATTTTTATTCAAACCACTATAGGCACCTTCAGCCAATAGGACAGGTCCCTGAGGTGCCAGCAGTACTCCTCAGTGTAATCCCATTTGCCATGTATTTCTATTCTGCTTCTGTGAATCAGGAAACTGGGCCTCAAGCAGGAGGGTGTGTATGGCCACCAAGGCTGGGGGCCCCTAGCAGCTGCCAGCCATCACTGTTGTAGGCTGTCTGCCTGTGACTGGCGCTAGGGCAAGGGGCAACTGATCCATTCCCCCGACCACAGGTCTTCTGGACAGCTCAGGATTACACACTGCCATGGGTGTTGGGCTTCTCTAGCCTGGTTCCCAGAGGTGGTGGTCAGTCTCCCTGGGGATGTCTGCTCGGCCCTGTCAGATCGCTGAGTTGGCCCTGTCTTTCTCTCCTCTCTGCAGCCGAGTGTTCAAGACAGACATGGAGCTGGAGGTTTTGCGCTACACAAATCGGATCTCCAGCGAGGCCCACCGTGAGGTGAGTTGGGCACCAGCTTCTGTCGGGCAGTAGTACATTAATGGCTTTGCTAATTGCTGTGATCAAACGCCTGAGAGGAAGTGACCTCAGGGAGGAGGGATTTGTTCTGGCTTACAGTCTGTCATGGTGGAGTGTCGGGTGGCTCGTTGGAGGCAGGAGCATGCAGAGATTACTCACCCCTCAGCCCACCAAGAAGCAGAGAGACTGGCTGGGTTCCAGCCCTCAGTGCCAGCTCCCCAGGACCCGGCTTCCCCCAGCCTCACCTAAAGGTTCCACAGCCTCCCCGAAGCAGCACCACCCACTGGAGCCCACGTGTTCAAACACACCAGTCTGTGGGGACATGGCTTTGGGCAGGGTGCGAGAACTGTAAAGAAGATAAATGACGTGGAAAAGGAAGACGGGAGAACACTCTCTCTTGGTGGTTGCAGGGCATGGATGGAGACTCTCTGCTCCCTCTTCTCATCCTAAGATACCTGTCCCCCTTCATGAGGGCCATGATCCCAGTCCTCACGGACTGTCTAACCAAATGGCCCCACTTCCAAGAGAGCTGGGTTTTCCTGACACCCTGGACTTCCCAGCAAGCATTAAAGCATCTTCCATCTGTAACTGTAATCCCAGCTCCTCCCGCTGCCTGTCTCAGTGCTCTATGGCTATGAAGAGACTTCGTGCCCACGGCACCTCTTAGAAAAGAGAGCATTTAACTGGGGCTGGCTTACAGTCTCAGAGGGTTAGTCCACTGTCATGGCGGGGAGCATGGCGGCACGCAGGCAGATGTGGTGCTGGAGAAATGGACAGTTCTGCATCCAGATCTGTAGGCAGCAGGAAGAGAGAGACTCTGGGCTTGGCACAGGCTTCTGTAACTGCAGAGCCTACTACCCTGAGCGGCACACTTCCTCCAGCAAGGCCACACCTCCTAATCATTTCAAATTGCTGCTCCTTGGGACCAAACATTCAAATCTATGATCCTACGGGGCCATTCTGTTTCAAACCAACCCTCCATCTTTTTATTTCTTTTTCTTTAAATTTAAATTATTGTTTGTTTACTTGTGTCTGTGTAAGTGTATGTACATCTGAATGCAGTGCCCACAGAGGCCAGAAGGGGGCGTTGTATCCTTTGGAGCTGGAGTTACAGGCAGCAGTGAGTCGGCGCATGCTGGGGCCCAAACTCCAGGCCTCAGGAATGAGCAGCAGGCATGCTTTAATTGCTGAGGCATCTTTTCTTTTCTTTCTTTTTGTTTTTAAAGACAACATCTTGCTATATATCCTAGGATGACCTTGAGCTCACTCTGTAGTCCAGGCTATCTCAATGCCTCCACCTCCCAAGTTCCAGTATCGCAGGTGTGCTTTACCAAGTCTGCCCATCACCCATTTTCCACAGACAGCTCCACACGAGAATAAGGAAACCAGTATATTAAAGGCTACTCAAGGTGCCTGGGATAGCCTGCCTGCTCAGGGGCCATCACAGCTTAGAGTTACAGATGACGCCCACAGTCAAAAGGCCATGCTATCTCTTGTTCTGGCTAATTTCTCTGGTTATGAAAATTAGGTAAAGTAAGTAAATAAATAAGACCCTGTCTTAATATTCAGGATTTGCCAAACATCTTGGTCAAATCTTTTGTCTTTAGGTTTCTGGCCGCCTGCAAGCTATAGCATGGTGTTTGTCGGCTCCCAAAGAAAGGCGCTCCACAACGGTCCACACAAACTCTGTGGGTCTCGGAGCTGTCACAAAGGTCCAATTTGTCACTTTTCTGCACCACTGTGCACAGATCACCCCCTCCTTTTTCCTTTAAAGAGGAGCTTTTGAAAAGGTATTATACATTATTTATAAGGCTGTGTTACTTATCTGCTTAATACAAATGTCTTTGCTTAATGCCCGTCCTCTAGGTAATGAAGGCTGTAAAAGTGGGGATGAAGGAGTACGAGATGGAAAGGTAAGCTGTGTGTCTCCGAGTAAAGATTAAAATGTAAAAAACCAGCAATCTATGCTCCCCAAGCAAGTAACAGACGAGGGGCTGAGCCGCGCAGGCGGTCGGGTGGGGGTTATGTGCGGCCCTGGGATCCGAGGCAGGGATTGCGGTCCCTCTGGTGGCGGCCACCTCCCTGGCTCCTGGCAGCGTCTGATAGTTATGGGCCTTGATAACTTTCCAGGCTGGTTTAGTGTCCCATCATTCCACTCCTGGACTTTGTTCCTGCGATTTGTGAGGGAAACTTTACCCAATGGCCGCTATTGTGCCTCCGAAAGCCACTAGTAAAACAGCTTGCCATTCTTATGTGTAAACACCACCATTATGTCTGCTGTGCTCAGGCGACTGGGTGGGGGATGGTTAAGTGGCTCATAAAGCTCCCCGGAGAGCCCCATCCTCCTCCAGCTCCAATTAGGCTCGCCCCTGGCAGGGCGGCTCGCCCCTCGCAGGGCGGCTTGCCCACGTGCTGCCTGGGGCAGCCTAGCTCTGCTCTAGGACCCAGATCAGACGTGACTACACCATGCTTGACTGCTGTTACCCCCTTTCCCATGCTGACAGCCCCAATCCCCTCTGGTGACCATCCGGCCTGCCCTGTGCAAGGGAGAGCTGATTCTTTTCTGCTGTGTCTTCCAAGGGCTCCGCTGGGCCCACAGTGTGGCAATGTGACAATGTGACTAGAGCTGGGCCTTTGAGGCGGGGCCTATTGAGAGGCCCTTGTGTCCCTGGGAGTCCTGTACTCAAAGGTTGTTCTTAAGAAAGAATTGCTGTAAAAAGAGCCAACCTGGCCACACCCCGTGAGCCTCATCTTGAACTTTTAGCTTCCAAAACTATAAGCTATACAAACCTTTTTTCTTTATAAAATGGTCTGTCTTGGGTATTTTATTATAGCAGCAGAGAAAGGACTGTTATGCTGTCCCAACCCTCATGGCCTTGCCGGCCGCATCAATGTAAAGGGCAGAATTGAGACACACGGGTGGGGTCAGCAGTGGCCAGGGTGACACATGTGTTCACTGTGGGCTTGGAAATGGAGTCCTTTTTCAGAGTTTAACCCTGAAAGGTGAGCTGAGTGCCTGGAGTCCTCTTCTTACCCTGAAGGACACGGAATTGTTAAAATGGCTTTCCTCCGCTGCTATGATGTCCCAGGAGGGGGCATGTAACAACTGTCTATCAAAGCTGAGGGAGCCTCCATCTCGCCAAGGACACTGGGGAAGGGCGTGCACAGCCTCTTTGATTTGCAGTTTGCACAGCATTCCCCCTCCCACTCAGGGATCTGAGATGAGGAGAGAGCTCTCGGCCAGCCCGGGGTGGAAGGCGGAGCAACGAGCCCCTCAGACTGGCACTGGCCCAGAAACCTGTTCCCAACTGAGTTGACTCATAGTGACCCATAACAGATGCCTCAAATAAAAATAGCCAAGAAACCAGAGCAAGAATAGCATATCTCAGCATGGGGCCCCCACAACCTCTGCCTGCCAGTCAGCTGTGCCCTGTGCTGTAGGGGGTGGCTCTGCCTTCAGCCCTGACCCTGACCCTGCTGCCACCCATAGGCAAAGCTACGTGGGCTTTGGGTCTGTAGCAAGGAATGCCTGGGTATAATGGAGGGGTTTGTTTTTCAGAAATGTAAAGGAATTCTAAAGCATAATGAACCCCGCAGGTGCTCAGCCATTGTTGTTTAGTTTTGTGTTTATGTTTTGGTTTGCTGTGGTATGTGAACAGCCCAGACATCATGTCATTTCCCATGTAAATATTTCAGGAGATGTCTGTCAGCGAGACATTTCTCTTTCTATAACTACCCTGCCATTATCCTGTCTAGCCATACAAATAAACAATACAAGCAACTTTCTGTACCTGAGCACCACGGACTCAGCCACCTGCCCACCACGGACTCAGCCACCTGCCCACGGTGGCACAAACTTTTATTTAATTTGAGTCAGTAACTGAACACGCACAGGCCTTTCCTTGTCATTTTCCTGCAGGCTACACAATGTGAGCACTGGGGACATTGTGTTGGGTCTTATGAGTACCCTCCAGTCGGTTTGACATGTTAGGGGAGGAGGTGAGGGTGGAAGTATCCACAGGGTCCTTAGAGTCAGTCCCCCTTCTTCTGCCGAAGACCAACTGACTTCTCATATTTAACTAGTTAGTTGGTTTAGTGTGTGGGGGTGGGTGGGTGGGGGAAGCACACACGTGTCTGAGCGTGCCTGTGGCGGTCAGAAGATTATCTCTTCTGACTCTTGAGTCCAAGATCAAACTCAAGTTGTCAGGCTTGGAGACAAGTGCTTTTACCTGCTGAGCCGTCTTGTCAGCCCTCTCTTGTGCATGTGATGTGTGTGTGTGTGTGTGTGTGTGTGTGTGTGTGTGTGTTAGTTTATGTGTACCATGTGCATGCAGGTGCCTTAGGAGGACAGTGGATCCCTGGAACAGGAGTTACAAGCAGTAACTCCACCTGATGAGGGTCCTGGAACCAAATCCGGGTCCTCTGGAAGATCACTAAGTACTTTTGACCCCCGAGCCCTCCCTCCAGGGCCCTCCCTCCAGTGCCCTGACTATATAATTTCTTAGTTTTATCCTTTGCTTTGGTCTACATTGATGTAAAACTTTTTGGATTCCTTGGTTTTCTTAAACCAAGATTCAGACAGAGGCTGTGCATTATCCTGGGTGGCTAGGTTCCTGGGGAGAGCTTGGTGACTAGATCTCTTGAGTTATGGCCAGAGCGGTCTGAAGCTTTGCCAGTGTGCTGGCAGGTCTGGCCAGGTATACAGAGGGTGCCAAGTGCAAAGATTTAGCATGCTGACCAGCTGGTTTTCTCATGTGTACCGTGTATGCCACATCCACCTGCAGCTCATAATAGATGTAGACGGCTAGATTCTAGAGCAGTGTTCTCAACCTGTGGGTCTCAACCCCTTTGGGGTTGCATATCAGATCTTTATATACAGTTCATAACAGTAGCACAATTAGTTATAAAGTAGTGGTGAAATAATTTTATGGTTTGGGGGTCACTAATAACACGAGGAACTGTATTAAAAGGTTGCAGCATGAAAAAGGGTAAGAACCACTCCTGTAGAGGGAAATATGTCTGTCTGTGGGCCTCAGCCAGTGGGAGCACCTGGCCGTTGGTCCCCAAGAACTTAGCATGGAGGGACTGGTGAGAACGGGCTTGCCGGGAAGAGTGGAAGAGGAGGTAACAGGAGCGAGATGCAAAGTCTGCTCCAGGACGTAGTGGAAAGACAGTTGTCCCTGGATGTCATCACAGTTGAAGATGTCTCTGCCTAGGTTTCAAGCAGGCGACTCCCCGCCCCTCACGTGTGGCCATGAATTGGGTTGACTCTTAGTCCCAAGCCCTCTTTCCACAGGCAGGCCTGTCTGTCACGACCTGGGCCACTTTCTGGCCCCGTTGCAGTCTCTGTCCTTAAGAACCTGGGGATGTCTCAGGAATTTTGTCTCATCTTCCTATTCAGTGGCTGGTATCGGGAAACATCTGGGTTGTTATGGGTGGATGGGTGAGTGGATCGACGGACAGACAGATGGATGGATGGACAGATGGAAGAGAGAAAAGGGATTAGAGCTATTTTTCTAACATCCTGCATGTCACTGGAGACTTGAGCATTCATTATTCTCAGGTTGAAACCAGAGCCTTCTAAAGCAGATGCTGTTGGCTACCCAGGGGATGTGGCTCTCTTAGCACAGACTGGACTGCCGGGCAGATAGATCAGGGCAGCCCAAGTGTGATGTGGGCGGTGGACTCGTGGGGGCAAGAGGAAGCAAGCTTCCTTTTCATGTGTGCTGGTGGTGCCCTGCCCTGATGGTGGCATCCTTCAAGCCTGCAGGCCACAGAGCTGAACAGAGGTGCGGCAGAAAGACTATCAGCAGGACTGGAGGCTGGGGTGGAAGTTGGGCAGCACCAGGCAAACAGCTTTACCCGCTCAGGGATGCCAGCTAGAGACTCATTCTAATCTCTGCACACACACACACCCCTTTTAATTATCAGAGATTTATTATACAATCTTGAGGGCATGTTAAAAAAGCGTAGGCTAGCTGATGTCGTTTATGAAGACACTGCCTTCTCCTCTGTGCTACGCCTGCCAGCAAGGAAATGAAAATCATTTTCCAAAATCGAGGTGCAGTAAATTGTGTTAAACCAATAAGACGTTAATGTTTGGACAAATCGGGCTTGTGCAGCATCTGACTCCGGGCCCAATCAGGCGGGCCGATTTACCACCTCATATTATTTAATGTTAGTGGCGTAACTGGCTTGTAGCTGGCTGGCATGGGGCTGGCAGCTGAATCAATTACCTGCAAACACTAATTTAGAGCATGCTCAATTGGCTGTGTAAGCAGGTCCCGGTTCACATTTACTACAAGGAGATTAATAACTTGATGCCGTTGACAGCCTGGGACCTTAATTGGGATTGCTGTCTCCCCTACTCCCATCTGTGAAGGGGTGATTTGGGGCCCTGTCATGACAGCTTGTGGGGGTGGGGACTGTGAGGAACTTGAAAGACAGGTTCTGTGGGTATTACCATGTCCCACGGCCTTGCCCCCGACCCAGTTCTCTCCAGTGAAGAAATCCCTCTGACAGTCTTCAACCCTGATTGGAACCCCTCCACTAGGACTGGGGTTTCTGGGTTCCTGTCACGGGGAATAGCTCACAGGGGTAGCCTCCTGTTTTCTTTTAGGCCAGTATTAATGTAGAACTTGCCCAGCTGTGCATTTTTAAAATTAAAGGTCTTTCTGCTTTTTCCTGTGCTTTGGGCAAATGGAATGAGTCATGTGTCCAAGGTCTTCAGGGTGCCTGTTCTGCCCAGATTTGGGGAGGTGGGGTAGGGACAGCCTGAGGGACTTCATCTCGTTATCACATGCATGTCACACCTATACATACTATGCACTGATGGCTCCTATACACATGTCACACCTATGCACACTACCCACTGATGCCTCCCACACACATCTCTACACCCCAATGCTCCTGAATACACCGCACAAACACGTCTTCTGTGTGCCTAACATGTTACATACTGTACACACATGTACACTCCACACACACTAGCACACTCACGCCACACCTCATAGATACACATAAACCTCTAATAACCCCAACTTGGATATTCCATCCACGTCTCCAGGTGCCGGGGCGGTGAAGCTTCCCGGGCACCAAGGTCTCAAGTTGCGGAACCCTAGCCATGTTTCCTTTAAGCAGGCTGGGTTCCTTTTGTCTTTAAGGGATTAGAAACTTGAGGTCCAGTGAGGACAGAGGAAGGCTGGAGGGGAAGAGAGGGAGGGAAGGAGGGAGAGAGGGAAAGCTCCAACTTGCTTCTCCTGGAGGTCAGAGCGGCAGGGCAGCAGGCAGCAGGCAGCAGCTCTGGGGGCCCCTGACTGCACCCCTCACTCGGGTAGGCGAGCACTGGCTGCTCTGGCAGTCTGCTGGAGCTGAGTCCAGATCTCTGGACTCCGGATTCTCAGGCTCTCCCCTCCTCTCTTCCCCTCCCTCCTCTCCCTTCTCTTCTTCCTCCTCCCTTTCTTCCTCATCTTTCTCTTTTGTCTCTTCCCCCCTCCTCTTCCTCCTCACCCTTCCTTCCTCGCCTTCCTCCTATTCTTTTCTCATGGAGATGAAGCACAGGACTGAGCACATAGGCAGAGCACTACCACTGAGCCGCGGACCAGCCCTCGATTTTGTCAAAGGCTCACTACGTCGCCAGTGTCAATTCAAGCACCTCCTCTGCGTGCCTCCCAAGTGCTGGTTCTAGAAGAGATCCTCACTTCCTAGTTCACCATCTCTCTAGGCACTGTCATCCCTGAAGAGTGACCTCTGTGCCCACACTGCCCTCCTCTTGTTCTGTGGCTTGCCCAGAAGCCTTGTTTACTGGGCATGAGGTCAGACCTGGCCTTGTATGTCCATAGCCAGTGTTGGAACTCTTCATGAGTCATTCGACAAGATTGGCGGTGGTGCTTATGGTCTGTTTCCTTCTCGGAAGATTCTGGAGATGCCCAGCTAAGGTACATTCTGACCTGATCTGGCTTCAGCCTGGGCTTATCTGGACATCAGTGAGGCTGTCCCTGGTTTACTATCTGTCTGCCCCCTTGTAAAGGATACTTGGGTTTTGAAGAGAAGGAGATATTGGGGACAAACCTGGAATGCAGACTGTCCTGGGCACTAGGTAAGAGATGATTGATGGCCCTGCTCTGGGAGCCTGCTTGTACTGCCCATAGGTGGTGCCCGTACGTTCCACATCAGACACAGCTGCCTTCAGCCCGTTGAAGTCCAGTTGGAGGGTGAGAGCTGTGTGTAGTACAGTTCATTCAAAAGGGATGATAGTCCACCGAGAGCCCACATCTGGGTTCGGGAAACCCTTTATGGCCTTGGTGGCCTGATGTTGGTTTCTTCCCGGCACTTCCTTGGTAGCCCACCATGTCAGAGGTCAGCAACACCCCCACCCTACCTTCACCCCAAGTGCGCTCATGAGTTGTGTGCAAGCATGTGCTCTCTGTAAATACACAGTCAAGTGATGAACTGGTCCAGGCTACAGAGACAACACCATCTGAAGCAGGCATTCTTTCCAGTGCCAGAGGTGTCGGAACCCCAGGACCGGCCCAGTGGGTGCTTTTGTGGATCTGTGCTGTTTCAACACTAAGGGGTTCTGTTTATTTCAGATAATGTTTATCATAAGTGTAAGGAAGCTGTCTTCCTGGCTTGCTTGGAGATTGTATCAGGAAAGGAAAGGATGTGGAATGTTATCAGCTGCCTTTTAAGCATCTTGGGGGTGGGGGGAGGGAGGGAGGGAGGGAGGGAGGGAGAGAGAGATTCAGAAAGTTTTCATATTTTAAAAATGTCTGTAACACTTTTATCTTATCTATGTATGAGTGTCTATGTGTGAGTGCATGCCGTGTCTGTGTGGTGTCCCTGGGGAGCCAGAGGAGACCATCAGTCCCCTGGAGCTGCAGTTAGGGGAGGTTGTGAGCCACCCGACTCGGGGACTGGGAACCAAACTTAGGTCTTCTGCAAGAGCGGCAAGTACTTTTAAATGAGGTTTTAGATGAGAGAGTTGTGGGCACACTGCATCGCCTTCGCCTGTGCTGGGATTGCTGTGGAAGGCCTGGCCCCTCAGGAGCTGATCGCTGGCTCCTGTTAGCTAATCGCTCTGGTTTCTCAGCTTCCTCCCAGGGTCTTCCCCTGGCTGTCGAGACCCTATGGAATCCAGTTGCTCTGTGTCCTGAGCTCCCCTGAGCCGTGGCAGTCCCTCGGCCCGCCCTGGTTTGTGATGACCTTGACGATGGGAGGCGGGCTTAGGTGTTGGGAAGGGCATCTCCTCGTTTCAGTTCCTCAGGCATACACTGGGGTTTTGTGATACTTGGAGGGAGTATACAGTGCCATTGTCATCAGAAAATAGCAAAGCCGTAGCTGCCACTCGATGCGTGCCTGTCAGTGTGGACCTGGTCACCTACCTAGGTTTGTTTGGTTTCTCCTGTGAGGTGACTCCCACCCTTCCCGTTCCACTAGCTAGAGCTCACTTGTCGAGAGTGCGCTGTGCACAGGCTGCACATGGGCGTGGGGGGAGGGGTGTCAGCTCCACCTCCTGGAGGGGGACCCACCGCCTAGGTGCACCGTGCTCTCTTCTCTCCTGGTTATTTATTCAGTGTCTTATATTCATTTCTGTTTAGACTCTTGGGTGCTTACTTTAGATTTTGGATTGCAGTCTGGACTGAGGCCATCCATCTCAATGCTCCGGCCGTTCTAACTCCGAGAGCCGAAGGCTCCTTCATTTGGCTCTCGCGTCTCTTTGATAAACACCTGTCCTTTTGCCTTCCGAGCACTCCCTTGTCTTTCTCTCGGGTTGCAAGATGCTCCAGGCTCATCTTGTATATTCTTCGTTCAAGCCCTTGAGGGAGACATTTCTCTAAGGCATGCTAGCTGCTGTTACTGGAGAATCATGTCAGAAACCAGGATCGGGCTGGAGAGATGGATCAGCCTGTAAGAACAACTGCTACTATTGTAGAGGACCTGGGTTTGTTCCTAGCACCCGCATGGTGGCTCACAGCCATAATTCCAGGTCCAGGGGATTCAATACTGTCTTCTGGTGTCTTTGGGCACCTGCACACCTGTGGTATGCCTATGCTTATATATAATGTTTTTGGGTTTTTTTGTTTTTTTGTTTTTTTGTTTTTTTGTTTTAAGAAAACAACCAAGGTTTAGTAGTAGGCGTGCCTCAGCTGATTACAGCCGACTTCTGCCACAGAGCCAGAATAGCATACCAGCACACACTCTGTTCTTGCTGTATTAAGCAAGTTGAAATTTGTGTGTGTGTGTGTGTGTGTGTGTGTGTGTTGGTGGGGAGCCAGAGGGTTGTCTTGTAGTTTTGTGGTTAGAGTTCCTAGAGATGGGTGTCCTGGGCATTTGGGTCCCAGCTCTGCCACTTGACCATCTGTGTGACACTGGGCAGGCTGATAACATTGTACCTCCCAGTCCTCATCTGAGATCTTGGCTGACAACCCTTCCTAGCCTGGTTGAGCGGGTTCCGTGAGTATGTATATTGGTACAGTGTCTTACTATCTGCCATTATGGGGTTATCTTATTAGTGTTTTCCATTCAAATTGTATGTAGTCTCAGAACAGAAGATTTAGCTCCAAATGCCCTTTCCCCCAACCCTTAGCCATATTTAGGGTCATAGTATAATTAGGGCAAGCCCATCTCCATCCCAATTTTCTTTTGGGGGAAACAATATAGAAAGCACGAAAGGCTGACATCCTGTGCCGCCACTGGACCCCATCTTGCATGGGGTTCCTCCAGAGCTGAGCCACTCCATGCTCTCACGGGAGCATCGGTGTAGGATAGCTTTTGCAAAGGTTTTACTTTCACCAAGGACTTTAAATTGCCCATTTTATGTTCTCCCGTTTTTAAAGTCTCTCCTTCATATCCACAGGTATATTTCCTTTCACCTTCCTGCTGTGAATCCGTGTTCTTCCTCTATTGATCAGTTTGTAACAGTTGGGTCTGTTTTATTGATTTCTTCTTACAGTCAATCTGTTCCTAAGTTTCTTTTCTGGGTCCAATGTTTGTTTGACTCATGGATTTCCATTTCTGTCCTTAAGCCCCTTCTCTTCTCTTCCAGATGCTTCTTTTGAATATCCATGTTTAAATCTGTTTGGATGAATCTTAACTCTCTTCTCAGATACTGTATTGATTTGGGCTAATTTGTTATTGAGCACCCTTGGTCATATTTTAGTAAGGTTTGATTGATTTGTTTTTTGACCCGAGAAATGAACTAATTCGTTCCAGATTGATGTGTTTGGATTTTTCTTGGTTAACTTTCTGTTATTAGTCACTGGGTGTATCACCATTTGTAATAAAAAGATACAGCCTTTTGTAAAAAGAAAAAAAATCACTTTGAGATTTTTCTTTGTGGCTTATTTTATAGTATTTTTGTCAGTGTTTTATAGAGTATTAAACTTGATTAGTTTTTCATTTAGAGTGACTATTTCGGTGCACACCCATCGGGTTCTGATCATCTCTTCTCCTTCCTCGTCTTCTCTCTCCTTGTGTTTGCTCTCAGATGGAGAGATGTACTTTGTGAACTCCCCCTCATGAGGGGCAGGGTTTGAGGGATGCAGGTTGCTGGCTGTTATGTCTGTGATTATCATAGTTGACCTTTTCACATTACAAGAAATCCCTTTTAACTATTTGATCAGAGTCCTGAATTTTATTTTATTTTATTTTTGGTTTTTCGAGACAGGGTTTCTCTGTATAGCCCTGGCTGTCCTGGAGCTCTGTAGACCAGGCTGGCCTCAACTGAATTTAATTTGTATCTGATTTTGTTAGTGCTGTTATATGCTTTCCTTGTGTTAGGTTTCCTGCTGTCTTTGTTCTCCTATTTTTGTTTTTGTTTGTTTTGTTGCTTTTTTCTTTTTTCTTTTTTTAATATGTGTTTTTGAGACATAATCTTGCTATGTAGCCCTACTTGGTTCCCCTGCCTCTGTCTCTTGAGTGCTGTGATAAAAGACAGGTGTCACCATATCTGGGATTATTTTTTCAGACTTATTGATTGGTTGATTGATTGATTGATTGATTGATTGATGTGCGCAAGTTTGGCCTGCTTGGAAGTGCACCACATGCATATAGTGCCTGTGGAGACCAGAAGAGGGCATTGGGTCTTCTGGAACTGGAGTATTATCTAGTTGTGAGCTGCCCTTCTGGTGCTAGAAACTGAACCCAGGTCCTCTAGAAGGCAGCAAGTGTTTTCAACTGCTAAGCCATCTCTTCAGCCCACTGTTTCCTGGCTTATTATTTGTTATTTATTTTGTGGTGCTGGGGATAGATCCCAAGAACCCCATACACACAGGGCAACAACTGCTGCACCACTGAGCCACACCTATTTATTTTATTTTATTTATTTATTTATTTATTTTGAGATAGTCTTCTCACTGTCCTAAAACTCACTGTAAATGCTAGCTGGCTAGCAAGCCCCAGGTCCACCTGGCTTCTCCTCCCCAGCTCTAGGCTTATGGACACAGAAATGCCATGCCTGGGTAGGTGTTTTTGTTTGTTTAATATAGATGGGTTCTGGGAATTGAACTCAGGCCCTCATGCTCGCAAGGCTAGCACTTTGCTGGCTGAGCCTTATCACTGGTCCCTCTTCCTTTATTTTGATGTCTTCTGTTGCTTCTAAATTGGATTTTATTCCAAATAGAAGGCCCTCACCATGTTAGCAGAGCCATTCACTGTGGTGGGCTGGGGTGTAGGTCTGTGGTAGAATACTGGCCAAGCATGTGCAGGGCCCTGGGTTTGGAACCTCAGCTATAAGAAAACAAAACAGAACAAAAAAGCAGAAAATTTCTTACCTGGCCCGTTTCCAGGGGAGGCAGCATGCCTGTTCTCTTCCCTGCAGTTCCTGGATGCTTTCTGGTTTCTGTTTTAACTTTATAGCTTTGATTTTTTTTTTCCTGCTGCTTTGAGCTCCTAAAGTGTCCTTTGTGTTCTTTCATATGCGTCCCGCTTCCACTGTGGAGTCACCTGTAAATTAAGAAACAGATGACGTGCATTTCTCTGCTGGCTGGCTGTATTAAAACTAAGTTCACATCTCTCTCTCAATTAAAGAACTGGAAACCAAGCATGTACTTGCCTTTCAATCCTTTTTCCTTTTACCTCCTAGTTGTGTGGTTTGTAATGGGTTTTATACGACTTATATTTCCTTGAATTGCTTTCCACGTGTGCATTATTTTTATAGTGATTTAAACTTATGTTGCTAAAATCCTCCCTGGGAGAAACAAAATCTACCCCTCCTCCTAAGGTCCTCGTTTCAAAGTGAGGTACTACTCCATTAGAGTTCACTCTGGGGAACCAAGGAATTTATTAGGCTGAAGTGGTAATGCCACCATTGAGAGAAACCCACCAAAGAACGTTCATGAGGTTCCTGCAGCAGCTGGCCGGTTCCTTGGACTTGGGCCGATTGGCAGACCGATGTGGGGTTTTGCTAAGTCAGACTCACATGCTGAAGTAAGACACACGGAGGACGTGGTGTTCGGAGGGAGTATAACGAGGACTCAACGATTGCGAGGGGGCTTGCTTGTGGAGCTGCCTGCGCAGCAGTTCTTGGTCTTGCATCTTCACTGATCTACGCTTTGTTGAGAGAGGCATGGCAGAGAACTTCTCCTGGTGTCCCTGCTGGTCCGAATCCCTCCCACTGATTCGTGCTGATTCAACCGAGGCCTGGCTGTTCTTGTTAGGTTGTGCCACTGCTGCTGCTGTTCCAACAGTGCCGAACTAGACTGCTGAATAGCTATGAAGTGTTTGCAAATGGATAGAGTCCCATGTTGGGCGCCACACATAGGCATAAATTGTTTGCAACCTACTTTAATAAGTGTTCAACCTCTCCTCTTACCCACCACTCACCAGAGGTAGTGGAAAAGAAAAGTGATTAGGATGTGGGAAAAGTGGACCTGTTTAGCAATTGGGGGCGAGCTCAATCTTTGGCAGCAGTTCAGTCCCATAGCAAACCCCAAATACAACTCAGCAGCTGTAGACCAGTCTTCTAGGCAGGCAGACACCACACACAAACCGGCAGCTATATAGTTCAATCCTGAAGAAACCACAGGCTCACCAACCAGCCTAAGGCAAGTCCATGGAATCAACAAGCTGCCCCAGGAACTTGACAAGCAGTTCTTTGGCTTTACCACTTCATTAAGCTTAAAAGCAATGGGTGGGGATTACAGGCAGGAGTGTGGGTGACACCAGAAGGTCTGTACCTAGCATAATGTCTTCCCATGGCTGCATGCATGGAGAACCCTTCTTTACCTTTTCCCAGTCTGTATACTTCTGAACCCTCCCCAAGCCCATGTGCGGTTAGGGCAGAATTAGATGTGCTGCTGGTCAATGTGCTGACCAGCAGGAGTGGTTAGACATTCTGGTGAGGGTCTCAGGACCCTTTCTAGCTCCCCTCAGATCTATAAGAGAATGTGCCCTATGTAAGCCCTACTGTGATACTGTTTGACAGTGGGCACAGCTGAACAGTGGCTTAGAGAACAGAGGTTCAGCAACAGCCTGAAGCTATCTTAGCAAAGGCACGCATGGCCTTTACTTACAAGCCTCATGCTTGCTAAGTCTTGACTCAGCATTTGGAGTGTCTCGCATGTGGGAGAATCTTTTGTGATCGCTGATGGCATAAATGGATTTTGAGTCTCTGTTCTCCCAGAAAACTGAGGTTTTTGACAAGTTACACTCTTGCTCTTTTCCAGAGAACTTTTAGTCTTCTTGCCTAGACAGATGCCCCCAGGATTCTTGAGAGAGATGGTATTTCCCATGGCTCTGTCATGGTGCTGTTCAGAAGGAGGATACTTGGAAAGTCTAGGGTAAATTTGTCTACCTGCCAGACACTGGAAGACAAAGTCTAGGGAGGCTGTTTGAGTCTTTGCCTAGGCAAACAGGGCTCTGGTAAAGCTTCCAGTTTTTTAGTGGGTGGCACTTAACGTCTTAGATAGCAAGATTTAGAGCAGTGGATTCTGACTTTGGCCCATCAACACTGGCCAGAGGAGCCACCACATGTAACACAGGAGCAGATGAGGTGAGGAGAGGCACCCTGCTGACTACTGTATGTAACAGGCTTATGGAGTCCAGGCTGTAGCCTGAGAGGCTGTTGTGCCTGCAGTATCCCGGGCTGGTAGTCCTACCCAACTGGCAGTATCACATGGCACGCCATTACTATCCTTATCCCTCAGGCCACTCCCCAGTAGTAAGCCTTTAACCCCTTGGTTCATGTGATCTGAGACCTGTGATGGAATGGTTTATCATGCCACTGTAGACAAGTCCCCCAACACCCATCTCTCTATAGCTTCCTTCCAGGTTAAAGTAATATGGTGTTATTAAAAGTAATATGGAGGGCCGGGTGTGGTGGCGCACGCCTGTAATCCCAGCACTTGGGAGGCAGAGGCAGACGGATTTCTGAGCTCGAGGCCAGCCTGGTGTACAGAGTGAGTTCCAGGACAACCAAGTCTACACAGAGAAACCCTGTCTCGAAAAACCTAAATAAATAAATAAATAAATAAATAAATAAATAAATAAATAAAAGTAATATGGTGGGGCTGGAGAGATGGCTCAGCAGTTAAGAGCACTGACTGCTCTTCTGAAAGTCCTGCGTTTTAAATCCCAGCAACCACTGATGCCCTTTTCTGGTGTGTCTAAAGACAGCTACAATGTATTTATATATAATAAATAAATAAGTCTTTTTTAAAAAAAAGTAATATGGTATGGGCAGAGCCATGCACTCAGGCCTGGGCTGTCCCTGTGAGCCCCTATGATGCCTGTCTGCGTCTCTGGTGCATCTCTGAAATCCCTGCTCACCGACGAGGACTGCTGCCCTTTCTCTTGTTTATATAAAACCCTGACTCTGCCTTATTCTGACCCAAATAATAATGACCGTGACCCAGAAACATGGATTGAGGTCACCCTGAGTGGTGTTTATTGCAGAAGAGGTTACATGAACTTTTATAGTCACCAAACAAAAGAAAGTTGTGTATCAACACATTCCCAGTTCCATTGGTGGGGACAGTGTTCCGACGTCCTTCGGTTCTGGAGTGGTGGAACCAGAGGTCAGCGAGGCCCAGCTCTGTGTTCTGAGAAGCTTCCCTGGGAGTCAGACACAGAGACACAGAGAGCCAAGGCTCTCTGCATGGACTTCCTTCCTGCAGCCAGCTCCCACCTCCTCCCCACCTGAGCTGTGCATTCCCCAGTGACACTGTTAATGTCATAGTCTCAGCAGAGCCTGCTGGGGACAGAGCCCACAACACTTGAGCTTTTGGGGGAGACATTTCTTATTTTACTACAACAGACATTGTAGCTCTGGCTCCATCCACTCAGCTGACCGAGAGCTGTCAGGTGGGCGCAGGACGCCTCCTTGAAGTGCTCAGGTACAGAAGAAAGGGAATGGGTATTTAAGTTGTAGATAGACTGTGGAAGGTGAACCCCCAAAAACTAAGGAGTGGGGTGTGAGCTGCCTATGCACCTCCTCTCCTCAGACATCTTCACCAGCTGGGGTTGGCTTGGCCTGCCTTTTCTTTAGGGCAGCTGTTGCAGTGCCAGGGAAGTGTTAGCAGTCCCCAAAAAACAGACAGGAACCCATCTGATGCAACTCACAGCAGGGTTTTTATTCTTTTTTTTTTCTTTTTTTTTTTTTCTATTAGAGCTAGCATGCCTGCTGCCGCTGCCCACCCCCCCACCCCCGCCAATGCACCACCGTTATGTAGGATGGTTTCGGTGGAGGGGGGAGCCCCGAATGTTTATTGGGGCAAGGCTCTATAGTAAGCAGCAAGCAAGGAGTACATAGTACATGTGCAAGCATCTAATTGGAAAGTTCCTGTGGCCTTTAACATAATTGGCTGGTGCTGGGAGTCACAGCATAAACTTGATTTCTGCTCCCCTGTGCATTGGTGGTCATTAAGCAGAGGGCAGGCTTGTAACCTGGGGGTGCAGGTTTGTTGGAATAACCCAGAGACGATGATCATGTTGAGGGTGTAACCTGGAAAAGCTGGTCTCGTTGGGGATTAATTAGCCTAGAGACTGGGTTTTGTTGGGAGGTAACTTGGAAACTAATGCTAGGTACCAGCCAGTTAGTTTACCTGAGTTTACACTTAGGTCAGGGTCTCTAAAATGGAGGCTGAACTTAAGATTTGGCATCCCGCTGTAAAGGTAGTTTGGCTCCTGTGGGCCCACCTCTGAGGGAGGGTGGTTACCTAGGGGCCCTCACACCACGCTGGCACCCTCCTGCTAAGCCACACCCCTTCCTGGTGCTCCTGCTTACTTTTTTGTTTGTTTGTTTTCTGGGACAAGGTTTCTCTGTATAGCACAGGCTGTCCTAGAGCTCACTCTGTAGACCAGGCCTCCCTCTGCCTCTTGATCTTATTCCTTAGCTCAGGCAGGCCTTGCTCCCCTCCTGCCTCTGCCTCCTCAGTAACTGGAGTGATAGTTTACCACCACGACAACTCCATCAGGAAATTTTTATCATGGCGGAGGCCAGAGTTTATATTCTAGGAGCCTCTGGGTTCTGCTTAGTAGATATCCTCAGTTTGGTCCATATAGTGTGTATATATATATATATATACACACACACATATATATACATATATATATATACACACACACACATATATATATATACATATATATACATATATATGTATATATATATAATTTTCAAATTTTTTTTGAAATTGTAATTATATCATTTCAGCCAGTTGTGGTGGTGAACACCTTCAATCCCAGCATTCGACAGTGGTGACAGTAGCCTTCAGGTGCAGGACATGGCCTCCCCCAACCCTTCCCTCTGCCACCCCCCCCCAAACCTTTCCCTAGCCCTCCCAAAGCTCCTTTCCCACCTTTCTTCTACCAGGCCCTCCCAGGCCCTCCCCTCCGCCCCAGGCTGACCTTCTGTCACACTAAAAATGCTTACTCTCTCCTAGGTAAAAAGAGATTTCTCAGACCAACGTCTCTATCAAGAAGAGGGCGGAGAGAGGGAGTCTAAAGGGTCACATATTTTTAAAAAAGAAAAGGGCAGTGCTATGGGCGAAAAATAAAAAGGCTTCGTGTTTTCTGCCTAAATGCCTGGTGGGCTCTGCTCCTGCCAGCGCTCTCTGGGCCTCTGGGTGAGCCCTGCTCCCACCCCAGGAGCCCCCACCCTTCCTAACACACTCCCAAAGGAGTCTGTGGTAGATCAAAAGGGTGCGGAGATCCCAAGCCCATCTCAGAGAGGCTCGGTCCTCCCTCCTAGGTGTCAGGAGCCATTGTAGAGCCGTGGGGGGGTCCAAGGAGGATTGTCCCAGAGGAGAGGTGACGTCAGGTTGGCTTCTGGTGCAGGCAGACGGTTATGATTAGCCGACAGCCTCCTTGCCGCAGCTAGAGAATTCTCATCCAGACCTTGTACACGCCAGTGCAAAACGGCGTTCCCTGTGGGAGCAATTATTCCGGGCTGGGAGTTTTTCCCCTCCCAGCTCTGAATTCTGTGGATGTCATGATGGGTTTAACCCTGGAACTTTGAAAGGCGTTTCCATATCCGCCAGGAGACACGTCTGCTCCTGAAACCTGGAGTTAGTTTCTGTGGCACACAGGGCAGGGTGGGAAGAGGGTTCCTCCTGGGGACACCCCAGTTTCTGGCCTTCCCAGGCCATGCTAACCTCTACCCTGCCCACAGGTCAGGCTGTGTTTGGCTTCGCTCAGTCAGGGGGGACAGATGGCGAATGTTGTCAGCACTCTGGGTTCTTACAGCCACTGTCCCAAGAGCATGCCACAGTGTGGTACCCAGACTCCCGGGGTGCCCCTAGAGCAAGTAGATAAAGAATGCCTGGGGCAGGCGGTCAGCAGGCTGACCACCTCCCCCAGTTCAGACACATCTGCTGTGCTTGCAGCTGCCACACAGAGTGAGCGACTCCCCACTCCCTGGCAAGTCTGAAGAGGCTCTGACACCCGAGGGAGCCAGCTGCTACTGCTGGATGGCACCCAGGGCTGTTCAGAGGCCTCCAGCCAGGGGGCTGCACTATCAGGATCCTGTCCTGCCTGCAGGTAGCCTGGGTTCTAGCAACTTTCGGAGCCTGGTAGGGGTAAGGCTACAGGAAAGGGCCTGCAGTGGTTGCGTGCTGCTTGCAGACCTAGCCAGCTGCCTTCACATGAACTCTACATGTGACAGCCTGGTTCTGTGGAGAGTCATGACCTCACCTCTGCATCCTTATCTGATCCTGCATACACACACACACACACACACACACACACACACACACTCATTCATTCACACACACACTCACTCATATACATATCCACTCACATTTGCACACTGACACACGCTCACACACTTCCACACAATCACACACTCATGCACTTTTACACACACTACTCATACGCTATCTCACACACGCTTGCACACTCACGCATGCCCCTTAGCACTCATTCTATAGACACAGGGTCTCTATAACAGTACTCTAATAGCAATCTGGGTCCTTCCAGTTTATGAGGGGCAGGCCCCGGCCTTCTGTGTCTGCACGTGGGTCACTGTGGTTCCCATGTCACTCAGCCTTCAGCAGCAGCACTGTGGCTGCTCAGGGCCTTCTCTGGGCCATCCTATCTAGGATCGGGGGTGTGTGGCACTCCCGGTAGGGAGTTCTGGCGCTGCTTGGTAGACGGCTCTTCCTGTCTGCCCCGCCCCTGGCGTGGCAGGTGCCTGGTGGCTGAACCTAAGCTTCATTTGCACTGTGTTATTTTCTACCAGTTTACCCGAGCAAGAGAAGCAGGCTCAGTTCCTTCCTAGACAGCTGATGGCAGAGGAGAGAGATTCACCTGAAAGCTGTCCGGCCTCGCATAGGTGGTGGGAGCCTGAGTATCAGGACTGTGAAGGGAGGAGGTGGAAGGCTGCCTGCAGAGCCTCACCCTGGGACGGGACGGGATGGGGTGGGACGGGGACGAGCAACTGAGCATGCCCTGTGGTGGGCAGAGGGCTTGCTTTCTAGGCAAGAGGGTGCTAGCAGCAGGGCTGGAGATAAGGTTCCTTTTGGATACGGTATGCAAACAGGGCGCCTCTTCCCTCCCTCTAACCGCAGTCAGTTGGCATATGCCCTGAGAGTGTCACTGGCATTGTGCTGGAGGCGGCAGGGGCTTGGCCTGCCTTGGCCACGCAAGCTGCACAAACCTCATCAGTCTACACATGAAAACACTGCACAGAGCATGTGGCCACGGCCAGAGCAGCAGCGGCAGCGTGCTAGCCAGCGCTGGCCTCCCCTATGCCGTCTTATGCAGAAGCAGCTTTCACAGTCTCTATACTTCTAGCAACAGCCAGAGTCTTTGAATCATTTATCTCGGCAGCTCGTCTTAAAGCCAGAGAAAGGTGGAAATTCATCTGGATCCTGAGAAAAGCGCCTAGGAGAAAAAAGTGTCTGGTGGCTGCCGTGATGGGTGGCGTGCCTGGAGATAGTGCTGGTGGCTGGGAGATCAAACAGCTGAGGAATGGTTTTGTAGGAAGAACCTGGGGAATTCTAAGTAGATAATGAGGAGTGACTCTCTCTTGATTCATGGCGAGGCTTGGCAATCAATCTCAGATGCTTTGAAGAGGAAAGGAGCGAATCCAGCAGGCTCACAATCTGGTTGGGACCACTAGTCCTTGCAGGGCCGAGTGGTCAGAACCCCCGCTGAGGACAAGCGGGTCCTCTCCTTTCTCCTGACGATCCTCCACCCTGTGTGAGGGACTGGCCTGGAGGAGAGGGCTCCTCTGTCTCTTTTATGACTCCTGCTAAGTAAGGTATTAACTTTGGTCCAGGTAGATTTCCAGTTTAGAATTCAAGTGAGGGTGATTCGGGTCCTTGTGGTTTGTGTGCACATCCGACCTGATGTTATCTGGGGCCCCTTCTGTCATCCCTCTCTGCCTTAGAGGTACAGGCATCAGTTAGCTCAGAGCTCAATAACAAAAGACCACAGACTGGGAGGTTTAACAACAGAAATTTATTCCTCATGACTCTGGAAGCTGGCAGTCCAGAATCAAGGAATCAAGCTATGCCCAGTTTTTTTATGTGGTCTAGAAATCGGAACTCAGTGCGTCATATTTACAAAAGCAAGCACTCTTACCCACTGGTCTCTTTCTCCAGCCCCATGTCTGTACTTCTGTAGAATCCTGTCTTCACATACAGTCATATTCTGGGATCTGGGATCCCCCGTGTGTGAATGAATCAAGGAGGATTGCTATGCAGATGGTGCCTCTGCCACATGCAGGAACTATATAGGGCCCTGGTCACTGCCCCACACTGCTGGCTTGGCTACCTTCTAAGAGATTTACACTTTAAAACATGTGTATACATGTAGAGTTACAGGTAGATGTGGCTGCTAGAAGCTAACCTCAGGTCCTCAGCAAGAACAGTAGGCATTCTTAACCACTGAGCCCAGCCCTTAGGTATCATCTGCTTTCAAGACCGGCCTCTGGGGCTGGGCACACAGATGACATCCAGAAGAATGACATAGGGAAAGTGTCTTAGTCACTGTTCTGTTGCTGTGAGGAGACACCACGACCAAGGCAACTCTTATTTTAAAAAATGCGTTTAAGTGGAGGCTGCCCTACAGTTTCAGAGGGTTTTGGGTCCTTATCATCATGGCAGGGAAGGGAGCCTGGCTCTGGAACAGTAGCTGAGAGCTCCATCTTGATCTGTAGGGAAGGGAACGGGGGGGGGGGTCATGGGGAGAGAAAGACCCTTTGCCTGGTGTGGCTTTTGGAAGCACAAAGCCCCCCACCTCCACCCCTCCAGTGATGAACTTCCTTCAACAAGACCACACCTCTTGATCCTTCTCAAACAGTGCCACTCCCTGATGGCTAAGCATTCAAGTGTATGAGCCTGTGGGGACCATTCTCTTTCAAACCAATGCAGAAGGGGCATGCGCATAGTTAAAAGTATCTTTGTCTGAGGAATTGAGGAGCTGGCTCAGGATTGCCCCGTGCTGGGAAGATGAGTAGCAGAAGGAATGAGTGAGTCCCTGTGGGGAAGGAGGGGAGGGGAGGGCAGCAGAGCCAGTCCTCAATTCTGCTCACAGCAAAGGGAGCTGGACTGCAATCCTGTCAGCTGGGGCTGGGGCTCTGGACTCTGGTAGACAGAGGGAGGGTGGTGAGGAGGCCGGTGAGTGTGTCTGTGCAAGCAGGCGTTCCCTCAGACATAGCTTGGGTGCTGGGGTGGGAACAAAGGAAGAATGGTATGAGTCTCGCTGCCAGGTGGTGGCCTGGGCTGGTGAGCGTGGCCTGACCCCGCCAGGGAAGCTGACCCAGGCAGTCCTGGGCAACACACACACACACACACACACACACACACACACACAGTATGTGGGGGTGCATACCTATGACAGTGCCCATGAAACACACTCTCAAGTCAAACCATGCTGCTTCCAGCACACTTACCAGCTTTACAAACATTTATTGATCACCTCCTATGTATTAGATACTATTCCTATGGAGAGAGGGTCTTGCTCTGTAGAGCACAGTTGCACTGGTTACTTTTTCCATCTATATGACAGGCAGAAGCCACACATTTTAGATGTGGCAAAGATATGTGGCTGCTTCATATTATGATAAATCGTGAAGCAAAGCGCTCGGGCAGGAAGCAGAGATAGAGAGAACTTTCCAGGACCACCCCCAGTGGGCTGCGTCAGTGAGCGAGACACCTTGTTCTAAAACTTCCCCCCAACAGTGCCACTGGCCGGGGACCTGGCATTCAAATACTTGAGCCAAATGAGGGACATTTCAGACTCCATAGCAGCAGTTCTTGGGACTTCCAGTGGACATTGCTGAAGACCTGTTTACAGGCCAGCTCTGGTCTGGACCCCATACGTGTCTATAATTAAATGAGGGTGCTATCCGGCAAATCCTCAGAGCAGCCCCGAAAGCGCAGTGACCATTATTAAGCTCCTTTAATGGGTGAGGAACAAAGCGGACTAATTCGCCCATGTTCATGCCAGGGGCAAATCGGGGAACCAGGATTTGGATATTGACTTGTCAGCCCCAGGGCCCACCGCAGGGCCTCTGGTGACGCCTGCCACCCAGCAGGGATCCTGTGAGCACTCCTGTGAAGAGAGGGAGCGAGGCTGCGTGGGGATTGGGACCCGCAGCTCCTCACCAGGCACAGGGCAGGGGCAGGGGCGGCTGCTCAGGGAGGGCAGCGCCAGATCTGGGTGACGGTCACCTGGGTCTGTCCGCCGTCCGGCAGCCATGCTTCCTGGGGATGTGGTGTCATGGCCCAGCGGTTATCGAGGAATCAGGTCCACAGTGCTGGGATGGCAGATAAAGGGCATGGTGTTGGTGTTGCAATGAGGCATGTGTGCCAGTTGGTCCCTCTGGGTTAGGCAGAGGCCACAGCCTCCCCAGAATGATGTTAAATGCCTGCATGTGCTTCTGCAGAGACCATCTCAGGAAGTCTCTGGGCTTCCGGGAAGCAACAGAAACCTTTTCCTTCAAGAGCAGGGGGAAAGAGTCAGTCAGTCAGTCCGTCAGTCCGTCAGTCTGTCTGTCTGAGACAGGATCATGCTATATAGTCACATAGTCCAGGCTAAACTCTGCCTCCCAAGCTTCCTGCCGATGAGTCCTGAATACTGGGTTTACAAATGCCCAGACCAGGAGTATCCAGGATTGTTTCCACCAACCGTAGGTGACGCCAAATTGGCCAGGAATTACATCTAAGGCTGTCTGTTTCAGAAAGCTTTTGACTCGGAACCAAGCAAGCCGACAGGTGTCCACTACACGTTGTCCATCCTTGCTGGGCAGCCTGTCTGGTTCCTACTGCCTGGCATGGCATATCCCCATACGGCCCGTGCTGGTTCGTTAGATCACAAATACTTACTGCATAATGCCAAGTGTCAGGCTCTCTTCTGGGAGCTGGGGAGGCAGAAGCAAGGAAAATCTGTCTGGAGATAAATCAAGTAAAGTCAAATGTGGCATGTATTTGGTGACAAATTCAGTGTCAAAAACTGAAGTCAGGGAAGGTAATGAGGAGAATATTGGGAGTCATTTGCCAGTAGTTTTAAGAGGGCGGTTGCCTTGGTGTTCTGTCCCTGGGACACTCCTGAGATGATCAGCCTATAAAGAGGAAGGCTATTTGGGTTCACAGACGTACTGTTCTAGTCCGCAGTCTAGTGGTTACATTGCTTTGTGCTTATGACAAGGCAACATCATGGTAGGGGCATTTGGCAGAATAAACATGTTCACCCTGTGGCTAGAAAGCAACAGAGAAGAGGGACGGGTGTCTTACTGCCCCCATTAAGGCCATGTGCCCAGTGGCCTGAAGACCTCCAGCCTATTGGGATGACCAGCAGAAGAGCGCTGTCTCTACGAGGCTAAGAGGAAGTGATCATCTATGCTGGGAGAGCTTTGGGTTTACTCGCATTCGTGTCTGCTAAGGGTGAAATCCTACTTTGGTGTGTCTTTGAGACCTTGGGAGAAAGGGGTAGGATTGTTTGCCCACCCTCATCCCCTGAACCTTCCTCATCTCCACCATCTTGGTTCTAGGCCCCTCCACAAACCACAAATGGTGGTTTCCATCACCAAAGCAACTAAGCCTTTACCTTGTGGACCTTAAGGGTGTCAGTCCAGCGAGGCCTGAAGTGGGTAAGATGCCCCAGGCTACCAGAACAGAAAGGGAGGGTTAAGGATAGGAGACAGGGTTAGGGCACAGGTTGCCGAGCAGAGAAAAGACTTGGTGAGAGGGCTCGTGGCTAGAGCAGACTGCAGGGGGGGGGGGGAGGCAAAGCAGGGAGTTTGTGGAGGGGCCTAGAACCAAGATGGTGGAGATGAGGATGGTTCAGGGGATGAGGGTGGGCAAACAATCCTACCCCTTTCTCCCAAGGTCTCAAAGACACACCAAAGTAGGATTTCACCCTTAGCAGACACGAGTGCGAGTGAACCCAAAGCTCTCCCAGCATAGATGATCACTTCCTCTTAGCCTCGTAGAGACAGCGCTCTTCTGCTGGTCATCCCAATAGTCTACACTCTAGCACTTCCCAGGGACCCAAGGCATGTACAGGTTTGCAAGATTGTATACAAATGGTTGGGAGGGATTGCTGGATAGTCAGTACTGCAGGGACCCTCCCCACACCCTACTTCTCAGGAGCGCTCTAGTTCACAGGCTCCGTCTTGGTGGACTTTCCCAAGAAGGCACCGCTGATCTCGTGGAGATGTCAGCAGTTTGGCTCCAAGCACCTCGTTAGAGCTGTCGGGGTGGAGAGGAGAAAGTCGGGGTGGGGAACAACTGCAAGTGTCGATGAGCAGCTGAATGAAGAAAGAAGGGACCCCCCCCCTCCTCCCTGTGGGGCAGCAAAGGAGAGGCCTGGAGAGCACATGGCGGAAGGTGTATTCCCAGCCTGTGGTACACCATGGCACACCGCATGGGACTTCACTGAGGAGGACTGTGTGACCCAGCGCTGTGCTTGAGGGGAAGACGACGGGGAATTTGTATTTCAGAACATTTTGGGGGGCTAGTGAGTGGTTGGGTAGATAAAGGTACCTGCTACCAAGCCTGATGGCTCCAGTTCAGTCCCCATGTGGTAGTGTGGTAGAGAACTGACTCCCCCAAGGAGTCACACAAGGAGTCCTCTCTCCTCCACACATGTGCTATAGTGGTTACACACACACACACACACACACACACACACACACACACACATGCTCGCACAGTCTCTCAAAATAAATAAAATTATAATATCTTAAAAGGGCATTTTCTTGACACTAATATTTGCCATTCAAACTAGGGGGTTTATGAGAGGCTAACAGGTAGCGGCACCTTCAAGGTTATAACTTGACTTAATCATGAGACCCTTCTCAAGGTAGGGATATCCTGGCAAGGACAGTGCTGGCTCCCTAGTTCTTGACACGCCTCAAGTCTTGTCTGTACATTGGATCTGTGGTCACTTGAGGAACTGTCTGTGGTGGACTTTGCTTTTTCCAGAGTTTTTCTAAGTTGTGTGTATTGGGAGGAGAAGAGTTAAACATGCACACGGTACAGGTGTTCTTGGAAGCCAGAACAAGGCATTGGGTTTCCCTGGAGCTGGAATCACAGCCGGTTGTGAGCTGCCCAGTGCGCATGCTGGGACCTGAATTTAGACCTCCCATAAGAGCAGTCCTTGGTCTTAGCCAGTGAGCCATCTCTCCTGGCCCTGGGGTGGGCTTTTGGCTTTGCCCTTCTTACTGAGGAGATTTCCTTCCCAACGAGCTGAGCCAGGGCTGGACATCGTGGTGCATTTCTGTTATCTCAGCACGTGGAGATATAGGCAGGAGGATTGAGAGTTCAGGATCAGCCCGGGATGTGTATGCAGTTCAGACCTGGTCTCAGAGAATACTGGTCAGCAGAGAAGGCCCAGTGATGGTGTTAGTCTCACTCATTCTGGGGCGTCAGGCAAGGGAGGACCCTTTGACTTTTCTTCCCTGCTGTCCCACAAACACCATTTTTTTTAACAGCCACAAAATCAGGGCATGGGCCTAGGAGAGGAAGCAGCCCCCTCACTGTGTTGGACCATGGCTGAGTAGAATTGTAGGCAGATGAGCTTTCTTCTGCTGAGTGGGTACAACGTGGCCCCTGCGAGAGTTGGGCCATAGAGGGCAGAGGGCTCTTCACTCATGCCCAGCACAGTGGGCATGCCCTCCAAGAGTGCTCCCTGGTTCTTGACACTCCCCAAGTCTTGTCCGTGTCCATTGGTGACATCCTTTAGGCTTGCGTCTGGGCACTGGGTCAGCCGCAGGGATTTGGGAGTGGCCTCCAGCTGTCAAGGAGTCACCCGCTGCTTCCAGGCCTCCTTCCTCACCCACCCTGGCTACCTCACCGCACCGCTCTCCTGCCCTCTCCTTGGCTCTGCTGGGCCAAGGCCACTTCTGGGAGCAGGGTGGGAACCAGACCTCACGCGTCACCAGAGGTGTGGAAGGAAGGCCACGTGATGGGAAGTGGTGACAGTCAGTGAGAAAACAGACCCCAGAGCACGTGTGCCGTGTGACGACACCTCCTGCCCGAGAAGCCTCCCACTCACCTGTGGTGGGCAGCTCTGCTGGGTCTCCGCCGACGGGCTCCTCACTCAGCAGTTAA
The DNA here is from genome assembly GCA_964023405.1 of Apodemus agrarius. Taxonomy (NCBI): domain Eukaryota; kingdom Metazoa; phylum Chordata; class Mammalia; order Rodentia; family Muridae; genus Apodemus; species Apodemus agrarius. The sequence goes on from OZ030005.1 coordinate 22,504,510, forward strand.
GAAAGATATTTGTCATTTTGCTATAAAACATCAAACCCGCCATGACCTAAACGATTATGACAGCAGAGGGTTCAACCGCAGTCTAAGGTTTCAGCTTTATTTATGACGCTTGGAGGTCTGGTGCCTACAGTGTCTCCTTAATCCAGTCTCCATCCGGACTGCTGTCTCCTGGGCTTGCCCATGTGTCTCCCAGGGCTGTTAATAACCGCTCCTCCAGGCGCCCTGTTTGCCGACGGAAAATCCATCTGAGGTTTTACATGTCACGTGGCTGTTAAAAATTGACATCTCCTTATTGATGTCACTAGTTCCTGCCAAATACTCAGGGACAAATAAAAGTGGCCGGACTCAGAGACAAGCAGAAAACCATTTGTTCGTGAAATTGCCAGCCAATTGATGTTGGCAGTTAAACAAGCCATCATTTAAAAGAATCTTGAAAGGAAAAAGTTGACAGTTGTGAGACAAGATTGTTCCTGGTTCTGAGCCAGGCCCAGGTGATGATGCCCTTCTGTGGGTCGGGTCAGCCCGGAGGCCTGTTTTCCAGGGTGTGTGTGTGTGTGTGTGTGTGTGTGTGTGTGTGTAGATAGGGTCTCAATGTATTGCCCCAGCTGGCCTGGAACTTGCTATGGTAAACCAGGCTGGTCTCAAACTCAGAGATCTACCTGTCTCTGCCTACTCAGTGCTAGGATTAAAGGCGTGTGCCAGCATGCCTGGCCCAGGCTGCATTTCTCTTGAGGACCTTTGGTATGATCACTGCTTCTCTGATACACTTCTGGATTCCCATTTGCTAATCCTTCTGAAAGTGCCACCAAGTTCAGGGACCTCCCTCAGGCCATCCCATGGCTGTGTTCTCCCAGCACACAGCTCCTGTCTTCTTATTCAGGATTCATGTAGAAAGATCCTCTTCCGCGGCCTCAGGACGTGGGTTTCCCATGTTGTCATAGCACATAGTAAGTGTACAGCAGGGCTTGACTACACACTTGGCAAAAGAGTCTCAAGGGCCAGCAGAGTGTGTCATGATGGCTGTCAGCCACAGCTCCCCTCTCGGGATCTGCTGAGATGCCCCTACCCCTGCCCCGCTCTAGGAGCGCTGGCCGGCTTCCGCCTGTCCTCATAGTGATTGCTGTAGGAAGATGGCACATGGGTGTAGTTCGCAGTGGAAGAGCCCTCTTGGTATTACCCCAGCCTTACTCCCCGATGCGCTCTGGCCGGCTGGAAGACAAAGGATATATTGGGTGAGAGGTGCCCACAGCGTCTGGGCCTGTGGCAGGGCCGCACACGGTGAGGCAGGTTTCTCTTCAGCCCAGCATGTCTGTAACCATCTTGGACCGGCAGGAGCGTCCTGGCCTGGGCGGCTGGGAGATGCTGATTTGCTCTGGTCCTCGTCCGCCACCGTCCTTACTGTCCCCTTCTCTCCTCTCCTCCCCATGCCCTCCTCTCTGTCCCCCTTCCCTCTACTCCTACCCCCTCCCCTTCCCCCTCGCCCTCTTCACGCTGCTCATCTCATCCAGAAGCGGCACAAGGTGGGGTTTGTGTGGAGGCTTGGGCCCAGTGTTGCGGTGTAAGCTGCGATGGGACCTTTATGGGGCATGGCTTATTCTCCAGAGGGTGAGCTCTGACTCCTGGGGGCAGGATTGGTCCGGATAGCAGGGCTGTTATGAAATGTCTGGCACCTCCCCTCGCCCTCTCAGGCTCACTCTTCCTAGCCACTTTTACACATGTTCCTGTCACGTGATGTACCTGCTATTTTGAAATGTACGGTGAGGCACTCACCAAAAGCAGCTAATGTCAGCTTCCAGACCATTGAAGTAAATAAATAAGTCTCTCTGCTTTATAAATGTCCCAGTGCTGGCTGTTTGGTATAGCAATAGGTACCAGACTGAAGTGAGTCCGAGAGGTCAGAGGGAGTCCAGGGCTGACTTTAGCTGAGCCTTTCCCAGCCTGCACCTCCCTCTCATCCTTTTTGCTGTTCTCCCTCTGCCCGCTCTACCTAGCAGAGGAGAGCTGCTGAGGCCTAGAGGAGCATCCACATGCCAGGCAGCCTGAGGCCCTCGTGAGCACCCCGTGGGCTAGTGCCCGCGACGCAGCTCGAGGACAGCCCAGGAAGGTGTTGGGTGTGTGGTGGTGTGAGGGCCCGGGGCACAGCGAGCCTGCAACCTTCAGCAGTTCCCACCCAGGATCCTGTGAGACTTCGGGGCCATCCAAGTGAACAGCCTGGAGGCACACAGCCAACCCAAGAGCACTGGTGTTCTTGCTGACATGCAGCTTGTCGCTGAAGTCACTAGGGACTTGCTTGAAGACGTAGGGCCCCACCACCAGAGCAGCCATATCCAAAACAAAGTAAGGGAGTGGCTTCCGGGGCAGTTGGGAAGTAATTTCAAGACCCCCAGACAAACCAGATCCTCCCAAGACTCTTGTTTCTAGCTATAGCTTAAAGAGGGACTTGTCTCCTGCTGACCCCCTATCCACTGTGAGGACAGACAGGAGCTCACCCACCAGCTCCCTTGTCCTGGGGCTTCCACTTGGCTCCAAAATTCTGTTTTCTATTACACTAATTACATTTATTCATAAATGGCTGAAACTGGCTTCTGGGGCCCCAGTTTCCCAAGGCCCCAGGCTGTCACAGCACAGGCTCCTCTGTGTCGGCTTGCCAAGGGTCCCTCATGGTTTTGGGTCAGGATCAGACATTTGCATAGCCAAGGGGACTTTGGAGTTTGGAAATGAAAACAAAGGAAGGCCCCTCTTAGTGGCTTCTGCAGCCACTGTGGAGGGTGCTGGAAAAGCCGGCTGGGTGAGGAGGGCCACCCCCCCCACCCTCACCCACCCTCACCCACGCTCACCCACCCCCACCCACCCCCACCCACCCTCACCCACGCTCACCCACCCCCACCCACCCTCACCCACTCAGCTTCCTCCTATTCCCCTTGTGCCTTTGATCATCTTCCTGATTTTTTTTCCCTAAATTTTGGTTTTTCTAAGTTGCGGAGCAGCGATGGAACCCGGGGCCTATGCTTGCTTGGCAAGCTCTCCCTAGCCCTGCACTGCACCCTCAGCCTCCGTGACTTTGATCTTCTGAGTCTTTGGACCTGGCCCCAGTCTCTAGAGCTCTCTCTGTGGAAGAGAGCTTCAAGGCCTTCTCTCCAGGTGTCCTCAGATGTCTGTAACTGTCCCACCCCATGGATGTCTTCGGATGCTATATAGCTTTTTGCTCTCAGAGCAGAGGCGTTCAGGCCTAGGTGGGCAGGCCTCACATAGGATTCGCTGGGCTTTCTGCAGGTCCTTTGGTTTGTCTCTAACCCTGTTCCCAAGGTCCTCTGACCACTCACTGGGTATGAGCTTACCCCCAGCCGGCAGCTCTGGCTTCCTGTTGAACTTGTGACAATCTGCTCAACCCCAGAGAAACAGAACAGCTACTGACTCTTTTGCCAGGCCCCAAGACAATACAAAGATAGGTCCCGTTGAGGTTCACCCTGGGGAGCCGTGAGCTTATTGGGCTTAACACAGCGCAGAGCTTGGGTGATGGGACCACATCCAGGAGAGCGAGGAACCTCCACAAAAGCTTCACTGCAAAGGCTTTCCCCAGGGTGAACGGTGGGGTTTTCTCTTAGCCTTCCCCAGCTTCTGTCCTCCAGTGCCTCACAGGTCTGCAAGGCTGGCTAGACAACCCCGCAGTCAAGGCAGAACTGTATACAAATGACTCAGAGAATCAGCTGGGATTTCAGCTGGGAGACCAGTGACCCAACCACGCCCTCCTTCTCTAATGTCAACAGGTCTGACCTTAGAGGTCTCTTGCAAATGGTCCTAGTGTACTGTGTGCCCCAATCCCCCAAGTTTCCTTTTCTATGAAGCCTCTACTTGTAGAAAAGTCTCTGCCAAGAGAACGGCACCTGCTCCTCCATCGCATGTCTGCCTGGTGTGAGGAAGGCAGCCGTAGGAGTCAGGTGGAAGGGAGCAGTCCCCAAGCATGGTGGAGCCTGCTGACGCCTTCCGATCAAGCTCAGACCCCAGGTGCATGCAGGTGATGGATGTGAAGGTTCAGTTCCTGTCAAGGGAGAAAGCCAACAGGAAATGGAGGTTCTGGGACTTCTGCTGAAAAGCAGCTGTCAGCAGCTACTAAAACTGAGCCCCCCATGTATGACACCCCAACAACCCCGCCGCCGAGCAGACAGCACCTAGGCAGACTGTGTAGGCACACGGGTTGCCCAGACCAGGCTGGGTCTGAAAGTGGGCAAAGCGTGGGCCTGTTGATGAGGGGTGGGGTCACGGTGCTGCAGTCACACCGTGGGGACCCAGGCCTGGTAGCAGACAGACTGCCGCTGTGCACAAGGTGGATAGATGACTCTCAGGAGGGTAATGTCGAGTGACTCACCAGGTCTCCTGTGTATATAAAACTCTCACACAAGCTAAACCCTGGTGAATGAGGAGCAGGGCGCATAGGGGAGGGGACAGCAGGGCCCCCTAGGAGACCAGAAATGCCCTGGGTCTCAGCCTCAGAGAAAGGCTTGTAGAACTTTCTGTCTGGACACCTGAGATGCCTGCGCACTGAAGGAGTTAGTGAACATTTCAACAACTGAACTGCAAAGCCGGGCCGCTCCGCTGACTCACAGGCTGAAAGGCTGCCACATCCATAGCCCTGAGTGGTCCTTATAACTTCCAGACTCACGGTGTCCTCTGGAATCATGGGCTGACACAGTGAAATGACCGCTTGACCACTCTGAATTAGTCTACTGACCGACACAGAAGATATAAAGTTAAATGCAATCAGGGGACGCGCCACCCCTGCTGTCTGCTAAGGCCAGGGCCTGGACACCGAGTCGATTAGAAGCAATTATGAAAGGGACAGCATTTCTTAATGTTTCTCATTTGACACGAAGCATTTTTTTAAATACGGGGCATTAGTTAATAAAAAGTCCCCAGAAGCCCAATGTAATATATTACCTAACTCCTTACAGCTCATAGCTACTGGAATAGGTAAAAGGGGGGATGTAAAATTAATATATAGTTATTATTAAAATTGCCTTATAAATTAGTTAAGGCCCCTAGAGGGACAAAGTAGCCATCATTATTCTAGGACCGTCTCAAGGGCTTCACTATGCCCTGTGTGTTTGCAGAGTGGGACTTCCTCCTGTGCAGGGTGGGGCAGGCTGGGCACTGTGGTCTAAGGTTGAAATACTTGCTCCCAGTATCGACCCGACAGCCAGGAGGTAGGCACTTCATAACAGGAGCTCATCCTTGGTTATTGGGGTTTCTAGGGAAGCAAGAACCCTGGCTATCACCCAGTAGATTCTATGCTGGAGCCAAAGGTTGGACATGGTCAGAGTATATTCACACTATAGTAACTCTTAGGATCTTTGTGACCCACTGACTTATCTCAACCCTGGTAAGGTAGAAATAATTTCCTGGAAGGATGCCCCAAGTCACAGGCAGTGTGGGAAGGAAAGCCTGTAATTTAAAGCTAGCACACCTACAAGCTGCTATACCTGAAACAACTGAGGCTGTCCCAAAAAGAAAAGACAAGACAGAAACAAAACAAAAGGAATCTGTAGGCGAGACTTAGGTCCCACCCTGGCCACTGCCTTCCGGCCATTTGCCCGAGAGCCCAGGATCCTGGCCCTTCCATCCTTTGCCATCCAACCAGGCGTTTAATTGGGGGATTTTGAGGTTGTGACTAGAAATCCTTCCAGATTCAGGCTGTTTGCGGAATCTCGGTTTTCTGTCCCAGAGGATCTGACCTTGTGATACTCTGTACAGTTGAGGTGGTTTGCCTAGGCTGGTTGAATCTGTCTTGATAGCAAGCTGGAGTCCACAGAGTAGCCTGGCCTTCCTGGGTGGAAAAGCTTCCTGTTGCTTCTGGGCCAGGCAGATGGATAGCTGGGACTTGCCCAGTGACAGCACCAGAGGCGCCTTGGCTGTTTTAAAAGCTGCAGGTTAGCCTGGTGCCCTGCCTCGGGCTCTCTGTGGGTGGGAGGGTGCGTTGGCTTACATGGGTGCCCCCGACAGACAGAATGCACTGCGCACGGGATGGAGCGGTCAGAGCAAGCCGGTGAGGTTGCTTCCACCTCCCTGCTCCTTGTGCGGAGAGTGTGGATGCCTCTCTGTGCAGAAGGGCTTTGAGGGACCCAATTTTAGAGAAAGGCTTTTGAAGCAGAACCGAGCAGATGTTCGTGTGGTGAGTTCCCTGAATCACACACCCGAACCTTGCCTACAGTTTGTTTCTGTACTTTTTGACACAGTGTATAGGAGACAGGGTGCACCGTCTTCTAAGAGGACACCCTGCCCTGGTAAGGTTTCTTCTTGGCCTTCAACAGGCTTCTGAGGCCCCCTGGCTGCTGGCCACTTGGAATGTGCTCACCGAAAGCCGAAGAGCAGTGACATCCCTAGAGACAGGGTGCCTGTCTTCGGGCAGAACTGCTACCAAGTGTGCGTGATAAGAGGCTAGGAGGAGAGTCTTTGAGGATGCTGTCCCTCCGGGAAAGTTCTGTGCCCAGGAGACAAAACATGGTCAAAATGGAGACTGAGAATATGCATTCTGGAGAGGCCCCTCTGAGGAAAGGCCCTATGTGACTCCTGGGATGATTGATGAGCCTGGGACCCCAGTCCTAGCCTCCAGGGACCTTCAGCATCTCCAGGTTTCCTGATTTTGAGTCAGGCCAGATGTAGGCCTGAGTTGCATAATTTTTAATTTGTCTATAAAGGTAGCCTAGAAAGCAGATGGTCCTCACTGTCAGCCTACAGGTATTTCAAGGTGCTCCCAGCTGGAGGCTGATGGTGTGCACGAGCGGCCCCTTGTGGCAGCCTCGAAAAGTCATCCTGGCTCTGGGCCACACTTGAGAAGTGTGAGTTGTCGCTGTAGGGAAGGACTCACTGCTGGCCAGTTTTCATCACCCTCGGAAAGTGTTGAGCGGTAAAAATAGCTTTACTCTGATAGGGAGGTTAAACCTCTGCCTGCCTGTCCGCACGGAACACTGTAAACTAGAATGCAGGAAAAGCTGTCGTCCTGAAGCTCACCCACCCAGGGTCTCTCCGGGTCCCAGATGAACAGACTGATGTGCAGTGCAGGAGGATCACAGTGGGAGGACATGTCCTTCCTTCTTTACAGACCTGGGAGCTCTAAAGGATTCTGTGTGATCCACCTGCCCAGGCCTTCACCCAGATAGCTAGGTACTTGCCAATGGGACTGATACTATAATGTCTTCAGCTTCCACTATTTCATGAGGGAGTCTAACTGGTTGTTGTTTTGGGGTAGATTCCTACAGTGACATTTCTGGGAATATTTCAAAGCACAAAGAACCAACTGCCTTTCAGGAAAGCTGCCCAACTCATAGTGGTGGCTGGTGGCAGCATTTGGAGGGCAGCTGCTGGGCACTTACTGGGATTTTTAGCTAATCCAGTGAGGGGTGAGAAGCCCCTCCTCTGCCTAGTAAGACGCAAAACTGGGAGGAGCCAAGTGAGCCTTCTCCAGAAGCCACCACGCCCACCACCGTGCCGGCCATTCTAGGCGTGGCCATGTGCCCGCTGGACCTCAGGAGTTAGGATGCTCCCTCTATGTTGATTCTTCTTCCCCCGGCTAATGAGAAAGAAGTGTGTCCTGCCATCTTAGTGGATGTTCCCCGAACTGCCGGGGAAGTTCATCTTTGCCCCTTAGCGGTTCTCTCCCCATCTTGTCTGCTCTTTGTCTTGTCTGCTTAGGGGACTGTGGAGTAGACAGACTGATCCGTAAGAGCACTGTGTGGTAGGGCGGGGGCCTCATGTTTTGCCTATATTTTGAAAATATGTTTTGCAGTGTGATGTCGAGAAATTTTACGTGTCAACTTTCAGATAGATCCTCTCCTGTGTAATTCACACCTCTGCTTAATCACATTTGCACTGTTACTTTTTGCACTAACTCAGTACGTGTGTGTGTGTGTGTGTGTGTGTGTGTGTGTGTGTGTGTGTTTTCCAGTCCTGACAGTTTTATTTAAAGATTTAAATGTACTTGTTATTTATATTTGAAACTGTATTCAAATACTACCTCATATACTATAGCACATGGGTTTACTTTTGTTGTTTAAGACAAAGTCTTGCTATATAGCATAGGCTGGTCTTTTATTAATTTTAAGTTTGTAGATTTGTTTATTTGGTGTATACTAATGTTTTTGAGTATTTTGCTTGTGTGTATGTGTGTGTACCGCATTTGTACCTGGTGCTTGTGGAGATTAGAAGAGAGGCTTCGCACCCTGGACCTAGAGTTAGGGATGGCTGTAAGCTGCCGTGCAGGTGCTGGGAACTGAGCATGTGACCTCTGTAAGAGCGTCAAGTACTGTTTATCACTCCAGATCTCCAGCCTTCCTCAGCATCCCGAGCGCTGGGATCACAGGCGTGCACTACCATACCGAGCAGCTTTACATCTTAGTATCGAGCTCTTCATCTAAAACCTCACTTCATTACAGGGCTGGGGTGGGGGGGCGGGAAGGCTCCCTGAGCAGTGCATTCTCTGTGCAAGCATGAGAACATGAGTTGGTCCTCACAGCCCACATACACAAACTGAATATCTGGTCACCGTTGTAATCCCAACGCTGGGGAATTGAGAGAGAGGGGAGGGGGCGGGAGGGGGAGGGGGTGGATCCCTGGACTCACTAGGCAGCCAGCCTGGCCCACTTTGTGAGCACCAGGCCGCCGGTGAGCAACCCTGTCTCAAAACAAGGGGGTGGAGGCTGGAGAAATGGCTCAGTGGTTAAAACCAGGTGCTCCTGTCCCAGAGCTTCAGAGTTTGGGTCCCAGCACCCCACGTCAGACAGCTCACAACCACCTAGGACTGCAGCTACAGCGGTTCCAGTGCCCTCTTCTAGCCTGCACACATGTCACAATGTGGCTCGCACACCCACAGACACAAAAATAAGGGCAGCTTCTGAGGAATTACACTCGAGGTTGGCCTCTGGCTTTCACATGCACATGCGTGCACACACAAATAATGTGTAAACAAAGATCTGACTTTTTTTTTCTGCCTTAAGAAAATGACCACCTGGCCCACTCACTGTCTTTTGGATAATGTCCCCTCCCAGTTGGTTTAAAACTCTACCTATTCTAAATGTGTATCACTTAGTCAGCAGAGAACAGCTTTTGCTGAAGTAACAACAAAAGCCAGATTTCATATGGCTTAGCACAGCCCAGGCAGAATTCTGTCTTGCTCCGCTTACAGCCTGCAGCTGGCGTGTGGCTGTTCCCAGCCGTGATTCCAAGCTGCTTCCGGTTCCTACCTGAGCCTGCTCTGAGCAGCAGGACGGAGAGCACAGTGTATATAGTGCGCTAGAATTTCTCTTCGTATTTCCATTGGGAAGAAACAGTCACATGATCGCCACTTAACGGCACAGAGGCTCAGAAGTGAGCCCAGAAAGGGGAAGGGGAGTCAGATGGCGGCCCTGGACAGGTGGGACTTAAAGTGCACGGGGTGAGCGCAGCACATGTTCCGTGCTGGTCACTGTGCCTGGTAAGGCCAGCTCGTACTGCTCTCTGTGGCCCGTCATCACATGCCTGCTGAGGACATTGTGTTTGCTCAGCCGTGTGCCCAGCCCCAGCTGGGCATGGGTGGTATGACCCTGCATTTAGGAACCAAGACAGAAAGATGCCCGTGCTGTGGTCAGCTACATGCCAGGGTGAGAGCTCAGTCATGCGGGCTTTCGGTGTGACAGGAGGGAAGGGGGATCTGAGAGGAGAGAGGCCACGTGAGGAAACCCAGGGAGGTTCCTAGAGAGGGTAGGGTAGTCAAGTGTGATGTATGGAGGGACGCAGGGCAGATGACCTTGGTGAGGTAATGGTGCTCAGTGCCCACAGACCTCGGGGCGAACAGCTAGTGCCGAGAAGCCACTGAGACCCACCACCACCACCTCTGGGGTGCAGTGGGCCAGAAGGGAGATAGCAAAGCTTGAGGGGGTTACCATGGTGGGGTGCTGGCAGCGGGCGGGTTCCGGTTGTTTACTGAGGGAGAGCTTGGGCACGCTGCACAGGTGTGTGGATGTGTGTGCGTCCCACCCTGACTGAGCACAGCAGTAGGGAATCGGGCCTTCCACAGTGTGACCTCCACACCCTCCCAGTTTGGATGTCTTGTTCTGGCGAGGGCTTACAGGCCAAGCAGCCACAAATTCCAGGGATCTCCTGCTTTGTGGCTATAGGGAGGGACTTCATTGTATCTCCCGCCTTAGAGAGTGACTTCGGCCCCTGTCTGCAAGGAAGGGGTACCCTCGGGCACCCCTACCACACTACAGGCCACCGAGATGATATTTTATGCATGGAAGAAAGCCTTCCAGTGTCTACTGGCTTCAGTGAGCAGTGCTATTATCATAGAGAAAGAATGTTTAACTTTGCATCGATAGGCAAAGAATAATTAAAATGTAATTAAAAGCATGAAATTTTCTAATTATTGGCTTTGTATAATGTGTATTTAAAAACAAGACATCTGCAAACGCTTTCTTTTGAATACATCCAGAAACAAGAGAAGGTAGCATTTTAATTAAAAATGGATTATTTCAAAAACACTTTAATCATCCTGTCATCAAAGGATGTAGGCCTTATTAATTAGCTATTGATATGCAGGCCTAAGTTTCCAGAAATTTAAATTCTTGGGGGTTGTCCCTGACACCCCTCTCTTGGAAGAAAATTTTTCAGGTCTACTCTGCGTCTTTTGGGTGTTAGCAGGAGCAAGGTCTGGGTCACATGGCTCTAATGCTCCTTTCCTAACCTCTGTGGGCCCCCAGTGGACATCCCTGGACAGGGAAAGATGCGGAATGCCACGTGGCCATCCCACCATCCCCACCTTCTGCCTCTAGTCACCGTGAGTTGGTACCAAGGTCCTGGTAGGTGGCATCTGCCCACTAGATGTGCCCTCCCACCTCAGCCTTGCCTGCGGCCCCCTGACAGGTGCAGAATGTGCTGGAAAACACCAGCCCTGTGCGTCCTGAGCCCCGCCCTGAGCCCCGCCGACCCGTGGCAGTAGCATCCCCTTTCACAGTGCTGCTCGTTCTGTAGGGGCAGGGTGAGCGCAGCCCCCATCCGTCATCCTAAGTGGATAAAGACTTACAGGATGACAAATACTGTTTGTGCTGCTCCCTTGGCCTGCTGTGGCTAAACTAATGCTCGAAGTCACTCAGAGCTGTGAGCAGGGGTGACACGGGAAGGCTCAGAACAGCTTTTGCCTGTCTACACTCAGCACACCAGTACATTGCTACCCCACTGCCCCATGCAGGGTGGAAACCGGCCCCTCCCAGGACTCGCCTTACACCTCAGCCTCCCTTCTCCTAGGTTCTTGGTCTGCCTTGGGCTTTGTAGTTGCTGAGTGCTTTAAGAAATTTCTCAAGTTGGAAAAAGATACTTTCATAGGTGTCTGGAAGCTGGCCTTCTTGGTCCTGCCTCTTATTGCCTGTAGGTGGCAGGGGACTTGACCTGCTCCTGCCAGGTCCCTCCAAGCAAGGCCCCCTGATACCCCGCTGACCACTGGGCTCCCACTAGCTCCTGGGTAACTAGATTCTTATGTTCAGTCCTATACCTAATAGTGTCTCTGGTGACTTGTGTCTCTGCCTGCCTGCAGGTTAACTGTGGCTACTTCCCCCTGTGACCCCTTCAGTATCTGCAGAGATGTGTGGACATAAGACCCAGAAAGTACATCAGAGTGCGAGGGGGGCTGTAGAAGGCTACCCAAGACTGAGAGCTTGGGGTGACATGTGTAAGACTGTGCCTCAGGAAGGCATTCATCCAAAATGACATTTCCTCAGAGAAGTAACTCACAGGTTTTCACATTTATAAAACATTCTAGATAATAGGGCTGAGAAAGGAATCGAATATCTAGAAATAAAGTCTCCCTGGAGTGTTTTAAAATGAAACAAACACGCTGGAGGGGTTCACAAGGCAAACACTTTCTTCTCTAACAGGGGTATCTGGGTCTGCTGTCCCACCCGCCCCAGCTGGAACTTGGCATTCAGTATTTAGGGAACATCTGTCTGCCGGAGGAGCTCAGGTTTCATTCTCAAGGGAGAGCACAGAGCTGGGGAGCCCTGAAGGATCCCCCAGTGGAGTCAACGGCCACCGGGCATTAGTGGTGCTTTATAGCCTTGGACCCACAAAGGCTGACAAACCTGATGCCTGAAGCTTTGCCCAGGCTTCGTCTAGTGGCCCGATCTCATGGTGTTGGAAAGCACATGCAGCATGCCAGGCGTGCTCTGCCGGCACTCTGGGCTGAGGGAGGCACGTGTGCCAAGCCTCGTTAGCAGAGCAGGCCATCCTCGTAAGGATTTGGCACCCGATTAGCCAGTGCTCTCAGCCTCCAGATTGGCTTAGAAATGGCTTCAGTCCCTGACATCCCTCAGCACCCCAGGCCCAAAGATCAAGAGGCCTGTCTGGCCTTTGCCCACAGGGTCCTCTCTGGCCTGAGCCAGGCAGAGATGCACCTCAGACACTGAGGTGAACTTGGAGTCTGTTGGAGTTCATCCCACAGCTGCCAGATGGAATCTCGAGGGCACTGGAAAAGGGCCCAGACCCCCAAACCCTCTCCCGTGGGATCAAAGCCAGAGCCAGGTTTTTCCTCCAAGACACCTCAGAGCAGAACAGCCCAGCTCCGGCCAGTTGCTTGACATTTTCTCGATTTCAGCCACCTTCACATCCTGTGTCTACTATTTGCTACTTTCTGGTTTTCTTTAAATTGAGTTTTTCCCCTGCAAGTATGCTCCTTAAAGATCTAGTTTTGTTTGTACATATATGTGAGTCCGCATGGTTTTGTGCACCACATGTATATAGCTGCTCCTGGAGGCCAGAAGGGGGCAGCAGATCCCCTGGACCTAGACTTACAGGCAGCTGCGAGCCTCTCGATATGAGTGTTAGGAACTGAACTGAGGCCTCCGCAGGGACAGAGAGTGCTCTTAACCACTGAGCCAGGCATCTCTCCAGCTCTTTGGAGAGCTCCTTTTATTTTTAATGTTATTTTTGTGTTTGTTTGTTTGTTTGTTTTTCGTGACAAGGTTTCTCTGTGTAGCGCTGGCTGTCCTGGAACTCACTCTGTAGACCAGGCTGGCCTCCAACTCAGAGATCTGTGTGCCTCTGTCTCCTGAGTACTGAGATTAGAGGCATGCACCACCACCAACCAGCTAAAAGAAAACCTTTTATCTCTATCTTAAGTGTAATTTTCCAATTTGGCAAGTAACAACTTAAAAGAGTAAATTTACAGAGTAAATGTCTCTTGGGAAGAAAATGGCCTCTGGATTGGGTCAGATCACATCATCTCCCTCCACAGGGCTGCCTTTCTGTCTCCCAGACATCATGTGGCCTGAGTTTCCCTGGGTGGGTTGGGGTGGAGAAGGGAGGCACTTTTAGAGACAACTAGTGAGGTCTGTTCAGCTGAGAGCAGACGTTGACTCCAGGCAGAATCAGGTAGAGAAGCATCATCAAACTGCACTCTCTCCCATCTCCCTGTGGGGCCATCCAGAGCGGGGGCTCTCCCGCTCAGGGAGCCTGTCCCCAGATGAATGCTCAGACCTGGAACCCCCACCTGAGCCATGCTATGGGCTTGGGGCTTCTGCCTCCTGGGCATTGTCATCCAACCACTGTTCTGTGTCACTCCGAAAGTCATCAAAAAGAATACAGGAGAAAGTCAGTGTGTGCTGTGCCAGCTCTGTGGGGAGAGGGTGGCACTTATCCTGCAAGTCACAGTGAGGGCAGGAGACAGTGCTTGCACTTAAGCACAGACAAATGATGGACAAACTGAGTGCACACACTCACTCATACATACACACACACACACACACACTCACTCACTCATACACACACACACACACACACACACACACACACTCATACACACACACACACACACACACACACACACACACGCACGCACTCATAAAAGAATTCATCTTTTAACAAGATGATGATCTGGGTCACTGTGTGAGGCCAGTTTGTGAGGGAAAACAAAGGGGAGCAGTTATGGTTTGAATCTGAAACCTCACGGTTTAGACGTGCTGCCCTGGGGATGCACTGGAAGGCTGTAGAGCCTTTAGAAGGTAGGTCTGGCAGGGGGCAGTAGATCAGTTGAGACATCCTTGGAAGAGTCTGTCTGCCCCTGGCTCCGCCTGCTCCGTCTGCTTCCTGGTCTACAGTCATGTGACCAAGCCTCGACCTCACCCCGCCACCATACCACACCACCTCCCTCCCCTCCACACCAGGCCAAAGCTGTCAAGACACGGTCCAGAGTAGTCTGCCTCCCTCAGCGGTGTGTCAGTGTGAACACAGCAACACTAAGATGACCAGCCGGGCCCTTCCGCAGAACCTTAGTCCAGTAAACTCAGGGCTGGCTGAGAACGTTAAGTAGGGAAACAGAAGCCTGCCTCCCCCCACACCCCACTCACAAAGGGATAGTTTATATAATCACAGGGATAAGAAAGAGAAATCTTAAATATGATGCCAAAGGAAAAGGCTATAAAGAAAAAAGTCAACACCAGACCAATAAAAATGTAAATGATCTGTCCAGAAATACCATAAAGAAGATTAAAGAGCAGAGGAGAGAATGTTACATGGGTGAGAGGCTACACCACTGCCTAGAACCTTCCATATATAAATCCTGTAAGGATCAATAAGAAGATGAACAGCTGCATTTCTCAAAAAGGAACAAACCATTCAGAAGGGAAGAAATACAAGGACTAAGCATTTCATATTCATCGGTTTATTAGTAAAGTGCCTGGTGTTTTGCCTGCCCAGTCCTGAGGGCAGACAGGCCCCAAGGTGTGGTGCTGCTCCAGACCTTGAGAGTCTTTTCTGAGTGTCCAGGGAACTGTTCATAGAATGCTTTCTAAGACTAAACACCATGCATGTGTCTGGTAATTCCACGGCTAGGGATGGAGACCATGCCAGTGAAACGGCACATGGCCAGGAGCGTCCATCATAACCCAGGCAGAAGTAAGCTGGATCTCTGACAGTGAGTGGCTGGCTGTATACATCATAAGCTTCATTCAAAGTTAGTTATTCAGTCACTCTGTCAGTTATACAGAAATGTAGCCCAAACATCAAGTGCGCCAAGCCCTATATGGGGTCAGACTGCAGTGAACAAAACATAAATCCCAGCCTGTAACAGATGAGGGAGGGAGGGAGGGAGGGAGGATGGGTGGATGGATGGATGGATGGATGGATGGGTGGATGGATGGATGGGTAGATGGATGGGTAGATGGATGGGTAGATGGATGGGTGGGTGGGTGGGTGGGTGGGTGGATGGATGAGTGGGTGGGTGGGTGGATGGGTAGATGGATGGGTGGGTGGATGGATGGGCAGACAAATGGTAAGTAGATGTATGTATGTAAAGACTGAAGCAGAAACAAGATACTCTTTATCTGGACTCAGGACTGGCCTCCCTGGGAACCAGTCATTAGAAATCATCCCTAGAGGGCTGGAGAGACGACTCAGTGGTTAAGAAGACTGACTGCTCTTCCAGAGGTCCTGAGTTCAATTCCCAGCAACCACATGGTGGCTCACAACCATCTGTAATGAGATCCGATGCCCTCTTCTGGTGTGTGTCTGAAGATAGCTGCAATGTACTAATATAAATAAAAATAATCTTTAAAAAGACACAAGCCGGGCGTGGTGGCGCATGCCTGTAATCCCAGCACTTGGGAGGCAGAGGCAGGCGGATTTCTGAGTTCGAGGCCAGCCTGGTCTACAGAGTGAGTTCCAGGACAGCCAGGACTACACAGAGAAACCCTGTCTTGAAAAAAAAAAAAAAAGACACAAAGAAAGGAAGAAAGAAAGAAAAATCATTCCTAGAGAAGGCAACAATCAACACTGTGGATTTCTAAGTGAGCTGGGCTCTGCGCAGAGACAATGGGGCATACCCAGTGGCCCAGAGGCATGAGGTTGCCTGGCAATATCAGGAACCAGGAAGAAAACTAAGAAAATGAAAGCAGCTAGGGCATGTAGCAATCTGTAAATGTTGGGTATAAGCAGAGGAGTCCTGTGATATTCTCAAGGAGACGAGTCGGAAGGCGACCAGTGACCAGGCGGGGGTAGGGGGGGGCCTGCCTGCGGGCAATAAGCAGTGGCAGTGTGGAACGGTCAGTCATAGGCACACAGCATTCAGAATAGAAACCGCATAGCCATGGGGCTCCTGACAAGGAGCAGTTTTGAAGTCCTTGGGTGCTCAGCTGGACCGGGCAGGCTGTTTGTCTGTAGACCTGTCTGGATCAGGTCAGCTCCCTGCGCAGACGGGACGCGGAAGAAGAATCCGAGGCTCCGTGCGTGGGGCCGCCTGGGAACCCGCTGACTCTGTTAGAGCCGAACCCGCACAGCACCCCGTGACGTCATACCTCTACTCCCAGAAGTCAGCGTAACAGAGAAGCTTGTACAAGGGTCCCAGAAGACCAGATGGTTTCTACAGTAGCAGCATTCATAACGGCTGCTAGAGTGGAAAAATACGCTGGCCTCTACTCAGCCAGTGAGACCTGACCATGATGGTCGTTTGTAAAGGTGTATTTATTTTTATCTTATGTGATTGAAGGGTTTGCCTGCATGTATGGATGTGTGCCACATGTGTGCCTGGTGACCATGGAGGCTGGAAGATCCCTTGGAACTGGAATTATAGATAGTTGTGAGTTACTGAATATGCGCTAAGAACTAAAACCAGATCCTATGCAAGAGCAAAAGTTGTGTGTGTGTGTGTTCATGTAATGTGTAATAGCATGTATGCCTGTGTGTGAATGCGGCTATGCATGTGCCATGGCTCAGGTGCATAGGTCAGAGGACATCCTTGGATATCAGTCCTAGCTGTGCTGATACAGTGTCTGCTGTTTCTGATGTACACACAAGCTCCCTGGCCCTTGGGTTTCCTGGGGTTCTTTCTCCACATCCTGTCTCCCTGTAGGAGCACAGGGATTATGCACACTTCTGGCTTCTATGTGGGTTCTGGGGATCCTAACTCAGGTCTTCACATATGGATGGCAAGGAATTTCCGCCTGCTGAGCCCTCTGGGGGTTCATCAGCTTGGTTGAATTGACAAACCTGCAGACCCGTGAGGCCCCCTTGGCTTGTCTGTGATGGCGTGACTAGAGACAGTCGGATCACCAGAGCTCCCGTCTCTTGATGCTATTATCATGTGTTACTATGATGGGGCAGGGAGAGGTGGGAGGGGGCCCGACTTGGAGGAGTACTCACTGGGGCTAGGTCACTAGGAGTCTGCTCGGGACAGCATCTTGCCCTGGCCTCTTCCTGTCTGCTCCTTCTCTTTCCTGTCCACAAGGAAAATGCTCCTGAGCCCTACCTGCCAACCTCCACCATGACGTTCTGCCCGGGTCATGGGACCAAGCAACCAAAATAAATCCTTCAGCATTTAGGGTGCTTTTGTCATGTGTTTAGGTTCCAGGGATTCCAAAGCAACAGTAAAATGCAGGTATGACATTCAGGACAGACAGACAGACGAGCACCCGCCACCCACACATCTCACAGTCAGGACTCTGGGTGGCAAGAGACAGCAGACACTAAGGAAAACATGCCACCTGAGTCGATTTACAGCAAGGCCGATCTGCAGTGTCAGGAGTCAGGCCCCGCGTGGGCACGAGGGTCTGACGAGGGGAAGGGGCACGTATGTGCTGCCTCCTTAGGATGTGAATCCTGCCCGCATGGATGTCATATTTCAGTAAAACAATTGACAGCTAATTATATTTTTAAACCTGTGTTTATGCATTTTTAAAATGCCTAAAAGGATGTTCAAAATATTTAATAGAGGTTATCACTGGCTCATAAGATGGTGGGGAGTGGGGAGAGGGCGTTGTCAGGATCTCACTGTGAAGCTTCTGTCGGCCTGAGCACTCTGTGTAGCCAGGCTGGCCTCCAGCTCACAGAGCTCCCCCTGCCTCAGCTCCTGCGTGCTGGGGGCAAAGTGTGTGCCACCAGCCCAAACAATGTGTACCGCTTTAACAAGGTTTATCTTTAGTTTATGTGCATGGGTGTTTTGGCTGCACGTATTGCAAGTAGACCACATGCATGGAGGCCAGAGGAAGGCTTCAGATGCCCCTGCGACTGGAGTGACAGATGTGAGCTGACACATGGGTGCTGGGAACTGAACCCACATTGTCTGGAAGAGCGAGCGCTCCTAACCACTGAGCCATCTTTCCAGCCCCCACTTCGCATAATTTGTCTCAAAGTTAAGAATGTCTTAAGAATTTCTAAGAGCCGGGCAGTGGTGGTGCACGCCTGTAATCCCAGCACTTGGGAGAAAGAGGCAGGTGGATTTCAGCCTGGTCTACTGAGTGAGTTCCAGGACAGCCAGGACTACACAGAGAAACCCTGTCTCAAAAAAACAAAACAAAACAATAATAATAATAATAATAATAATAATTATTATTATTATTATTATTATTATTATTATTATTTCTGTGTGTGTGTGAGAGAAAGAGAGAGAGAGACAGAGAGACAGAGAAAAAGAATATGAATGAATTGAGAATTTTAGTAGTCTACTGCAGCCATGGCTTTGATAAATTAAAGCAACACGTTGAGCTCAATTTGGTATTTTTTTTTTCTGCTTCCAATAACTGATACGGACAAAGTCAGAAACTCAGCTTAATCAAGCATGTCAAGAATAAAGGGGATGATTTGTTAATTGAATGTCATGTTATGTCCTTCGTTATGCTTAATAGAAGATAGGCAATTTAGAATTCCCAATTATCCAATTAAAATGCTAATTATCCCGTACCTTGATAAGGCCTTTCCAGTCGAGGGGAGCTGCTACGGTCGCTGCTCACCTTCCTGCCTTCCGCCACGGCCACCGCAGACTCGCTGCTGCCCTTGCCTCTGGTTAGCGAGGCTGGTCCTCTGGGGTTCCCGCATCCCGGCCTCCTTTCTCCGAGTACCAGCTGCTACTTTGCCCCCGAGACTGGGTGGAGCCATAAGTCCTTGCAGACGCTGTGCACAGATGTAGAGGGTGTTATCATAGCACCCTCTGCCACCAGGATTTACGCAACACAAAGCCCCTCCCTGCATGATCTCAATCAGTCTTCCCAGGACGGATCTATAAAAGGTGCCATCTCAACCCACACATCTGACAGGCCTGAGGCTTTGGAAGCATTCAAATCTGAAACTGTGCAGACCCCAAACCCTAACCCTCTGGCCTCTATCCTTCCATGATAGGACCTTAGACTGCAAGTGTCAGGGTTAATCTTCACCAACATCCTGACTGGAGTTTGGATCACCTAGGGTGTATCCGTGAGGGTTTCTCCAGAGACTGTTATCCGAGGGAAGAAGACCCGTCCTGAATGTGGACAGCACTCTCCCATGGGCTGGAGTTCTAGATGGAAAACGAAAAAAACCAGCTCAATGCTAGGATCGGCCCGTTTGTGAATGAGCTAGCTCACACCCCTGCTGCCTCCAGGATGAACTGCACCGTCACATCTGAGGCAAAGGAAGCCCTGCCTTCCCACTGCTGCTTCTTCTCAGGTATTTAGTCCCAGTTGCAAGAGAGGAAGGCAATGCACAGCGATACCCTCCCCATCAGGAGCAGAGAAGTTAGGACAAATGGCTGAGGAAGGTCTATGCAGGCCCAAGACGCCCTACCCATCCCCTGTGGTAAGATTGGCAGGACCGTTGTGAAGTTGAGCTAGGAAGGCATTTCCCTAGTCAAGTCCTCTTGACAGGGGCTAGGGTGGAGCTGGTATGGGGAAGGATTGAGGAGGCTTCGGGAGCTTCGGGAGCTCCAGGATGTTGGAGAGACTGCTAAAGGCAAAGACGCCACCGCCGTTATTGTAACCAGCCTTGTGGCTAATGATGCCACATTGATGCAGGCTGTGCTGTGCTGTGCTGTGCTGTGTCCGGCCCTCTGCTAATGCTGGTTTCAGTAATGATGCATTGCTGGCTTTAACCCAAGGCTTTCCACCAGACCCTTCTCGGCAGCATACAAAAAACCCACTTGATCATTGGTGGTGGCATGTCTGTCCCTAGCCTTGTCTGGGTCTGTCCTCACCTGGGGTCTGGGGGCAGAGGAGGCCCAGGGAAGCACCCCAGTTCGGGTGTCCCAGTGTCTATCTGTGTGCACATGTGCCCAGGTCTGTTTCTAAAGCCCAGTGCTAGATGCCCACAGACTTCCCATTTCTTACAGGGGAGAGCTCTACCCCCATGAGCTCCCCTTAACACCTCCGGACAGGGAGGCAGAAATGTTGTGTACATGGTGCTCATGGTGTGTCACTCACTGATCCACATATTCTGCTGATTAAACCAAAAGCTCAGGGGAAGTAGGACACCACTATCCCTTTCTTCACAAATGAGACTGCAGCCCATCAGGCACACACAGGTGCCAAGTGGCAGGTCGGGGGCTTAGTGTCTGAGTCAGGACTGAGCAGAGCTCTGTGTGGCCTCGTGGCCTGCATCTCCCCTGCTATCTTCCCTCCCATGTGCCTGCTCATGCCATTCTCCATGTCTTGATGTCCGCCAAAGACCAGCTTGGGGGGTGGTGTAGCCAGAGATATCTCCTTAGGCTGCCTCTGCTGACCTCCAAGGCCCCAGCCTCATGAGCAACCAGCCTTGGTTTAAAAAAAAAGCTCAGCCAACTCTTACTATACTAGGGCAGGTCTTCTGCTGTTCTCTTTATTCAGTTGGTGCATTTTATAGGACTGCTTAGCCTGTTCAAGAACTAGAGCAGAGCCCAGGTGCACTCCCGAGGTCAGAGAGGCAGGCTCAGAATGCTCTCCCTGGGGACACGGTCTGTACAGACATGGGCCTGGGCATTTGCTGGGTTTTGCCCCATTAGTCATCTTGGGACAATGACAAATGGCCCTGGGTCCATTCTGTCACCGTAGTGACTCCATCCGCCTTGTTATTCACTGCACAGATTCTCTCGGGTTGCCTTAGGTTCTCATTTATGCCTAGATACAATGCAACTCTTACCTGAGGCTGGCTTGGGGGAAAAAAAAAAGGCAGGGTATCATTGGAGGAATGGCCAAGCAGACAAGAGCCCCAGGAGCCCGGGCAGTAGGGGTGTGTGGACAGGTGGGTAGCTGGCACATTGGCAGCCCCTTTGCCTTCAGAAAATCCCTTGGTCAGCACCCCAGTGCCTGGTCAGTGTGCCTGTGTTAGTCACTGTCCCACTGCTGTGAAGAGACACCACAGAGAAGGCAACGCTCCTAAGAGAAAGCATTTAATTGGGGTTTGCTTACTGTTTCAGGGATTTAGTCCATTATCAATCATGGTGGTGTGCAGGCAGGCACTGAAGCAGTGGCTGAGAGCTACATCCTGATCTGTAGGCAGAGTGAGCTGGCTTGGCCTTTTGGAACCTCAAACCTCACCCCCAACCCCACCCCACCACTATCAATGGCACACTTCCTCCAACAAGGCCACACCTCCTGGTCCTTCTCAAACAGTGCCACTCCCTGATGATGAAACATTCAAATATATGAGCCTGTGAGGGACATTCCCATTCAACCCCCATGGTGCCCTGTTCTCAGGGCTTCCAGAAAAGTAGTGGCAACTAGTGCCATCCCTGTACTGTGTGCAAATCACAGGTTTACAGAAAAAGAAAAAAGAAAAAAAAACAGGTTTTCCCAGAACTGTCTGTCATCCTCTAGTGGGGAGACTGGTCATTTCCAGTTCTTTCCATTCTGTCCATTTGGTTTTTTTTTTCCCCCCCAGAGTGTCTAGGTGTAACAGTCCTGGGTGTCCTAGAGTTTGTTTAGTAGACCAGGCTGGCCTCGAACTCAAAGAGATACAGTTGCCTTTGCCCCCACCAAGTGCTAGAATTAAAGGTGTGTGCCACTACCCAGCTTTATGCTGTCCTTTTAGGTATTACTTATGCCTTATGTGTTTAAGGTCTCAGGCATTGTTTTTAGAAATCCTTGGGTCAGGGAAGGTCTCAACCTGCTGTTTGTTGTGTATGAAAATTTTGTATGCATTGGTCAATTTGGGTATATGAATTCATAGTGGGTGTGGGGTGTGGTGGGTGTATTGTATTATTCCACAGTAGTTGTGGGGTGTATGTTGGGAGTGTGAGTCTATAGTGGGGCGGGGGAAGAGGCATGATGTGTATGTGTGTGCTAAGTCCATAATGGTAGGGTATGATAGGTCTGCGAGCTCATAGTGGTGGGGTTTAACATGTATTTCTTGTGTGAGCATCACAGTGTGTATGTGGCCTGTGCCACGTACTCTTGTGGTATCTAGAGTATGACGTGTGTAGCATGTGCGGTGGGTATTTGTGTGTCATGAGCAAGTGACTGTGTACATGTGATATGTGTGTGTGATGGGCATAGTGAGAACTGAACTGTGGTCTGTCTATGGTATATGTGATATGTGTGAATGCTGTGTGTGGCATGCATATGATGAGTAAAAAAGCCCATGCTGTACATGTGTGTGTGGTGTGTGAGTGTGATGTGTGTGGTGTACTGGGGGCCCAGAGGTGACAGATGTGTATATAGGGCCTATGCCGTGGCTGTATCTGTAGTCCCTGGCCGGCACTCTTGAGGCTGTACAATTTGGATTTGTGTGCTCTCCTGCTAACAACTCCAGTGTCACCATCCTGCTCGGGGGTTTCTAAACTCTGCAGATCATTCCAATTTGAACAGGAAAACCAGGGCAAATGAGCTTGAATGGGCTTTGAATCCTGAGATACGCGTGCCTTGCACAGCCCGGCAGGCGTCCTGGCTGCTCCGGTCCATTCACACCCTGCCTCTGGGGATGCCTCACCAGGCAGGCCCAGCTCCACGTGTGGACGACCTCTCAGATCTAAGCCTCTGCCTCTCGTGTGCCCACGTGGCACTTCAGCTACGGCTTCCGGGTCCCCAGGCTGACCGGCCTGTGTGCCTTGCTTTCTGCCCCGGGTGCTGTTTCCTGCTGCACCTGTGTGGGAGGCTGGAAGATTTCTGGAGGCAACTCTCTACCAGTTCACACACTGCACTTCGGAGGGGGCAGCCGGCCGCCTCCGGCAAGTTCCGACCACAGACTTGGGCCCCTCCGCAGCCGGCCTTTCCGGTGCCAGGTTAGCCAGACCCTTCTCTGCCTTCCGGTTGACCTATTTTCCACGAGGCTGCAGAGACCTTCTTGAAGTGTCCTGGCATCTGCCGTGGGGTCAGGTCGCTCTGCTCCCTGGCCCAGGCTTGCTCGGCTCGGCTCGGCCTGCTGAGCTCAGAGCAGCCTGCACGGAGCCTTGCCTTGCTCGTGTGGCAGCTGTGACTCAGGTCAAAGCCTTTGCTCCTCTGCACCAGGCCCCCGCCCCACCCTCACTTTCCTTAGAACTTGGGCACCTTTACACATTACAGCCCAGGCTAGACGCCTGTAGAAAATGTGGTGGCCACTTAGTCTACTTATTATCACCTCTAAACCATCCATGTGTCCTTGTTCTTCTGTCCAGAAAAAAAAAAAAAATCCAAACACCAAGTAGTGAAACGCCGGCCTCGCATGTGCAAGGCTGGATGTGTAGGACTGGATCTTGCATTGCGGCTTTTCCTATGACCGTGACAGACAAGCTGACTCAAACAGGCTAAGGGAGGAAGGCTTGATTTTCGACTCACATTGCGGGGACTATCAGCCCATTGTGGCAGAAAAGGCTTACAACACAAACAGCTCCGGCTGAGGCCTCCGGAGGGGTGGACGGCATCCCTCTCCTCCTGGAGGATCAGCAGGTGGAGAACTGGACTCAGAGTGGGGTGGGTCCCCCAGTTAGCCTGTGTCCACCAGCAGGCCACATGTCCCAAAGGCCCCATGGCCTCCCAAAATACCAGCAGCAGCTAGCCGCCAGCTGTCCACACAGTCCTTTAGAACAAAACATGTTGCTGTGCAGTGTGAGGAACAGCAGAGTCCCTTTAGGGCCATGTTCTGCACGGGGGTGATTCTCCTCCCTGGAACTCCATCTTGTGGGAATTTGTGGGAATGTGGAGTCATACGCCTGGCTGGAAGATGGCCAGCGTTGGGCTGAGGCTTACCGTTGAAAACTGGGTCTTCCTTCCCTTTCTGTTAGACACTTCTATGAACCATACCTTGTACTGGGCATTGTTTTTTCCCTTCCACAGAAGCCAAAGATACAAGGAAGGCTGGTTGTCTCTGCTGAGATTAGGCCCCAGGCTCCATCTGGTGAAATGTTTGCTGCCTATACATGTATGCCAGGGACGTGGCTGTCCCTCTGCCTATCCTTTCTGAAGCCAGATAATCCCAGTAGCACTGTGGTCATGCATAGGTCACCTGTCTCCACCTCTGGGAACATGGCCGTATGGCCCCCCTGATGTTTGCAAAAGGACCAAGCCTCCGAAAGCCGAGGAGCACTGAAGGTCCATGGGTGTCTTCAAAGGCGTGCTGCACAGAGAGGGAGCTGTTTCTGATGCTGCCTGTCAGGGGTTTGTAGTGGAGGCTGACTGCCCAGGGCTCTCTGGCTAAGGTCTGACTGCCCATGGCCTATATGCTCCCGTTATGACTGTGGGACCAGCTAAGGGAAGGAGTGAGTGTCTCCCCACTTTCCCACAGCTCCTCAAATCCTTTGTGTTGAGGAAACATTTCACTTGTAAGACACCCAATTATCCTGGGAGGTTTTTCAAGGCAAGTCTGAAAGCCGATCGAATCCAGTGGAACCATTTCTGCATAACAACTACTTAATACCCAATCAAAACAATTATACATAATTTGTGTTTACGGTGCCTCGAAGATTAAACTCCTCCACGCAGACACTTTCCAAAACAGCCTAGAACGTGCAGAGCAGGCAGGGCTGCCTCCCGGCGTGCCCATGGCACTCAGCATGTGACAGTAGGCGGGATAGGACCACCGAGGCTGGCTTTGGGGACAGGGTTGAGTCAGGGACCAGCAGGGAGAATGTGCTGGATCCTCTGGGATGGAGTGAAGGCGGCTCTCACCGCCATCCCCTTACCAGCTAGGCTCTGCAGAGGCTGGACATGCTGTGTCCTGATGCTAAGGTCCAGGCACATGGCGGCGGTGGGGGGGCTGGGGGCTGGGGGGTAGGGTGGGGGTAGGGTGGGGCTTGGGGGGATGGGGAGTACTCTAAAGCTCTGGGCAGTGCAGCCTTCCTGGGATTTAGCTTTCTTTATTTAAAAAAAAAAAATGTCAGGAGCTTGCCTTTGGCCTTCTCAACACTCAGGAGGTAGAGGCAGGGAGATCTCTGTGAGTTCAAGGCCAGCCTGGTCTAGAGTCCCAGACCAGCCAAGGCTTCAGAGTAACGAATTATCAAGGGGGTAAGGATGGATGATTTTTATTTTTATGTATGTATATGAGTGTTTTGCCTGCCTGCATGTATGTATGTGTACTATAGGCATGCCTGGTGCCCCTGGAGGTCAGATGACGGTGGCTGTCTCCTGAAGCTGAAATTGCTGACAGCTTTAAGCCTTCTATTGTGGATGCTTTTATTACACTATAAAAACAGAGCTTGCTGCTCAGTCTGAGCCTTCTCTCCAGCCCTAGCTTTCTTGTGTTTGTTCTTGTTTGGTTGGTTTTTGGGTTTTTGATGACAGGATTTTGACATGTATCCCAGGCTTATTTTGAACTCATAGCAATTCCCCTGCCTGGGTGTCCCAGGGCTGGGATTACAGGTGTATGCCACCGTGCCCACTGAGAGTTCAGCCTTCTGATATGACCGTTCTGGTCCATCCTCATCTGGACAGCCTCCCGAGTCTGCCCAGGGGGTCCCCGTGTGAGGAGGCAGCTCACTGCCCCTCCCCACACAGTGTTCTCATTGCTGGGCCTTGTAGAAGGCTGGACCCCTTCCTGCCCTCCTTGTCACTGTGCACACTGTAATGATAGCCCGCTCTCCCGAAGGCACCCCTAGCCCTGGGGTCAGGCCCATCCGTCCTTTCAGCCCTTGCGTGAGCATTTCCCCAAGCCCAGCTGGCTTGTTGCTCTCTCGAGCAGGAACCTAGAGACCTCCTCTCTCCCTGGAGATTGCCCTGCCTTGCCCGCTCACACCAGCCCTGCCAGCCCATCTGTTGGCAGCCCAGGATAACCCTGAGTCATGCTGCTCCTCAGTCAAGCTCCAGTCACAGATTCACAGCGAGACCCCTCCAGCGCAACAGAAGTGTGTCGTCATCCCAGCTTATCTTCCAGGGGCCAAGCCCCAGTGTTCTGCTTGCCCGGGAGTCCTGATAGTGTAGCTGGCAAGTTCCCCCAGCAAGGGTGTGTCCCAGGGCGGGCCCTGTGCGCACACAGACTGGGGAACTCCAGTCTGCTCGGGGCTGTGGCAGAAGCGGGTCCATGCAGGGGATCTGCATTCAAAGAGCAAGGCTGTGTAGACACCAGTAACGTCCCGCCATTTCTCTCTCTCTCTCTCTCCACAGCCTGTTCCAGCACTATTGTTACTCTAAGGGTGGAATGCGCCACACCTCTTACACCTGTATCTGCTGCAGGTAAGTCTTGGGTCCAGGCCTAATGGAGGGCCCAACCCCTAACCCCTAGCTTTACGGGCACTTGCTCACTCCTGTGCCCCAACCAGTGCCTAGAATTCTTCTTGCCCTCTCCTCCTGGCACTCCATGCTCCATCACATATGCGCACCGCAGCATAAGGCAGACAGGGGAGCCTCCAGGCAATATGTAGCAAATGGGTGAATTACTGTGTGGAGTAGGGGAAACATGGAGGGAGCTGTGTCAGTAGAGGGACTGTAGTATCGAGTTCTTTCATAGGGGTGTGTGCGTGGTGGGAGGCAGATGCTGGGCTCTGCGTGGGTGTCTCTGTGGCACACTGAGGCCACATGACGGGACATGCTTTAGTGTATATACGTTGTAGAACTATTGTCCCTAACCAGGGATAGCCATTGGCTTCTGACTGCATTGCCGTGGCCTCGGGGCGTGCATAGCTGTAGGAGTGGCTGGCTGCAGACGTGGCTCTAGCTATGAAAACAGCTTGCTCGTCAGTCTGGGCCATCTCTCCCGTCCTAGGTGTAGGTGGCCTCTTGCGTCTGGGCTGACCCAGGCTGGCCTCCCAAGCTCTGTCCTTCCGGCCTGGTCCCTGTGCTGCCTGGACAGAGGTGGGCAGTCTCACTGATACAGTGAGCATCCTTGCCCATGAATAATACATCTGAGCACCTCGGTCCTTGGAAATGTGCTTCCCTGGTAGATAGGGAGAAAAATCATTATTCCTACTTTTATGATTCCCGAGACTCCCGAATGGAGCCATAAATATTACACCCACGTGCCCCCCCACTTTGGGCAGACTCGTAAGTTCTTCCTAAAGGGTAGCTCATTAGGGTAGCCGCATGGAACAGGGAACAAGGAGCCTGGATAGGACCAAGATGTTCCAGAGACCGACAGCATCCTTCCTGTGACCCCCCACCCCCTGCTCCCTTTCAGGCAGGGACACCATGTTCCTCCCCTCCTGGCTGCGGGCCTGGTCCAGCCTCCAGGGCCTGCTGGGTGACAGCGAGCTCTTAACCACCCTCTGTGGCTCTTTCCAGTGGGGAGAATGCGTCCGTGCTACACTATGGCCATGCCGGGGCCCCCAATGACCGGACGATCAAGGATGGAGATATTTGGTAAGTGAGGCTGAGCTGCGGTCACCCCACTGTGCCCGTGAGTAGCCAGGACAAAGGTAGATGCTCCACATCTGGGTCAGCCAGAGGCCTCCGGGTCCCTGTCCCAAGAGGGCTGGCGACAGCAAAGCCTTGGGCCTGCGTTCAGCCCAGCCTTCTCTGCTCTAGCTGTCAGCCTGAAGGCCAACTTCTCCAGGCCTAAGCTCTGCACCCTATAAACAAACATCGTGCGGCGGGGTGCCAGCAAGAGTCCAAGTTGTTTGCTGTGGAGTTGTGAAAGGGGTGGGGGCCTTGTTTACTCTCCCCCAGCTTCTTCCAGGCTGACCCTTCCAACCATATTCCCTGGGTTTGGTGCTCCCCGCCCTAAACCCTATTCTCCTCGCCACGGGCAGCCATTGCCCAGGCTCTGCCGTACCCGCAGTCCCTCACAAGGCCACACGGGGCACATGTGGGCAGAGCATGCTGGGCTGCATCCTTGCTTAGAGGGATCTGTGCTCACTGACGCAGCTGTTCGTAAAGGTCAAGCTCCACAGCAGACGTTGATCAGGGCTGGCGCAAGCCACGCCTGGCTGCTGAGGGCCATCTTGAAGTCTGGAGCGTGCCCCCTAGCCGTCCAGCCGTCCAGCCATCCCGCCTTAGCCATCAGATGTGATGCGAGCATCCGCTGACCAGAAGGGCTCCTGTCCTGCCTGGTTCTTAAATGTCTGTTTGTGTTTTGTTTTGTCTTGTTGATAGAAGGTCTAGATAAGAGCTGGCCAAGAACTTAGCAATCCTCCTGCCTCTACCTCCCAGGTGCTGGGATCACAGGCACAAACCGCCCTGCCTGGCTGGTGCTTAGACATTGTCTGGGCTCCTTGGCCGTGGTTGGCTGGGGTGCCCGGCCACACCCTCGGTTCTTTTCTCAGCCACTTGCCACACTCATCCCCCAGCCTCGGGTTCCTGTGATAGCTGTTCACCAGGTGGCTCTGGCCCCGCTGCAGGTCACGGGAGCCCGTGTCTACCCACAATGCATGGACAGGCAGATGACGAGCTGCAGAGACAGACTCCATGCTTTGAGTAGTGACTGCTGAATATGAGCCAAGCACTCAGGCCCAGGGTTCACGCTGGCACGTGGCTGGCCAGACCGCCCGCAAGGGAGACTTTCTGGTTCAAGCCGCTCAGCTTCCTGTAAGGAAAACTTCGTCTCTCTCTGCCTCAGTTTACCCATCTATGAGTGGAGATAACATACACATGTCAGGACTCCCCATGATAATGACAGAAAGGGTATGTGAGGAGCAAGCTGATAAAGACCTCTTCCTGGGGCCCAAGCCAGTAAGCCAAGTGGGAGCCGGGAAGAGACCAGAGGATCCCTAGACACCAGCTTTCAGGACTGCCAGTCATTGCCACCCCACCCCTCCATGACCACAACAGGACCTCAGTCCCTGTGAGTCTTGCTGGCTTGCCTAGAAGTACAAGTCCACAAAAGCTGTGTCTGCACAGAGCCTGTGTGTAGGCCTGGGAGTGTGAGAACTGCCAGCAGGCGGCTGGCAGGGGCTGGGGTGCCTGAGACGTAGCAGGGTGCTGGGCGCATGCGTGGTCGTAGGGGCTGGGGATAGGGTTGGCTGCCTCAGGCTTGGCTCAGCATTGACAAGGAAGAGAGGAATACGCCCTCCCTTGTAGGCCATGTGGAGCCAAAGGCAGCCGGAGAGGCCACCCGTCTCCTCGGGCTCTGTGATTGCCCCAAGCTCCCCCCTCTGACCTCCTCCACCCCTCACCCCTACCCCCTACCCCCCTCACAGGTACCTGGGGCCTTTAGCATGTTTGGCAAATACTCTAGCATTGAGCCGTACCTACTGCCAGCCCTCTGCTCGCTTGTTATTTTGGGGCATTCTTACTAAGTCTTCCAGGCAGAACTTGAAGTGTCAATCCTCCTGCCTCCGCCTCTAAGGAGCTGACACTTTGTCCCGTACCACAAATTCCCACTGCTTTCCCAAGAGCTGTTCTGATGCTCTCTGGCTCTGGCCTATGCTGGTTAGGATCAGGGGAGAGGGCGCTAGAACCCAGTCCTGGGGCAGAGGCTGAGGTCCCTGCTACCCCGGGGGAGCTCTGGCTGGAGCCCACCCTGGCCATGAATTTGACTCTTCCTGAGTTCAGCACACCCCAGAGGAAGCAGCTGCTTCACGGTCTACTTCATCTGTCCAAAAGGGGGCTCCTGCCCTGTAAGGAGGCCGGCCCTACCAGCATTTCCGGGAATCTCAGAGATGGGCAGGGGCCAGCCAGGGCCTATATACCGTGGGCCTCTACATGGCCCGGCTGCTGTGACCTCAGCCCTCATAGGCAGCTGTGGCACCTGCATCTCCTGATACAGCTGTGGACAGGCGTGATCTGAGGAAACCCAGGGACGTTCATGCCAAACTCAAATTGGTGATTTTGTTTTTCTAGTGCTAACTTTGAAATGTAGCCAGTGGAATCATTATGAGTTTATTATAGTCAATTTATTATGCAGCATTTAGAACATGTTTTGTTGATTACTGCTACTGCCAGATTGCTGGCGGCATTTATAATCCATTGTTTTATTGAAATTGATCTGCCAAGCACCTAGCGCATTTGGTAAATAATAAATCACACTGTTATCCTAACATAAAGCCATGATACTTTATCATAAGGTAGGGGGCCAGAATATGTGTATAAACTGGAGGCTGTCCCAAAGTTGAGTGCCCCCTGGGACAGGGCATGTGTTCCAGGCACTGAGCACAGGCAGGCTCTGGGCTCTACCTAGCTTTTGACAAGCAAGATATGTTAACCGCAGTGGGGCTCTTTGGGGAGTCAGAGCTGGTTCAGAGCCATGACGGCGAGGTGCTGAGTGACAGCCCCTTTATTCTCTTTCAGTCCAGGGGTGAGTGTACCCACACTTCTCAGGATGCACCCACAGGATGCTCCTCCCTCCCACCTCAGGTTTTCTGTCTGTCTAGAGGGGTCCTAGAGCACCTGGCTCCAAGGGATCAGAGCCCAGAAAGCTGAGACACAGCTGCAAAGCCAGGCAGCTGGGCTGCTTCCTGCCTTCTGTGTCTCTGAAGGACATTTTCGGGCCCCGGGCCAGGGCACAACACAAATCAGGCCTACTTTATTTAGACAATTTTGTTTTTAAACAGTTTAACTAGGGTCTCACACTGTAGCCCAGGCTGGCCTTAATTTATACCAGCCCCCTCCACCCCGTCATGGCCTTCCAAGTGTTCGGATTACAGGCGTGCACCACTGTGTCCGCTCCTGTAAACCTTAGGTGGAGCTGAGAGTCAGCTAAGGCCGCTTAGCTGTGGGCCGCAGTCGTCACGCGTGAGGTCTAGATGTTGCCCAGGCTGGTCTGTGCCTCAGATCAAGTTTGTCAGCCAAGAGCTTCGGGCCATCCCACATCCCGGCCAGTAGCTCCCAGGTCCCCTCCTGTTTCTCTGGGCCAGATCCCATGCCCAGCTGCTCTGTGTGGATCCTCGGGAAGGCACGGGGATATGGGTGGCTTCGGAGTCTGGGCCTCTCGTCAGCTCAGTTCAGTGGCATGAGGCCTGTGCATGGCCTGTGGCTGCTGTTAAGCCTCTCAGAGTTTCCTGTTGGCTCCCAGAGCACCTTCCAGCTGTGTCCCTGGAGTCCCCCTGACCCCGCTGGTCAGGTCACGTCCTGCAGGAAGCATCGGCTGCGTTTTGTTTTCTTTCTCAAGGCAAGCAGGCAGGGCTTTGGTGACCCAGCTTACCAAGTGTGGCAGTGCTGTTGGCTGGTGCTTCCAGCTCTTTCCTATAAAGGAAGGTATTGACAAGACCACAGGAGGCCCCTCCTGAGCGGGAGGCCACAGAAGACGCTCCTCGTCGCATCTAGCTCCAGGCAAGTGGGTGCGAACACATCTGGCCTAGAGAAGCAGGGAAGGAGCCCTGGCCCACTGGCTCTGGGTAAGGAGTGGTCCTCAGCTACCCCTCTGAGCCCTCCCACAGCCAGCTCAGACTGCGGGCATCTAAACCCACAGACAGAGGCTGCGCCTTGGCCAACAGGAAAAGTACCAACTGTGCCTAAACCCTCCGGGAAGCAGGGCATCCCAGGTCCAAAAGCTCCCACCTGCTTCTCCTGACTCCTGTGCAGGCTCACCCCAAACGGCAGACAATGTCTCCTAAGTGGGGGCTCTGATTTGGGAAGCAGGTGGGACATGTCACCCGCCTGCCACCCTAGAAGAGGTGCCATGCCCTTCTCCAAACCCCTTAGAGCACATGTGCTCCAGGTCTGGCTGATGGTATACAGGGCTTTCCAGCACTGGCCAGAAGAGGGCAGTGTAGCTTCAGGACTCGGCCAGGTCTTCTGGGTTGTGGTTTGTTGTGCTGACCTGGGGGCTGGAGGGTGGGCCTGCAGTCCACCTAGGGACAGGCCTGTCCTAGCTCCACATGTAGCAGCTTGCCAGTGCCTCCTCCCTACCCATCCCTGCTGTGGCCTCTGGCCTCATCTGTCTCCCTGCTCTGGTAATGGCCATGTCCAGATGTCACCAAAACCCAGAGAAATGAGGGTAGTTTCATCCCAGGACAGTTAGTACTTACGGGCCCCCAGAACTGTGCCACTGTCCCTCCGTCTGGGTCACAGCTGGAGCCAGGGTGTCATCCAGGCTGTCTTCCTATTGCCTGTGAAGGCAAGCCAATTCTCAGTCCTGGGCTTAAGCAAGACCCTGCCTCTCATGAGCCCTGCACTGGATAAAATGATTGTGCCTGTTCTAGTTGTGTGTTAGGCTGTCAATTGTGGCCCCAGGCAGAGTGAGTCCGTGAGGCTCTGCCCCTGCTGCAGAAGGCCTGGAGTAAAGGGCCATGGTGGTGTGGTGGTGTGGTGGTGGTGGTGGTGGTGTGGTGGTGGTGGTGGTGGTGGTGGTGGTGGTTGGTGGTGTGGTGGTGTGGTGGTGGTGGTGGTGTGGTGGTGGTGGTGGTGTGGTGGTGGTGGTGTGGTGGTGATGGTGGTGTGGTGTGGTGGTGTGGTGGTGGTGGTGTGGTGTGGTGGTGGTGGTATGGTGTGGTGGTGGTGGTGGTGGTGGTGGTGGTGGTGGAGGTGGTGGTGGGCTGGTGTGGTGGTGTGGTGGTGGTGGTGGGTGGTGGAGGTGGTGGTGTGGTGTGGTGTGGTGGTGTGGTGAATCCAAGGTTCATCATCTCGGCCTAGTATTCCAGTAGACTTTAGAGAATCTCATCCAGGGCTAGCTGCCTGCTGCCAGGCTCAACTCCGAGCCCCTCCCCAGCCTTGTTATTTCCAAAGGGAGGCTTGGTGACCACTAGGGGGCCCTCCCAGGGCTTTTCCTAGGGGGAAGATAAGCCAGCCTTTGGGTGAGAGAGTTCTGCAAACACAAGTCTGGATGAGTTGGCTGAGGCCTTCAGTGTCCCATCCCGGAAGACCATTAACCTTCAAACTAGGGCTCATATTTGCAGATATGCCTTCTGGCCGTAAGCAGAGGCCCTTCCCACCTGCTTTCTGTCCCTTCTGTTTAGTTTGTCACTGTTTTGCGGCCTCGCCCACTCCATTGACGTCACAACCCATGGTTTAAAAAGCGCTAGTCTAGACAGTGCTCACAGACATCACAAGACACTGGTCACCCAAAAAGTGAAATGAAGCATGTGCTGTCTGCGTGATAATGACTGCTAGCCTCCTCCTTCCCCCTCCCCCACCCACCACAGCTACGGCCCTGGTGCCCAACCCTGGGCCCGTGGGGCTGAGGCAGGCAGTAGCTGAGTGTGTGCCCCCCAGTCCAGGCCACAGTATGGTGCTCTCCTTGGGTCTTGGCCTGGCACTAGTGCTCTCCATCTCTGTGCCAGTTCTCTGCAGATATAGGAGGCCCCCAGCATGGGACTGTCCTCATTAGAGTCTACACTGGGGATTTGGGGGTGGAGATATGCTGCCAGCGTGGGGGACCATCCCCGCCTACCTAGTCCCTGAGGAGATCCTGGCCCAGGGCTCTATAGGAAGAGGTTCCCTCTGCAGGTCTACCTGTAACCAGGGGAGCACTTGAGAGATGGCGCTGCTGCTGCTGCTGCTGCTGCTGCTGCTGCTGCTGCTGCTGCTGCCGCTGCCGCTGCCCATCCCTGACGGCTGGCATGCACAGAGGCCTGAGAGGGAGCTTGAGGTGGGCAGCTGACCTGTGAACTGAAGAGGCAGGTGCCCACTGTGGCCAGCCTGGAGCGCATGCGCTGCTGCAGAGACGAAATGACCAGCTGCCTTCCTTTCTAACCCCCTGCCGAGGGCT
This sequence comes from Apodemus agrarius, assembly GCA_964023405.1. Lineage (NCBI taxonomy): Eukaryota > Metazoa > Chordata > Mammalia > Rodentia > Muridae > Apodemus > Apodemus agrarius. Next base: position 22,538,167 of record OZ030005.1, read on the forward strand.
GGGTAGATGAGCATTTTCTGCTGTTCAGAGCCCCACCCACCCCTCTCCCTCCAGCCTGGGATGCAGACTGGGGAATCTGCACAAAGCAAGCGTGCTTAACACACGTGCATGTAAGATGTCAGTCTTGGGTGAGAAGCAGCTGAGTGTGTGTCGCATACTAAGATTAAAAGTGAAGCTACGCGCCGAGTACAAAGTGGCCCTTGTATAAACACTGCCGAGTTTCCCTTGGAGCCCTTCTGCCTGTGGGCTGGCTGGTCCCTGCACAGGGCCTAAGGGAGTTAAGCAGGACCTGGAGAGGGTCTGGGTGGGCCAGTGGTGGCAGGTAGCCCAGGCCTGGAGCTGCCCCACAAAGAGCCAGCGGAAGACAGAACCGCTCCTCCCGGCCAGAACCACAGCCATAGGAACACATGTGGGGAGGAGACGCCAGCACATTGCTTGAAGACATGTCATCTCCCAGATGTCTCAGATTATCACACAGACCCACTCGGCTAGTGATGGAGGTGTCCCTGGTGGGTGTCCCCACACAGCCAGGAAGGGGGGATCTCGCACTCTCGATCGAGCCAAGAGTGACCGAATTCTCTATCATAGTTCTACATGGAAAGGGCAGGCGCAATAGACAGAACCCTGGAGGGAGGTGATTTATAAAAGTGATGGCTTTCTTCCCTGGATTCCAAATGGCTTGAATTGGAATCACTTATGCATGGAAAAGCACTGGGGGAGGATTTAAAAACAATAAACAACAACAGAAAAAAAGGCAGAAAATATGGGGAACTGAGAACACAAAAATAGACTCAAGCCCGTGCCAGTGTCGCGGGGCAAGATGGAACTGACTGGCTGGGTGTGCACTTCCTTCTCCCGAAAGTGGATGAATTTAACAAAAAAAAAAAAAAAAAAAAAAAAAATAGAGTTGAAGTCTTTAGAAGCTGGAGGAGAAAGCCTGGCCGGCTGAAGACATCGGACTCCGCACCATCTTACCTCTGTTCTAGGGAAAGTAGTCTGGAGAACTAGGTCCAGTCTGCCGTGCCCCAGAGAATCTTGTTTGTCCCATTCTAGATGACTCTAGCATTTCGTGTCATCTTGTGAGCTTCCTGGTTTTTAAAAATAGCTCATTTCTGTTTTTCCTTTAGACCAGCACCAGTAGACTCTTCTTCCCCAGGGGCGATTGCAGGTCACCCTTTAAGTGGCACCTCCCAGGAATGAGTGTCCCAGGAATGAGTGTCCCCATGTGCCTGGCCCTGTCCTGTCTGCCCAGGCTGTTTATTCTCAGATGCTCTGAATCCAGCAAACCACGAAGCATTGTCTTCCTTACTGACTCCAAAAAGCCCACATAAAAGTGTTGTTTCCTCCAGCAACATGAGACTAGGACCCCATGTCTCTCACTGCAGCCTGCTCTGCCCCAAGAGCCCTAACACACCTGCAGCCTGCAGGAGACACGTTCCCATGTCAAAGGTGGGAAAATGAGGTCCCAAAGGTCGGCTGGCCGAGTCAACACGAGGTGACTGAGTTGTTTACCTTCCTCAACTGAGGGCTTTGCTGGGTCTGTGTCCACAGACTTCCGTCTGGGGCTCCACTGTGCCCAGTCTGAGGAGGAGCACACCCTGCATGGAGTAAACCCGCAGGCAGGGTCTGGCCCTGAAAGCCACAGTACACCCCAGGGAGCAATGCCTGGGTGTGTCGCCAGTGCCCCATGCTTCATGGCCCCCTTGGAACTAAGCTGGGTGGGTCCTCCTAGAGTGGGGCCCAGGTCCCTTGAATCTACACTACACAGGGTCCTCCCCAGAGACTTTGACCAAGCCAAAGTTCCCAGTCATGCTGGGGGGTGCGGGGTGGGGTGGAGGGTGGCTCCCCAGGAATCACCTGAGATATTATCTGTGCTTCGCCTTCTGTACTGTTGACCCCATTTATGGTGTTTTGCAACTGGAAGAGTCCGGAGATTAAAAAGTACCTCACTGAGGACTTTGGGTTCCAGTATAGTGTCCAAGCAGGTAGAGCATTTGGAGTTTTTTCTTTAAAACCAGCTGCCGTGCTCTAGCCAGTGCTGTCTGGTGAGCCATGTGGCTGGGATCCATGTTCTCCATGCAGGACAAGGCGCCCACCCTGCTCCCTTGCTCGCTCGCTCTCAGTACTAGCACACAGGCAGCTTCTGGAATGTTTGTGGTTACCATTAGAGTGGAATTTGGGTGAGAGGCTCTCATAAAGGAAGCCAGATATGCCCTGGGCTCGGACTAGCCAGCATGTGTGTGGCTGCAGACAGATCTGCCTACCACCACCCCACCGGCACCGGCACCGGCACCGGCACCCTGAGCAGAGCTGGCCTCCACTGATGCAGGAGGACTGGGCCATGGTCCCTCAGCCGGTCTCATTGGGATTAATGTCATGACCCTCCTGCAAGCGCTAAAGGGGGATGGGTGGTAAGGGGTGCCTTGTGTGTACCTCCTTTTGCCTTAGTCACTCTGGCATTCTGAAGTGACCCTTGCCATGGGAGACTGAGCCATGTCCTGAAAGCCAGGCCTGGACCCACGGGCCTTCTTTTGCTCTATCCCAGATGCTGCACAGGGTAGGATTCTCTGTGCACAGAGTTGAGCCCCAAGTCCTGTTAGGTCCGGGCTCTGCTGTACCAGGGGCCGTCACATGCTATCCAGAGTGGTATCTCCATTCTCCTGGCCCAGCAGGCCTGGCTGTTCTCCACCATTGTCCAGCCTCCATTGGCTCTGGGCCTCTGCTTCCTCTCCTGCAAGACCTCGGCAGCACCATCCATCCAGGCCCCAGGAAAGCACTGCTAACTAGGGGGCTATTCTGACGCTTCCTCTGTGCCCCTCTTGGGCACTGGCGAGACATGTGTCCTAGCTGAGCAGGGGGAGGATGATACCAGGCAGTAGAGCAGAGCCAGAGGCGCCAACCACTTGCTGGTTCCTCTCAAGCTTTGTGGGCCAAACAGAAAGGCCTGGGGAAGCTCAACCCACTGATACATATGGCAGATGTATCCTGGGCACAAGCAAGGTCCCCACCTTGAGAGAGTCTCGAGACAAGCTCATATGGAAGGCAGTTGGCATGTGGGAATCTGGAGACCTAGCCATCCTTCTGTGAGTCCCCCCGCCGTTCTGAGTGGGTCCCCACAGCTAAGGCTGTGCTTCTTCCTTGGCGTCCCTGGACAGGCTGAGCCCGCCCTCCCTTGCCCTCACTGTCCTCCTCCCGTCCCTCTTTCCTTCTGTGGTTCTGGAGGCTGAGCCTAGGAGCTCATGTGTGCTAGCACAATCTACTAAGAAACATCACCTGTACTCTCTACCTACTATTTTCTGAGATGGGGGGGGGGGAGGGGCTCACAAAATTTCCAGACTGGCTTCAAACGTACTGTGTAGCCCAGGCAGATCTTGAAGTAGTTTCCCCCCTCCCCTGCCTAGAACTTGCTTTGCAGACTTGGCTGGCCATGAACTCAGGGATCTGCCTGCTTTGCCTCCTGCATGCTGGGATTAAAGTGAGCCCCCATCAGTCACATCTGATGAGGTGACCTCAGCTCCCTGCTGCAGCCAGGCCCCAGCAGAGAGGGTACAGGGGGTCTGTGGGTTGGCACCTCTGGTCATCTGCCCACCGGCCTCACAATGCCCTGTCCCCACAGCCTGTTCGACATGGGTGGAGAGTACTACTGCTTCGCTTCTGACATCACCTGCTCCTTCCCTGCCAATGGCAAGTTCACAGAGGACCAGAAGGCCATCTACGAAGCCGTGCTCAGGAGCTGCAGAACTGTCATGAGCACTATGAAGCCAGGTGAGGGGCAGGCAAGCCAGCTGAGGACCTGGCTGGTAGATGGGGGACAGGACATACACCTTGACTGACAGACGCCCGCAGGAAGCAGATCCTGAAGTCTGTTTGCATCTATCCCACATGCTTGGCTAGTTAGCTTCTAGGTGATATGACATCCCCAGAGCACCCTAAGGTCACAGGGTTGACCACCAGCCAGGAAGAGAGCTGAATCTGGAAGTTCAACCCCTCGTGACCCCGTGTCCGATCCATTCATATCTGCGTACCCATCCCTCCACCCACACTGGTCACTGGAACATTAACATGTCCCTTGCTTTATCCCAAAACAGAGTCCACCTGAGGAAAGGCCAGGCCAGCTTTGGAACCTGGCATCTGGTTGAACTCCAGAGGAAGCTCTAACCTCACTCAGAGGCCAGGACCCTGAGTCCTGAAGCAACTGTCTCCTTTGAGACTGGTTTTTGCATGCATGTGGGGAGAGGGCACTCCATAAGATGTCAGCTGAATGGTAGGGAGGATCTGAGACCACTAAGCATGAGGTAGCCATCTGTGATGGTCACTGTCCCCGTGCCAGTGATCGGATTGGCCCTGGTGTCCTCTCCATCCAACCAGCTTCTCCCCACTTCATTGTATGGCACCATTGTATGGTCTTCCCCACGCACTTTTATAAACCCACAGAGCCCCCAGAAACTCTACCCCGTGGCATCTCACTTCATGACAGTTCTTTGTAGGGGGAATGGTGACACTAACTTTATAGCCTTCCTTCTGGACCTTCAGGTCCTCCTGGTCCTAGTTCAACAAGTGGTCATGCTACACCCGATGAGTCCGCCCTCCCCCCCAGCTCATAGTGCTGAGATGTGGACCAGGCGCCCTCCCCCCCCCCAGCTCGGTGCTGAGATGTGGACCAGGCGCCCTCCCCCCCAGCTCGGTGCTGAGATGTGGACCAGGCGCCCACAGCACTGAGCTACGACTCTGGCATTGGCTGTTTCAGCCTGCCTCACCTCGCTCGGAGCATCAGGGAGTGTGCCTTGTATAAGTACCTCAGACTAAAGGGGAGCATTCAGGGCTATGTGTGGCTCTACTGGAGTCTCAATTTGAGCCCACGCTGCGTACATCTTAAATACAGCTTTGAGGTGCCAGTCACCCCCAGGCCAGGCCCTCTAGGGACACATGGCTACTTGACACCACCTAAAAGTCTGTTTGCTGCAGCCAGGGTCCACCTGGCCATGGGGCAGCTTGCCCTGTCTGTCTCCTACCTGGTGATTCACCCACACCACCCCAGGCATAGATGCCCCACTGAAGCACTGGCCTCTGCCGTCTTTGCCTGTAAGCAGCAGGGTTAGGCCTGGTCACAGGCCCAAAGAGGTAGAATGGCCTGCCTGGCCATCCAGACCCCACTCAAGGTATCATGCTACTCAAAGCCTGCTTCCCTGCCCCGTACCTCATCTCAAGAGAAGCAGCTGGCCCTATGACAGCCCAGACCTCTCCCCAACCCAGACATCTCCCCAACATTGGGGCCCAAGGCACCCAGAATGCAAGACTCAGACCCAGCCCACAGCATGCTGGTTGCAAGCTGGGCTTTAGCCCTCTGGTCTCCTTGTACCCCAACTGGCAAGGTAGTTCCCCATCCTTATACAGAGTCCACTCTAGGGCAGGCTCTGCCAGCTCTGGCCCCAAGCATCCAAACTCTTCTGAAGGGCAGGGAGCTAGCTGCAGCCACCCAACTCTGTGATCTGGAGGTGGTGAGTAAAAGCTTCGAGTCTGTGGTGGGCCATGGGAGGCCTGAAAGCTGGATCTTCATACTATCTCTAAGGGCTCTGGTGGCCAGACTTGCACATCCCATGGTACCCTGATTTAAAAAAGAAAAGAAAAAGAAAAAAGAAGGAAAAGCAAAACAGATGATCTTGCTCCCCAGGACTGTAAAAGCTCCAGGATGTGGCGTGCTGTAGCCCTAGAACTTGGTGGTTCAGCATTTGGCTAAACAGTCCCCGGTGGCCCCATTTCCCATTGTTGGAATGATTTACATTGTGATCTCGGCCCGTTCAGTAGAGGAGGGACCTCAGTATCAGTCATTTTCAGAGGAGCCATGCTGAGAACAGCCCTTCAGTGTGGACTAGCCTCCAGAGCTCCCACCAGAGGCCACAGACTGCAGGGTTTGGTGGTGGCAGGACGACACTGGAGCCAGGAGCCAACCCTGCAGCCCCACACCCTCCCTCAGCATGCAGCGCCAGAGCTGGACAGATGGACGAGTCCAGGACAGAAAGTCAATTTGCCCTAAAAGGAAGACAAGGAAACCCTGAAGCAGAGCCTCCCGAGGGCGGCAGTGCTGCCTGGCTCACCTGGGCTGCTGCAGGGCACGGCAGCTTGAAAACAACCGTGTCGCTGAGGATTAGATAGGGCAGTGCTGGGCGCAGGCGGGTGGCCCTCACAGCCCCTTGACTCAGAACAGTCCGAAACCTGCGTTCTCATTTGTGGTAAGATCTATGAGAGAGCCCTGGAGGAACCTGGAGCTGGAGACTTTCCTATGTCCCTTTTAAAACTGAAGTCAGGTGACAGCTACCTACGGGGCACGGAGCCTCCTATCTTCACACCACGGCAGGCTGTTTTGCTCACTGTTTAAGTAATCAGTATCTCAGAGGTACAGTTTGGACTGGGGAGGTGGGGTGGAATGTTTTCTCCTATGATGTGTAACTACTGCCACTCCACCAAGGACTGGGCCATCTCCCCACTGAGGACCCTCCACTGGGCTCAGCCCCTGGGATGAGCGCTGGGGTCCCTGCCACAGTGTCTGATGCTAACCTCCAGCTACTCTCTGCAGACAATGTCATTACTCGGGTTGAGCTGGCAGTGGCTCTGTCACATCAGGTGGTGTCTTCAAACCCCCGCAGGCAGCAGTGAAGAAAAGGCTGTTCCCACTAGTCGGAGCAGAGCCTGCTTGTTGAACAGCGCTAAGGCAAACCTGAGCCAGGCACCCTCATGTCATGATGATAAAGCACTGGTCATCGTGGGAGCATGGGGCAGGCCCTTCAGACCCCACCCCCACCAGGTGCCGCAGTGGAGGCTGGAGGAGGGGCTAGGCCTCGGGGGTGTGGACGCTAGGGGGGCAAATTGGAGAGAGGAGTCTTGCTTGTCCACACAGCAGTTGTCTTCATCTGCTAATCCAGGAGCACCATGCTTCCATCCCTCTAAACTACTGAGTCTTGGTCACTGCGAAGCTGCTGGCACTCACAAAGCCAGGCCCCACTTACACTCAAAGAAGCCTTTGACTGGATACCTACACCCACTTGGTCACCTTTCCTAGTTATACAGACTACTTGGGGCAGTCACTAGGCTAGATCATCCAGACTCAGCTCCTATGGAGACCACATGAGGCAGAGCCGCCCTAAAGACCCACTCTTGTCAATTCTGGGCTATTGTAGACACAGACCTGGCCTAAGAGCTCATGCTGGTGGCTTGAAGATTCCTTGTGGAAAGGTAGAACAGAGCCCCCAGCTGTTCCCATAGATTATGACACTCTGAGGGTCCACAAGGGCAAAGCTAGACTTTTGTCTGGTCACACAGTATAGGCCTGGCCTGCAGGGCTCACATGTCCTGTGTTCACAGAAAGCTGCTCGGCAGATGGGGACAGATCGCCTCACCATAGTGGTGAATGGGCAGTGGCTAAGTCAGCCCCCTGCCCGTCTCAGTGGAATTGCCCCTGGTTTGTGGGTTCAGCTCCTGAGCCAAGACAAACGCCCTGCTGAGACTGCCCGGCTGCTTCCTGAGACCTTCCAAAGAAGAATAAATAAAGACAGGCAGGAAATCACACAACGACGCCCAGGGGAAAGGCAGGACCGAGAATGATCAGAACACACATGGACCAGCAGCTGCAGCCCCGGGGGATTGAAGAATGCAGGCCTTGGCTCCTTGTCCCGAGCCAGGAGGAGGAGCAGGCTCTGTCACTCAGAGTAAGGGTGGGGTGAGCTTCGCCAGGAGGTCCCTGAAGAGCCTGCAGGAGTGTGGGCAGGGCGGGCAGGCCACTCCAGCACCTGCGAGAACACTGTCCATCCTGGCTGGGTGGGGTCCAGGTTCTAAGTGACTCAGGTGTCTTCTGGGCCAGCAGCCCATGCTGCTGCAGTGCAGACTGGCATGAGCCACCATGCCCAGCTGGGTCTTGAAGTTTCAATCCTCCTATCAAGCACTGAGGCAGGCCCTTCCCAGGATCCACTGCTTCTCCTTACTCTGTGCAGCCACAGTCTGCTCCAAACAGCTTGAGTTGCTGTGGGGAAAAGCTGCTGTGCTCCTCAGTGTGTGGTGAGGCTGCGGGGACTGTGGGTGGTGAGCAGGTGAAGTAGAGGGGGGGGACACAGGGCAGTGTCCACAACAGCTGACCCCATGTCTTCTCTTGACCAGTGTTTGGGGAGAGGGGCCGGCTCCCTCCTACTTGGACAGGCAGATAGGGCAAGTGGCTAGATTTCCTGTTGTCCCTTGTCCTTAGAGATGGTGAGGAATATGGAGGTTGTGCATTAGTGGTACAGGGACCTCATGTTACCCTATGGTGCCCTTTGCAGGAGCCAGACCCAGAAGGGCCCCCTGGGGCCCACTGTGCACCACTCATCTGGTTGCAGGATGGAGGGCAAGCCCCCTGCTCTCTGCCCAGCTCCGGGCACTTGCATGTGTGCTCTGACTGCAGAGGCAGGAGCTTCAGGAAGTGTGCACACGACAGCTCCCAGCTCCGCCCCCGCCTCATCAGCAGCATCGAGGCGCCTGCAGCCTGGACACACGCTGCTTCCTGCCCCTCTGAAGGGTGAATGAGTCCCCAAGGTCCTGAAGTAGACATTGCAGGGTGGGCTGGGCTAGAGGCCCTGGGCCTGATGCCAGCTTGGCCTGCCATGCAGCTAGCTCGCTGCAGCTCTCAGGGCCTGCCCTGAGACCTGGGCTTTATGCCTTTGCTTCCACACCCCACAGGCCTGGCTCCCACATCAACCATCCCGAGAGGGCCATTGTCCACATGTGAAGTGAGCTCTTTGTCTGACCAAGTAGCCTGGGGGCAGGCGAGGGGGAGCTGCTGCCTTCCTGGCTTGGCTTGGGAGCCCCCCAGGGCTGTCACTCTCTGGGCAGGAAGCCTGGAGCTTTGATGGATGTTGCTGAGGCTCTTAGAGGCTTCCCTGGCTCCAGCAGCAGAAGGCTCCAGGCCCACTGGAGTGCTAGGAAGGGAAGCCAGGTGGAGCAGGGGGCCAGCAGAACCCATGCTGGGGCCCGAGCACAGGAGCCATCCCCTCTGCGCACTCATCATCATTAGGTGGTGTGCTAACCTAGGATGCTCTTCCCACCCTGTGCTCTGATCTCAAGAGTCGGGTGCTCACTTGAGAATACTATGTATTTCCAGTTGGTGAAAAGCCATGGGGGGAGGCTAGTGCTTTGCTTATTCTTCACACTTAGCAAGTACCAGGCACACAGCAAGGCTAGGACCCCACCGACTCAGCTAGACTTTGCTGCCCTGCTGGGCTTTGGAAGGCCAGGAAGGGACAATCAGAGAGGACTTCCTGGAGAAAGTCTCTCAACCAAAGGTCCAAGATGAGGAATAAGAGCTTGAAGAGGTATCTCAGCCATGAGCCTGCAGGTGGGGAGCATACACAGATAGGTGAGACCCCAGGAGTAGGAAACCAGATGCTGCCGCCATGGCCCGCCAGTCTCCTCACGCCTCTGAGCAGTACCCAGGGATACTGCTGTTTCTAGAAAGCCAGGGTGAGATTTCGCAGCACTGATGGGATGAGGCAGGAGAGCACGGCAGCACCCCCCATCCATAAAGGGTACTATGTCTAGAGTGGGCCTGCTGGGACCCAGGGCTACCTCCCAGCTCAGGACCCGGGCCTTCAGGGTGCCTATGGGCTGCAAAGGTGGAAGGAGTCCAGGCATGATCTGTGCCCAGCCGCAGTCTTGCCCGAGGAAGGCAACCTTCACACACTTCCGGGCCCCGCCCCAGCCATGGGTGTCATAACTAGCACCCGTGCCAAATGCTGAGGCCAAGTCGCTGGAGGTTTAGTCACTGTCACAACCTAACCACACACAGGCACAAAGCCCCCACTTACAGCCAAGAGAGCTGTGCAAGCCCAGGGGGCCTGGGCCCTATGTCTGGGCAAGTGCCAGCATCCCCCTTAGAGCCGCCATGGAGCACGGGGTCTATCTGATGCCCCTTCTCAGCTGAGGCTCAGCCAGGCCTAAGCCAGGTTGGGAGGCACAGTTTCCTGGGGCTCTCCTATGGTGACTAAGGAAGACCCCCCACTCAGGGAAAGTGTTTTCTAGGCTCCCTGTTCTGGGCTGACTTGGGGCCGAGTTCTTTAGACACGTAAAGGACCTGGACTCAGAGCATATGGACCTGAGGAGCGGGTGCTCTGCCAAGCCAGGTCCTGGGGTACCACAGGGGACCCCACCATCCTGGTGAGGATACATGAGCGCAGCTAAGCAGAGTCTTCAGGTAGTGTACAGCAGCACTGGGCAGGAGGGATGCCTTCAGAGAGGCAGCTAGGATGCTGGGACACCACCACCCCACAAGGATAGCCTAGCCAGGGCCAAGGCCCCATTGTAACATGTGCTTCTAGTGCAGAAAGGCAACCTGGTCTCTGAAGAGCCCTCCAGGAGTGGGGCCAGTGGGGACAGCACAACTCTCTAGGCCTGGCCACTTGATCCTAGGAACGAGCAGCAGCCAGAGGTGACACAGATGTGACTCACATTTCTAGAGCATGATGGCCAGAGTGTTGAAACCAGACTCTGGTTGGTACTAAGTGGCAGATCGTTGATGGAGAGTGCCCTGGAGACACCAGGCTGGGGCCAGCTTTGTGGCTCTCGGACAGAGGCAGCACCTGTGGCTTGGGGAATCAGGAAAGCTTGCTTAGGTCCAAGCACAAATAACAGCTGAGATTCCAGTTACCTAAACTCCACCTCTGAGTTGCCAACCACTGGAGAAAGGCCTCATCCGCAAGGGTGCAGACTGGGTCAGCCAAGGAGAGATGTATGTCCGCGAGGCCCCCAGATGTGAGGCAGCAGTAACCAGAAACACCCTAGGGCTGCCTGCTAGCAGATTCTAGTCCCTAGGAAGTCTGGTCCAGCCTCAGACAAACATCTCCCACCTCTCAACACATACAACTTGGGCCAAGTGTCACCCAGCCCTATGAACTAGCCCTGTGGCCTCACCATGACCTGTTCAAGACCCCATACTGCCAGCCTTGCTGGGGACCATCTCTGGCAAGGAAGGGGGCCCCTTACCAGGCTTCTGAGCCATGGCGGCTCGCAGTCTGTTTCCAGGCCTAGCCCTTTCCCGTTCAGGATCTGATAAAGCAGTGGTTCTCAACCTTCCAAATGCTGCAGTCCTTAATATAGTTCCTCGTGTGGTGACCCCAGCCATAAAATTATTCTTGTTGCTACTTCATAACTAATTTTACTGCCATGAATTGTAAATATCTGGTATGCAGGGTGGTCTTAGGCAACCCCTGTGAAAGGGTCATTTGACTCCCAACCATTGAGACCCACAGACTGAGAACCGCTGCCTCAGAGCCTTCAGCTACATAGGGTTCCCAGCCGTCCTCAATCACAGCACTGATCATCAAGGCTGGCTGGGAGGTGCTGCAGGGGCAGTGCTGTCTACCTCTGGACAGTGGACTGCTGGGACCTAAGCTCAGCCTTTGCAGTCAGAGCCGAAGACTTCTTTGTCTAGTGGTCTCTCTCCCAGGAGGAGTGGCTGAAGGGGATCTCCACAGGAGGCAGGGCAGCCCTGATACTGCCTGAGGCCCTGCAGGGGCCTCCCTATCAGTCCAAGCAGCGATGACGTCTGTCCTTAAGCCTTAGACCCACAGAAGCCATCTGGCCCCGGAAGCTATGTGCTTAGAAGGTGTCTTGGGGTTTCTATGGCTGTGAGGAAGCACCAAGGCCAACTTAGGGAGAAAGGGCTTATTTGGTTTATATAACATTTTGTAGAGGGAAGCCAAGGCAGGAGCTGATGTAGAACCCGCTGCTTACTGACTTGTTTCTTATGGAACCCAGAACCATGAGCCCAGAGGTGGCCCCACCCACAGTGGTCTGAACCCTCCCCCACCAATCACTAATTAAGAAAAATGTCCTACAAGCATGCCTACAGCTTGATCTTATGGAGCATTTGCTTGATAGAAGTAACTGTAGCCTGTGCTAAGCTGGCACAGAACTAGCCAGCACAGGAGGCTCTCCAGTGACCTTTGCCCCAGAAACATGGGGTAGGGATGAATTTGATTAGTAGCCTGGGCTTAGTTAAGACACCCAGGCCCACCAGAGGGTGAGGCCATGCCAGCTGTACCTTCACCCAGAAACCTTTGTGCCCACAGCAGCTTCCAGACTGAGTCAACCCTTCTCGGGTGTGCAGGGATGCCTTCTCCCAGGCCCTGGCCCTCTCCTGCCCCACCTCCAACAGCAAAGCCTCGGATGAATCCCTGAAGCCTCTGAGCCTGAGCCACTCATATCTGCTCTTGGGTGGACAGAACCAGATCCCCTGGCTTTGAGGCACAGAGGCTTGATCCCACAGTGTGCTGATGCAGTCTCAGGGCCCTGAGCTTCAAAGGCAGCCTGGGTTATATCACACTCACCCCTTTCCTTCGTCTCTGGAGCCCTGGCTTACCACAGCCTCCTTAAACCGCAGGTGTCTGGTGGCCGGATATGCACCGGCTGGCTGACCGTATCCACCTGGAGGAACTGACACGCATCGGCCTCCTGAGTGGCAGTGTGGATGCCATGCTCCAGGTCCACCTGGGAGCAGTATTTATGCCGCACGGACTTGGCCACTTTATGGGCCTAGATGTGCACGACGTGGGAGGCTACCCTGAGGTAAGTGTGCATAGTGGCTTCACTAAGCCTGGCCCTTATGGAGTAAAGTGAGGGTTTGTTTTGGGGTTTCTTGGGGGGAGTCAGGGGGTAAAGGGAGGGTTTGTTTTGGGGTTTCTTGGGGGAGGCAGGGAGTTGCTAGGGATATAATGGAACAGGAGGGATGGGTCTCCCCATGATATACAGAATTTGGGTTCTGGTCAATGAGTGACTACCCCAGTAGCTGCACAGGCCTCAGGCTTGGAGGTGGCTGCCTCTCCCTACAAGGCCCCAAGATATATGCTTCGTATTTGTGCACCAAAAGATACGGAACTGAAGCTAGGTCTCCTGGGCCTCAGCCTTCAGAAGCTCAGCAGCAGACCCCTTTCCTAGTCCCCAGCTGGCCCGTCCTCTCCCTCGGGGCCACTGGAAGGAGAGGAAGACTTGAGAGCATCTTCTGACAGGGCTTCCTCTCTCATTACCAGCTCTCAAAGGACCACCCAGGGGGTGCCTGAGGGCTCCTGAGAAGCCCTGCTGGGCAGGTGGCTATAGCCCCTTAGGGCCTGTCCCTGCTGCCCAGCCTGGCCTGGTGCCTACCGTGCAGGGGGCTGATTGTGCAATTGGTGCACACCCTGGGGCCCACCAGCCAGCCAGTTAGCCAAGACTAGACCCAGCCTCTTGGCTGTGGGGTATTTTGAAAGCACTAAGAATGATTGGGGGGGAGGGGAGGAGATTGCTCAAGAGAAGCATTATTATTCAATTATTTTTTCTCAAGTGTAAACAGTTAAATTTGGAGAAACAAAATCAGTTTTAATTTCCTAATTTCTGTCCGTCCTATTGTGTGCGGGGAGCCAAGCGCAGGCCCTTCCAGACATTGTTAGTTGAGGTTCCTTATTCATTAGTCGCCAAAGTCCTTTTTTTCCACCAAAGAAAATTGGCAGCAAACTCTTTTCATCTTTTCCAGTAAGCAGCCCTTTGTGCTTGGTCTATTCTTCTGACAGATAAACACTGTGGAAAAAATATGGCTTTTCCTATAAAAGTCATTTATTTCAGGCCTACAGACAGGCACATCTGGGTCTCTTCTCAGAGTCCAGTACAAGTTAAGGCCTTAACGAACCCTCTGCCCAGGCAGAGAAGCAGGCATGGCTACCCCTAGCACAACTAGCATCCCTGACCAAGAGGAGGGAGCCCACACTGTCCCCGTCCTGGGTATGTTCTCACTTGCACTGGCTCGCCAGCCTCTTCGCTCTGGCTGTTGGAGGCTAGCCTGAAATCCCCAACCGAGCAGCCCCTAGGAGCAATGCTCTGAAGGAGTGCTGGCTCAGACAGGCACCCTCCAGCCCTCACTGCAAACTACGGTATCCCCTGATCCCACTGGAGCAATGGTCCTCAGCTTTCCTAGGCGGCAGGAAGCTGTGCCCCTACACAGCCACGAACAGGATGGAATGCGCCCACTGGGTTTAAGCTCGGCGACAAAACACTTGCCGCGCATGCTCAAAACCTGAGTTCCAGCGCCAAAACGAACTAAAACCCCAACCAACCACGACCTGGGTCAGGCCTTGACCTTCAGCAGGCATGCACAGCTGTGGCTTACAGAGAAGGGACCAACACTTAGGATGTAGCATGAAGGAAAGGGACAGACTCTCAGGGGCAGCTGGAAAATTCTGGAGCAAAAGCCCAGTACAGCATGCAGACAGGAAGCAGGCTTCTGCCCTCGACAGGAGCACCCCTCTCATCTGAGCACCCGAGTAGAGGCCTGGGGCCTTCCGAGGAGCACCCTCCTCCCCCAGAGCCTGCAAGTGTTGCAAGGCTGGTGATGGCACCATCCTGGGTTCTTCCCAGAGCATGACCCACAAGAAGCATGGTGCTTTGCGTACTATCAACACCTCCATCCTGGCCTGCTCACACCAGGGCACAGTGGCCGTCCCTACCCTCACGAAATCCCAACCACAGCCCTCCTTACTGTGCCCAGCCTGGAGGCTGAGCCAGCCTGTTTCTAGTTACCTTACGTGAACCACTAATTGAAGTCTGATGTTCTTGGCCCTCAAACAGTCAGAAATGACAGCTCGTCTCCAGCAGCTGGGCGTCCTTGGAGGAGCCACAAGTAGGGCAGGGCAAACTCAGATCCTGACCAGAAAGCTTACTCGCTGCCCACTTGCTCAGAGGCCCTGTCCAGAGGCCAGTGGGTGCCCCGGGGAGCTGGGGGCGGAGCAGAGCCTCAGCAGAAAGCAGTGATCACTAAGTTCCTTCAGTGGCCATAAGGCTGTTTCCCAAGGCCCGGGTATAGGCTAGACACAAGCAGGTACTTTACAGGCCGGTACGGGTGGTAATAGGCCCGTCCTGGTGTCAGCACCTGTCCCTTCCTCTAACAGAAGGGTTGACTTAGCCAGAACCAGCCATTTCTACTTGAGTTGCATGGAAGAAAAGACAAGGAAGGCCATAGAACCTCCTAAGGACTTTTCTGGCTTCTGACCTGCATTAGGGGCCGAGCAGCCAGCCAGTCTTAGGCCTACCTGGGCAGCTTGCCCTGCGGGTGTGCATTATCAATGTCCTTAGGCAGATCTGAGGGTAGCCAGGGTCAAAATGCCCAATACAGAGGTATGTGCAAGGGCAGAAGGTTTGGGTGGCCCAGACCAACATGGTCAGACTGCGCTGCAGCCCATCCTGCCTGGCCACCTCTCAATGAGGCAGTGACCCTGGTCAGCCCTGGGCCTATCAGTTAGGTTCCCCAACCTTCCCTCTCTCCAGGGTGTAGAGCGCATCGACGAGCCTGGCTTGCGCAGCCTGCGGACGGCAAGGCACCTGGAGCCAGGCATGGTGCTGACTGTGGAGCCAGGCATCTACTTCATTGACCACCTCTTGGACCAAGCCCTGGCAGACCCGGCCCAAGCCTGCTTCTTTAACCAAGAGGTCCTGCAGCGCTTCCGCAACTTTGGTGGGGTGAGTACTTGGGAGCCCCACGTTCTTATTTCCAGAATGTCCACCACCCCACTGCCGCAGGAAAAGGTGGAAGGACAGCGCTGTGTGCTTAAGGCCTGGCCAGCCCCTGTATGTGGGCTGTCACCAAACAGGTGCTCACCTATCAATAGAGATTCTTCAACATGCCCTCCAGTCCCAGAGGCTCCGACTAAGTCTTTGAGACCAGTCTGTCTTGTCACAAAGACAGGTCCTATCCCTAAGAAAGCGTCTCCCAGGTGGCACAGTCAGGCTGAAGCAGGCTGACATTGCTAATGTGGTAAGTTAAGCCAGTGTGGTTACAATGGCATCCTGTCTGTCTGGCGCAGGTGCGTATTGAGGAAGACGTTGTCGTGACTGACAGTGGCATGGAGCTGCTGACATGTGTACCCCGGACCGTGGAGGAAATCGAAGCATGCATGGCAGGCTGCGACAAGGCCTTCGTGCCCTTCTCTGTCCCAAAGTAGAGCCAGCTGAGACACTCATGTGATGTCAGCCTGCCCGTGACACCCCAACAGCAAGATCCTGGAGCTCACATTTGATCCTACCAAAATCACTGCTGCTGTTCCTGAGGAAAGAAAGCATTTATTCACCTGCAAGATCATCCCTAACTCTGACTTTGCTTAGATGACAGGGACTTAAGAGTGTTGATTGAAGAAAGACCCTGTTGTTAAGTCATAACTTGATTCTTGTGCTCAGGGAAGATGCACTTGCGTCTTCAAAAAAAAAAAAAAAATCAACATACAGAATGGAATTTGCAATAAAAGCTTTTCTAAAAATGGCCCTTTGTACCCAGCGTCCTCTTTACTCCTTCACAAGAGAGCATAGAGCTGTGGCCCAAGATGATGGCTCACCATGTGTCAGCCTTGAGTCTGTTCCCAGGAACAGTCCTGTTAGCACAGGCCCTGTGCCTTCTGCCTCTGCCTTAGACTGGCCCGGGAGAACCAGCGGAGTCCTCTACCACAAGCTTTCATTGAGCTCCAGGAATTCTGCCAAAGTTAGTGCAATACTGTCACCTGCTGTCAGGATGCCCATGCAGACAGGCACCAGAACCACTGTGGAACATTTGCTAAGAGGTTCTGGGACCTTGATTTCATTTTTATATTAGCAAAGATAGCTAGCACGTGTCGGCAGCACTACCTAAGGAAGCAGCATGGCAAAGGAGGGCCTACTGCCCAATCTGTCTATCAGCCCCCCAAGCTCCTCCCCTCCCCCGGAAGTCTACTGCCCCAATTCCACCAGCTACGCTCATGTGGACCACCTGTCCTCCTCTCTGCTTAACAGTGTGGCTGATGCTCCTAGAGCCCTGCCTAGCCCCAGAGCTGGCTTCTAAAATTCTCATACAGTTCCAGGTTTCTCTTACTAAGGAGATGAAGAGCAAGTGAGAAAGGTTCCACCTGCATGTGGCTCGACAGGACTCCCTCCCTAGCACTGACATGCCTGTTATCCCAAGACTTGGGAGGCAGAGGATCAGGAA
This sequence comes from Apodemus agrarius, assembly GCA_964023405.1. NCBI lineage: Eukaryota > Metazoa > Chordata > Mammalia > Rodentia > Muridae > Apodemus > Apodemus agrarius. Next base: position 22,555,160 of record OZ030005.1, read on the forward strand.
TGCAAGATCATCCTTGGCTACACAGTGAGTTTACCAGCCTGGGACATGAGACCCTATCTCAAAACAAAGGCAGGCTGAAGCCAGCCTAGATTACAGAGCAAGTTCTAGGCCAGCTAGGACTACATAGAGGTTGTTGACTCAATGAATGAATGAATGAATGGATGGATGGATGGATTTAGAAATAAGATGAAACTGTAATGGAGAAAAAAAAAAAAAAAACTGGTCCAAGCTAGAGACTTCAAGCAACCACTGAAGGGTTTATTTACTACAAATTGGCTTCTTCCTATGCTATGGCAGTGACAAGAAAGTGCTTATGATGTGGCCACATTAAAAGTCACCAAAAAACAAATGCCAATCTGAAGTCCCAAAGCACCATTTATCTCATTTACTTCTTAGGTTTACAACACCCATTCTTAGGGTTCTTGCTGGTACAGATAGGCCCACCCCCCTGGCTACCCACCAGAGACACAGAAGTCTGAGCAAACACAGGCTCACCATGGTCCTAAAGCTGTATCCATTCCTCCAACCTCCGCAGAAACTCGGATAGCTTCAAAAATGGATTAGAGACTCTTCCAGAAAGTTCCACAGCGCTGAAGCCTTCTCCACTCTGGAAGGGCCCAGGATGAATAGAGCATCTGCACCATGAGATCTGAGCGCAATCTGACAGGAATGGCCTTGTGCTAGACTCTTTAGACCAAGACAAACCAAGAAAGGTCTGAAGTGAAAAGCGAGAGATGCCGCACTCCAAACAGAAAGGGCTGCAAAAGGCAGCAGGGAGAATGGAGGGGACAGAGGTCTACATACCATCAGTGGGGCGGCTGGGGAGCAGGAGATTCTAGGGAGCATGCGATACACTGACACACAGGAAGAACCACAAGGCATCAAGTAAGTCCATGCAGGAAAGGAGGGTGGCTCGGAGGGAGGCAGGATTGACTGGCAGGGTCTGAAGCAAGCACGTACATTGAGGAAACTTGAACTTGGTGCTGTAGAAAAGCACCTGACAGCTACTTCAAAGGGAGGGGCTACAAGGGACTGACTGAGGCAAAAAAGTCTGGGGGTGTGGGACTTTTTTTTTTTAAATGCACAAAATACAGTTAGAAACTCGTGTGCAAGCACTTTAAGAACTGGTCATTCTAAAAGTATTTTTATTAAGACCTGATTTTTGTCACAAAGTAAGTATAAAAACTTCCAATACAAGTTATTAGGAATAAACTACTAGAGCAGGAGATACAGCTCTGTTGATAGAGTGCTCACCTGGCACACACAAAGCCCCAGGTTCAAGACCCAGTGTCATATGAAAGCAGCTGTAGTGGTACACACCTGTCATCCTAGCGGGGAGGCAGGAAGGCCAGTTCAAGGTCATACCTAGCTGTACATTAAGTTGAAGGCCTGCACTGGCTAAGAGACTATCTCACTACAACTGAAAACAAACAAAAATACAACAAATTCAAAGGAATTCGATTCTGCCCCACCCATAAAAAAATTTTTTTTCATTGTTAAGACAGGGTCTCAAGCTGGCCTCAAATTCAACCTTCATCTCCATAATGCTGGGGTTACAGGTGTGCACCACCATACTCTGCCACAAAATTTTCACAACCACGCAACAATTAGAAACTTATTTCCCCAAATACAAAAAGACTAAAAGGACCAGAGAAAAACATCTAAACGCCTCCCTTCCCCACCCCCTAAAACACATAATTCAGACTGGTTTCTTACACTCTCGATATATTTCTGAAATCAGCCAATGCACTTCCATACCCAGACATATACCCTATGTAAGTCAAGATGGTATTCAAATTCTAAAATGTACTGTTAGAGATACGCCTCAAATGGAAACCACAGGCTAGGAAGCACCAGGACACAGAGGCAGCCCCTTTCCTCCTGCACCCTACACTGGGATGCAGTTTTAAGTTAGACCAAACAACTACAATCAACTGAAGCTGCATTCCAAGTTCAGAGACAAGCACGTCCCTATCCACTCAGGGAAATCCAAACTTGCACAGAGTACCCCGCAGCTGTGCACTCCAGCCCAGGACAGCAGCAGCAAGAGGCACCTTGCAGGCTCTTTGGGGCCAACTACAAGTGAACTTCTTGCTCATGCCCAAGATAAAGAAACCCACAAAGAAAAAGTCATTGTTCCAAAGGTGTTTTTTATTTTTAAATTCGTTGAAAGAAATAAAATTATATTTTAAAAAAATAGAGTAATCTCACAAACTGAAGGCCAGGAACAAACAGAACAAGTTAGTATTTTTCCTGAGGCAGATCTGATTAGCTGTGGAATGGAATCTTCCCCAGCCTGTCACACAAACAGGCGTCTTTTCCTATTTCTAAGGCATCAGGAGCACGCTACGCGCTCCATGGGTTGTCCAGGCACGAAGCTTCCCTGGAAAGGGGTGGGAGGGGTTAAGAAACATCAAAAGCAGCTGCATCCCTATCTTATCAAACTGTACATGTTTCTAGTTCTATAAATGGAGAACCATAAAAACTGAATGGCCTCATGACCCAGATTTCAAACACCCAGTCATATTTTAGGAAAATTCTGAGGTCCCAAAGTCACCTATGACCCAAAGGGCGAGACAAGAGAGGGTAGTCAAAGGGCAGCCATCCCAGGAGACAGAGGCATGGCTAATCCACACTACAGTTTGACTCCTAAGCCACTGACCTGTCCACAAGGTAGATCAAACTCTAAAGGTTCCCCGTAACAGGACTTTCAAAAGTCCCTCTGCAGTTTCCAAAGCCCTAAGTTTACGCATTCCCCAAACCTAGTTCCCCAACTTTACAGAGAAATCTATCAAGCTAAACACCATTCCCACTTGAGTAAGAAAGTCCAAACACCACCAACACCTGTGTCCAAGGTGGAACTACTCGCTTGTGCTAACAATCTCACTCACAAAGGGAAGAGCAGAGCTGGGACTCGGTTCTGATTGGAAACACTGAGCACTGACTTCCCTGCAGCTTTTTAAAGTCCTAGCACTGGTAACCACAAATCCCACAGAACATCCATTTGTGAAAGCTGGTGTTCAGAAGTAGTTTATGAAGTCTGCCTATCCTCGTAGGTACCTACATGTTCAAGTGGGACCTAACTGTGTCTCCAATTAAATTCATTACATAATTATCAAACCAGGTGGTAAAGATTAGGATTATATGGGTGAGTCCTTGTTAGTTATCCAAACCATCCCTTAATCTTTAGGAGTAAATGGCTATTCCAACCGCAGTGAACTGGTGCTGGGCCCTAATTTTTAAACCCCACTCACTCATTCCTTGGCGCCTGTCTTCAGCTCTGCTGAGCTCCCGGGCCCTGACAGCTTCTGCCCAGGACAGTCAGCGACTTCCTGCCGTGCTAGGGAGCACCCTGAGTGGCAATGGGGTTACCAAGTCCTAGTAGGACACAGGGCCAGAAAGGACCACATTCAAACAAGATTCCCGGCAACCCAAACTCTGATCCATAAGACCCATGTTTAGTTACCATCTCAGGAACTAGCAAACTGATGCTGCAACTGTGTACAAACCATGAGTCGCCAAGAAGACGATCTAAATACAACACTGATACAAGCAGACCCTACAGACACCCAGCGTCTCGGTTTCACAACAAAAAAGTCAATATCCTGAGTTTTATCAGCATTTTCTCTCTAAAATAATTTATACAGAATATAAAAGTATACTAATAGAGGCAATAACACATGAAGTCCGGAAGAACAGCCCACTAAACTAGAAAAAAATTCCTCAAAGAAATAAAAATACTTAGGAAATAAATTAAAGATTCAAACCTCATACTTTCAAGTTTTCTTTGACTAGTCTTTTGAGAGATGGCATGAAGTTGATTCATTTTTCTAATAATCGTTTAGTTGAGATCAAACACCAAAAGGTGCCTCTTCACACAAGTACACACACAAAAACTTTACTTTTAAAAATCATGGCCCCACTGGCAGTTCTAGACAAGCACAGGAGAACCAGAGTAGTAGTGCTCTAAACCACCGTCTGTCTCATCGAGCCAGGGCCGCATTTTATTTACTATTTTGACTGACAAAAAACGGTTTCTCCCCCAAACCAGATGCTGCCTTTACTTGCGTCCATAGAAACTAAAGTGTCAGCACACAGTCGATACTGTTTTTAGGACACAGATAATGCCCATCCAGTAAGAAGAAGCCCCCAAAATCCAATCGCACTCTATGCCCTTTAAGAAAAAACAAGGGGGGAAAGGCACAAAAACACTTCTTTCCTTCCTAATTGCAATTTGCATTTTAACCACCTCTTTGACATGACCTGATAGGATTTCTTTACCTTTACCTAAAGTCATTTTTAAAAATGTGTATGTTGGAAAAAACAAGGCTAAGCTAACACAGGTTTATACATCTATAAAATGGGGCCAAATTATGATTGGTTTCTGTAGCCCTAGAATTTACCATACACAATTTAGAATAAAATCACAAACGGAGGAACACAGATGGAATTCAGCATTTCTTAATCCACCAGAACCCAGCACCTTCTCTGTGACCTTCCATTTTCCCATTCCTACAAAAGAAGCATTTCTGGGGAAGTGAGGATTTATTAAGAATATTAAAACCAGGAATTCTGTTTTAACCATAAACCCTAAGTTTCCTTTTAGTGCTTCAAAAATCCATTATCATTTAAGACCAGATAAATTACATGGCTAGTCAGCTGTTCAGTGCTGAGCCTAGAAAATAACCTCCAATGGAACAAGACTGAGTTGAGCCACTGAACCAAGGGGTGCAGGGTGGTCACACCTCTCATGTTCAAGTCACAAAGCCATGGGGCCTGGAAGGAGATCTACTGCCCTGTGTTATCAGAATTTGTGGTCGTAGTTTCCGTGCTGATGGGCTGCACGTTGTCTGCGAGGCTGTGCGCATGCTCAAGAAACAAATCTTTCAGTACACTTAATTCCTTTGTCAGCAACTTAATTTTGGCCTCCAACCGTTCATTCTCTTCCTTGAGCTGGTTTACCCTCTGCAGTGTATCTTGAGCTTTCTGCTTGCTCTTTAACCGGCTCTTTTTCACAGCCATATTGTTCCGCTCTCTGCGCTGGCGGTATTCGTCGCTATTTCGATCCATGGGTGAGCTCTTCTTGCTTTGCTTGCTTGGAGGCACGGCTTTGCCTCCTCCCCCAGGCCCAGCGGGCACCAGCTGAGGAACCTGCTGTAAGCCGCTGGCATGTGCCTGAGTATGAATGACACTTATCCCATTCACTCCTGGAGTAGTGGCTGGCTGCGACAGCTTGCTCATTTGGGCACGTTCCTTTGCCAACACAGAGCAGGTAGAAATCAGAGCTATGTGATCCGAGGAGGCCACACGCAACTGCCAAAAAATCTTCACATGTACCTAGTTAGAAAATAAGTTGCATTAAAATATTTGAAATGACAAGATCAAGTCAGATTAAACTTGCATGGACTTAACACAGTAGGCAACCTAGCATCACAAGCTGAAGACCAGTCCACCTGTAACTATCAAAAAGGGGATGAAAAACCGAAAGCATAGCAGGAAATACTAGGTAGCATATGTGAGCTAATATCGCTGGACAATCTGCCAGGAAGAAATCTGAGCTGTTTAGGGTAAGTATGGAAAACAAGTCCAATTATGGTAGAATAGACGCCTGCATTTGGGGGGGCCTGGGGGGCGTTTCAAGTCAGGTCAGAATGCTGGATCAGAACACTCAGTCTCCAGAACCCATGAGGGTCTGGATGCAGCTAAGATCCTGGCAAGTTCCTTACTCAATATTCCCAGGATGGATTAGCAATGCCTTCACCTATTTTGGTTTTGTTTTTGTTTTTAAAGACAGGGTTTCTCTGTGTAGCTCTGCCAGTCCTGGAACTCACTCTGTAGAGCAAGCTGGCCTCCAACTCAGAGATTCCCCTGCCTCTACCTCCTGAATGCTGGGATTAAAGGCGTGGTCCACCACCACCTAGCTTGTAGATTACTTTGAGTTGACTAGTTGATTTGTATTTTTACATTTTAGTAACCTACTACAAACTAAACAGCTAAATCAACTGTGTCTCCCTAGGAGACGCAGCACCCTTAGAAAAGTAGAAAGCATTGTTACAAACCATCAAACTATTCTGTTCTCTTTTCCCAGAACTGCTAAAATGACCTCAGTGGACAAAGTTAGGGAAGTTAGCTAGAGTTAGGAAAATGCCCCCATGAGCACACTCAAGGTTATTAAGAGAAGTTCAGTCAGAAAACATCAACAGCTTTGGCCAACACAAGCTTTGGCCAAGCCTTTCTTCAAGCATGCTTATTAAGTTGGATTTTTTATTATTTATTACTATTAATCTTTGCTTTTAAATATCCATATATCATTACTTTGAATTGTTTTAAAAGCCACTCAGCCAGCCCTGAGCTAGTGGCTCATCTGTTCTTACTCCAGCACTAAAGGAAGACAGAAAGCTTCCTCCCAAGACATGATGGATATGGACTCTGAGTTACGCTCACAATGGATATTTCACAATTTCCCTTGAAAATGATTATGTGGCCTAATTTTTCTCCCACTTAAAAGGTAGTTGTTCAAAATAAACAAATTAATTAAAAAATAAGAGTTGGCTATTCAATATTAATTTAAGCCACCAGGACTGCCATTTAACCCAGGAGCTTATCAAGTTGGTAGACTGTGTGTAACCAATTTTAAGGACTTGTATAACTCAATACTCCTCCTGGGATTGCCTCAAAAATCATGTTCATCTTAGTTGCCTATTTTCTTGTATTCTTAATTCTTCAAAACTAATCTCTACAGTCAGTTTAGCCAAACTCAAAGATAGCAACGATTTAAAGAAGTACAGACTAGAAGATCAATTTTCCCTGGCACTGGCTCCCTCAGTTTAACAAAACCTAGACATAGCCTTCCGCCCTGTGAGCACCAACGCCATCTGCACAGGAGGGATGTGGGAATGATCTGATGCCCCAACTAACAAAAACTACCATCAACTCTAATCAAACACCTCTCAACAGGCTCCAAATTCAGGGTGTTCTGCCTGTTTCTGAACCCAAAGATCCAGGAATGGGGTAAGGTTCTAACTAACTTTGCTAGGTCAATAACCAAAACAAAGGATAGGTTTGGGGTGAACCTTCTGGCTAGAAAAACAAGAGTATTGTTTACTGAGCCTACAAACTTGCAAGAAAAAGCTGGAGCGTAAAAAGTAACTCATGATCTTTTTTTAAAAAGTAGGCTGGATATAGTGGTGCACACCTTTAAAGCCATCCTTGGGAATCGGGCTTTAGAGTCAGATGGATCTCTGTGAGTTTGAGGCTAGCCTGATCTACATATTGTTCCAAGATAACCAGGACTATGTAGAGAGACCCTGTCTATAAAAGAAAGATGGAGAGGCAGAGGAGAGGGAGGATCAAGGAGTTAACAGGCTTCAAAGAGAACAATTTTGGTTTTGCACTGAACAAAGACACTTGTCATTTATGCTTTTGTTCCTCTGCACAAACATTTGCTGAGTTCTACAACAAAGCAATCTGACATTTCATATCTGCATAGTTGACTCTAAATCAAAGTCTGATTCCTAGATGGACTAATGTACTCCAAAGTTCAGTCTACAGGAAGCAGGGTGGAGCCTTTGTCCTGCTGTCAAGCACCCGAGAAGCACAGGAAAGCTGAGGGGGAGCTATCTTCACAGTGATCCCTGAACCAACACCAGCAATTTTCACAAGTCCCAGCTCTCAGGCTGCCAGTCTGAGGAACAAGTTTTGGATGTTAGTTTTCAGTCTTGTTTTAGGGGAGCCCCCAAAATGATTTCAAAGACACAACAGAAAACCATGGCTACATATAAACAATGGATTTTACGAATATGAGACTAAATGAAATGAGTAACAGACATTTTCAAATGCAAATTTCTTAACTAAAGTAATAATGTTCATTCAAAAGAATAAAACCATGAAACTCTGTACTATTAGAACAATACAATAAAAGAGAACTTTTCTAAATTTTTACTTGGAACAATAAACCTGTTTAGAACTTTTCTGGCTTATCACTTTTTTCATAAGCCTCGATAAAACCACGAATCTCTCCATTAGCCTCTCAAAATAAAATCTTCACTCAATTTCCTTAATGAAGGTTCAGTCTTCAGATGTACAAACAAAAATACCTCACATCTATTGTGCTTCCTAATGCCACAGAAATTACCTCAGGCTGACATCATCTCCCAAGGGCCCAACTCTCAGGGGTAAGAGCCTGAGCTCCCTCCAACCACTCACGATCTAGGCTGTCTAGAGCAATAGTTCTTAACCTTCTCGACGCTGTGACCCTTTAATACAGGTTCCTCATGCTGTGGTGACCCCCAGCCACAGTTATTTTCATTGTTACTTCATAATTTTGCTATAGTTATGAACTGTAATATCTGTATTTTCAGATGGCCTTAAGTGACCCCTGTAAAAGGGTCAGTCATCTGACCCCCAAAGAAGTTGCTACCTGCAGGTCAAGTAGCCTTCCATTCCAACCTAACTATGTCACATCTTCCTACTACAAATAAATGTCTGTGACTCCAGACTACAGGATCAAACCCAAGGCCCCAACCCTCTCTCCAAGTTCTGTTCCTTGATGCTCAACTCAAGACCACTACCTAATGCATTCTAAATGGTCTCTGTTTTCTCTTTTCTTTGTGCTTTTTTTTTTTTTTTTAAATCCCAATCTGCTCCCCCAGTTTCTTTGGCAACTCCAGCTCCCTGGAGACTGTTGGAGGCAGGGTCCACGAAAGACAAGAAACTCAAGGAGCTCAGTTTAAGTTGTCCACTCAAGTTGTGAAGAAACCATATGCTTGTGTGGAGGTTATCTTTTAAATATTTGTATGCTTGTTTGAATGTTATCCTTTAAACCTATTTATAGTACTATTTAGCACATTCGAAACAAAGTCATTGTTTATAAATATACATTTAGCAGGCGTTCCTGTTCACATTTTCTCCCCCTCCTTAACGGCAGGGCAGGGCAAAGGGAATATAGGGAGAGGACCAATAAACGTACTCCTGTAAGAACCTATGCAGCCGCCCCTCTGAGGGAAATCTAAAATTGCTACAGTTCTCATTACTGTGACTGAGGCAACTTTTGACCAGGTCCTGTGTCTCCTTCCCCTGATCTCTGGAGGGAATGTTCCCAGGGACTTTCCCAGGGAGCATTTAATCCACTAGGGATGAAATGAAAGCACCTCTCCAAGATCACAGAGCTGGGCTGGCAATCATGCCGTGTTGTGAGAATTTAAAGGAGATTGGGGGAGGGGCGAAGTCTGCTCCCTCCTATTTGTTTCTGATAGGTCATAAAAAGAACTGAGTCAGTCAAGCATGCCCATCAGGAAACAGGCTCAAGTTTTTCTTCAACGCAGTAGCATCCTGTCATTATTTACAGTTTTTCAGGAACAGGGAAATAACCGCAGGGATAGCTAAGCTTATCTTAACTACTACGCAAGTGGCAACAGCAGAACAGACCTTGGCGTGCTTAGAGATGTGGCTCACGAGGTACGGCTTGCCTACCACACTCTGAATTCTTCTATGTAGAATTTCTCAGTAAAGAATGACCTTATGGAACCTTATTTCAAAATTCCCTCTGTGAGACAGGTCTGCATTCACTGATAACATATTCAAATAAGGATTCGAGTGGGTGGAAACTCAAGAGACACAACCCCCAGCTGTGGTGCAACCCACAAAGGTTGAAACCTTTCTAAATTCGATACATCGTATGATGCAGATTACACAGAAATAAACACGAAAGAAAGAAAGTGTGAGAGAGAGAGAGAAAAAAAAAAAAGAAAAAGAACAAAACTAAGCATGCCAATCTTCTTCTTAAGACCAGAAATACACAAGCACACTTGGAAAGAGAAAAATATCCTCATCACACACACATGCCCAACTTCTCCACCTGGATACCTCCGCTGGCTCTTTTCCCGATCTCTCTCCTGGAGAGCTAAGGAAAGGCTTCATGGCTTGACCTTCTGCGTCTAGTAAACTGGTGAGCGATCATCTAGGATGTCCTCCCCCTTCCAGTGAATTTGCAGGACACACGGCCGCGTCCAAAAACAACAAACGAAATCTCCCTCTTGCAACGTTACGTGTGTAAAAAACAAAAACAAACAAACAAACAAAAAACAAACTCGAGTGCCTTCCCCGGACGACCACTAGGTTATTAACTCCAAATAGGACCCGGGCCCTCCTCCCCCAGACCAAGCGACAGGAAGAGTCCTAGGTGGCTCCAAAGTAAGATTCGGTCCACCTTCTATTCTGGGAACACCCTCCATCCCCAGGGGCCAATGCGCGCCAGGCTTGTCACGCTGCACGTCGCCGGGGGGCAGGTTCTGGAGGGGCCACCTGGTACTCCATCCCTTCCCCGACAGTGGTGAGGGGGCGCCCGGGGGAGCGCGGGGGTCGGCGCCACGCGCGGCGGCGCTGGGCCGCGGCCAGGGATGAGCTCAGCCCCGCCGGGTGTTGCCCGCAGGTTGCATCAGACGGCGCTCCGGGCCCCCGCCCGCGCCGCCAAGCCGCCAGGGGCCTTCCGGGCCAACCTGCCGAATCGGGCAGGGCCAGGTCTCCTCGGGCCGGGCCGGCGCCTACGCGAGCGGCGGGCTCGCCCGCGGCCTCCTCCCCCAACTCCTCCGAGCTAGAACCCGCGGCCTCCTTACCTGCGCCTCCGGCCGTCCCACCCGCCCACAGACGGCCTCCACTCCGAGCGGCCCCGCGCGGCGCGGCCCGACCCAGGCCTCGCAGCCCGCGAGTCGGCGAGGAGGAGCGACGGTTACGAAACCGGCAGCCTCCGCCCGTTCCGCCACCGCGGCCACCGGCTTTCCCCTCCTCTTCGGGTCCGCGCGCTGCTGCCGCTGCCGTAACCAATAGAAGCGCCGCTCGGAGAACGACGCGTTCGCCTCCAGAGACGGGCGGCGCCACCAGCCAATCACAGGCCGTGGGACGGCGAGAGGCGGGCGCACGGCGGGGCGGGCGTGGTGGGCGTGGCAGCACCGGCGATTGCTAGAGGCGCGCTCCGAGGTTTCCCCCTTAGGCTGCCCTAGGTGGCAGGCGTCGGCCCAGAGCTGTGGGAGTGACCCGTGCTGTGGGAGTGACCCGTGGCGAGAAAAGTTCTATCAGAGTTATGAGGGCTTCATCTGCCTTGGGGAAATGACATTTTCTCGGGTGGATTTTTGAATTATTGGTTTGGGGTGGGGTTTTTTTTGTTTGTTTGTTTAGGCCTCACAGCCCTGAGGCATCTGCAAACTTTATCTTAACAAAAGCACGTTAAGGAAAAACTCCAATGTTAGCCCTTGTCACACTCTTGAGAACAGCAGACTGTGGCTCCCTGACAAATCATGATTTCCAAAGTGTGCTCGCCTCCGTGAGAGCGGATGAAGGACTTGAGGTGCTCTCTTAAAAGTGACAAGTAGCCGGGTGGTGGTGGCGCACGCCTTTAATCCCAGCACTCTGGGAGGCAGAGGCAGGTGGATTTCTGAGTTCGAGGCCAGCCTGGTCTACAGAATGAGTTCCAGGACAGCCAGGACTACACAGAGAAACCCTGTCTCGAAAAAAACCAAAAAAACAAACAAACAAACAAAAGTGACAAGTAGTCCAGCCTGGATCTCCCAAACAGTTCACTAGAGGATCAAAAAGCATTGGTTTTCATTTGTTTGTTTGTTTGTTTTGGGGGCAGGGTTGTTTTGTTATTTGCTTTTGTCTCTGGAAAAAGCATGAAGCAGCGCGCTGGGTGGAGGGCAGAGCCTGCCTGATTGCTTCCTCTTTAGCAATGCTTATCATTGAAAACTCTCTGGCTTTCAAAAAGGAAATGTTTCTTCATCGCCAAGGCCTGAAGAGCAGCGCTCCACGTAAGACTTCGAGGAATCCCTGAGAGATGAGAATACCTGCAAAAAGAAAAAAGAAGAAGAAGAAAAGGCAACCACAGAGAACGACCCCGGATAACCCCATACACATTGGGGATTTAATGTCTCAAAACCAGTACGTTTCTTAAGGTTTGGATCTCTGTGTTAAGAGCCAAATTTTTTTTTGAAGACTTTTAGCACTATCAAAGGTGAACTGTGCATTGTTTCTCACAAAGATCACGATTTTTCCCTAATGTTTTCTAATCATATAAAAACTATAGAAAACAAAAATATCCTTGCATGTCATCCGTATATTGAGTTAGCCTCTTTTTTTGCCAGCCACCCTGCCAGCTGCATTCTGTGTTGTGTCTAGGCAAACCTTCCACGGCCAGCAGTCAATGCCCAGGAGTCTTAAGATTTCATCTTTAGCTGGTAGCCTGTAGCTCTTTTCCTGTTTACACACATGGTATGTTCTAAAGTGTGGACTAAGTCAGCAATGAAGAAGACAAACACGCCATCCCTGCCCACAGGGAGCTTACCTTGAGAACCACCGAGACATGATTTGAGCCCCATTTTCATGGACACTTAAGGAAAGAAGTCCAAGATGCTAGGGGAAATTGTAAGAAGGAGCCAGACCTGATCTAATGTGTCAGAGAAGGCTTAAAAGATGAAGAGGGTTTGGCTTTGCTTAGAGGCAGAGGCAAGAAGCCCCAGCAGGGGAGGGCCAACCAAGCGAGCCCAACAATGATTTAGATGGGGGAGGGGGGCAGGGCACTGAACACTGGGCTTGCGCACATACAGGATAACACTCCACTACCACTAAGCCAAAACTCAGCCCAGGAGAACCTTTTGTTACTATCAGCAATTGGAAACACTCAGTATAAGGATGTGAGAACCCAGGGAATACTCTGGCTTCCAGGTTGAAGAACTCTAGGTTGTTTCCTCGCAAGTTACAAAGACTCAAGCCATCCTAGTAAAGGGAAATGTCCTGTGTATATTTGTGCCTTGCTGATGTCCAAATATATTCTAGAAAGCCAAAGAAGTTATAACCCAGCAGTATATTCAAACCTCCTTCAGAGGACTTGAGAAGTAGAAGATCCTGTTGTCTAGTCACTTGACCACTCCTGGGACTAACCACATGAATTGCCAAAGTGCTATGGCCCAAGGTCAAAACATTCCCAGCTTCCAACCCTTACCTCAGCAGTTCTCAACCTTCTGTAGTCGTAGTCGTTGTTGCTGTGACCCTTTAACAGTTCCTCCTGTTGTGGAGACTGCTGACAATAAAATTACTTTGTTACTACTTCATAACTGTAATTCTGCTACTGTTATGAATCGAATGTAAATATGTTTCTCAGTGGTCTTAGGTCACTCTGGTGAAAGGGTCCTTCAACCCCTGAAAGGGGTGGGGACCCCCAGATTGAGAACCACTGTCTTACATAGAAGTGTGATCTATGAAAATCCCTTAACCTCTGGAGTGGAAAGGACAACAGTGTTACCGTGAGGACTGAAAGAATATGTCGGGCCCCTGCCTCATAGGTGGTGAGAGCTATTCATGTGAAGTATTGGATAGCATCAGCGTGATGCACATATGTGAATGAACACACATATTAATAGAAGTAGGGTGGACTCGTGTTTACATTGCTCTAATGACTCATTCGTTCAAATATTAGAGATGTCGATACTAATGTGGCCCATCAGACTTTTTAACAGTAAGTTTAATTGTTATATCTTCCCTTATTTCCATAAAATAAAAATAGGAGGTGCCAGGCGTGGGTGGCACACGCCTGTAATCCCAGCACTCAGGAGGCAGAGGCAGGTGGATTCCTGAGTTTGAGGCCAGCCTGGTCTACAGAGTGAGTTCCAGGACAGCCAGGGCTACATAGAGAAACCCTGTCTCGAAAAAACAAAAACAAAAACAAAAACAAACAAACAAAAAATAATAAGGGAAATTTTGTAATATATTTTTCTTTTAGATATATATTTCAGTTAGATAATATGTTTATGTCTGTGTGTTTGTGCACTGAGTGTAGCGACTCAGTGCCGTGACCAGAAGAGGGAGTTAGATTCACCTGGAGCTGAAGTTGAGCCGCACAACTCGGATGCCGGGAATCGAACTCCCAGCCCCCTACAAACGCGGTAAGCACTCTTAAGCACTGAGCCACCTTGCCAGCCACTGTTTGCTTGGTTTTAAATTGTACTTTTATCTATCAATTTATTTATCACATGTATGAGTGTTTTGCCTGCATGTAGGTGTACCGTGTGTGCAGTGCTTGCAGATGCCAGAAGAGGACGTCAGATCTCTTGGAACTGGAGTAACAGTTGTGACCTGCTGTGTGGGTGCTAAGAACTGAAACCTGGTCTGCTGACAGAGCAGTGAGTTCTCTGAGTCACTGAAACATCTCTTCAGCCCATTTTTGTTTTCTTTTCTTTTGTTTTTGTTTGTTTGTTTGTTGTTTTGTTTTTTTGAGACAGGGTTTCTCTGTATAGCCCTGGCTGTCCTGGAACTCACTCTGTAGACCAGGCTGGCCTCGAACTCAGAAATCCGCCTGCTGCTGCCTGCCGAGTGCTAGGATTACAGGCGTGCGCCACCACGCCCGGCTTTCTTCAGCCCATTTTTGTTGTTGTTGTTTGTTTTAGATGTGGCCTCACATTATAGCTCAGTCTGATCTAGAGCTGTGTACTCCAAGCTGGTCTTGAGCTCATAAATATCATCTTTCATTCTCCTGAGCACTGGCTTTGTAAGCGTTCACCCCCCCACACCCTGCTTGAAACCTCTGATCTGAAATCCAGATGATGGACAGCTGCAGCAGTGGAGTGGAGTCAACGAGAGCCTAGAGTGCTACAGAGGGCAGAGCTGGAGATGTGATCCAAGCCCTTTGGAGGAGCCCAGAAGACCATGTGTGGATCACAGACATTGGAACAAGAGGCTGGAAAGCTGAAGTTGCCTTGGATACCCCACTCCTGGTACAAACTTCTGTCTTAGGGTTTCCATTGCTGTGAAGAGACACATGACCAAAGTAGCTCTTAAAAAGGAGAACATTTGCTGGGTGGTGGTGGCGCACGCCTGTAATCCCAGCACTCGGGAGGCAGAGGCAGGCGGATTTCTGAGTTCGAGGTCAGCCTGGTCTACAGAGTGAGTTCCAGGACAGCCAGGGCTACACAGAGAAACCCTGCCTTGGGAAAAAAAAAAAAAGGAGAACATTTAATTGGGGCTGGCTTACAGGTTCTGAGGTTCAGTCCATTATCATCATGGCAGGAAGCATGGCAGTGTCCAGGCAAGCATGGTGCTGGAGTTGCTGAGAGTTCTACATGTTGTTCTGAAGGCAAATAGGAGAAGACTGGCTCCCTGGCAGCTAGGATGAGGGTCTTAAAGCCCATCCCCATAGTGACATACTTCCGCCAACAAGGACACACTTCCTAATAGTGCCACTCCCTGGGCCAAGCATATTAAAGCCACCACATTCCACTCCACAGCCCCCATAGGCTTGTTCAAACACATGAGTCTATAGAGGCCACACCCAGCCACAGCATAATGCAAAATACATTTAGTCCAACTTCAAAAGTCCCATGGTCTACGACAGTCTTAACAATGTTAAAAGTCCAAAGTTCAAAGTCTCTTCTGAGATTCACGCAATCTCTTAACTGTAATCCCCTATAAAAGCAAAAGCAAAAGACAGATCAGATACCTCCAACATCACAGGTTATATATCACCACTCCAAAATAATATAGTGAGGAAATAGTGGACCAAAGTTCCTTAGAAAATAGTACAAAAACCCACCTCAGCTGGTGGTCTGGCCTGTGTCTGTCATACTGTGAGAACTGAGGGGCCATCCATCACAGGTTCGAGTCTTGGCAGATGTTATCTATGCTTTATTACCATAATTTGAGATATTAATTTGGCATTGAATAGGGATCCTTTGATTAGAAATAAATTGGTCAGTTGGAGTTTTATTTTAATTTGCTTTCTGTTTGAGGATTTTGGTTTTGTTTTTTTGTTTGTTTGGGTTTTAAATTTTGTTTTGCTTTGCTTTTTTAAAATTAGGGTCTAGCTACATAGCCTGGGTCTGGAGCTTACTATGTAGACCAGGCTGGCCTCAAACTCAGAGATCCACCTGCCTTTGCCTCCTATGCCATGACATTTTTGCTTTGTTTTCATACAGTCTTTCGACTAGAGCTGTGTGGCATTGAAGTTGCAATTTTCCTCCCTCCACCTACATAGTACTAGGATTATAGACTTCTACCACCATGGTCTCTAAAAAACAAACAAAACAACAGTCTGGCAGTGATAGCTCATGCCTTTAGTCCCAACACTTGGGAGGCAGAGGCAGGTGGTTTACAGGACAGCCAGGTCTACACAGAGAAACTTTGTCTCAAAAAATAAATTAATTAAAAAACATGAAGTGGGGCTTGTTGTTGCTCATCTATAATGTTAGCATTCAGAAAACAAGTGTAGGCATTTGTAATTTGGAAGTAAAGTGGTGTACACAGAGAGAGTTCCAGGTCAGGTAAGGCTACACAGTGAGATGCTGTCTAAGTGTGTGTGTATAGGAGTCAGTTGCTGAAAGATCGTGGGGTGCTCGTCACTAAATACCTAGATCAAGTCAGACCCAAAATCAATCTCTCCCTTTCTCCCTCTTTCCCTCTTCCCCCTCCCCTCACTATGTATTTCTTATGGACCTGGGAGGCTCTCATTTCATGTCTTCCCCTCACAGAATAAGCACAATTCTCCATCCCATAATGGTCAGGAGGTAAATTACTGCAGCATCTGTGGTGTGTAGCATAAAACTAAAGATAAACAGAATTTTTTCTGTCTGTGGTGCATGAGATACACCATGTCCATCACAGAGGTAGGGTGGGCTTGGAGGCAGAACCGGGTGGTGCTGGCTATCATTTAACCTAGCCGAACTTCTCTACCTGTCTGTAGAGTGGACAGTCATCCTGAGGGTTAGGACAACGGACATGAGAAGGAGCTAGTGCCTGTCCACAGAATAACTACCTATCTAAAACTCTTGCTTTTAAGAGTCAGCTCCTGTGATGGTTTGAATATGCTTGACCTAGGGAGTGGCACTATTCGGAGGTGTGGCCTTGCTGGAGTAGGTGTGTCACCGTGGGTGTGGGCACTGTGGGCAGCTCATCCTAGCTGCCTGGAAGTCAGTCTTCCACTCACAGCATTCAGTTGAAGACGTAGAACTCTCGGTTCCTCCTGCGCCATGCCTGTCTGGATGCTGCCATGCTCCCACCTTGATGATAATGAACTGAACCTCTGAACCTGTGAGCCAGTCCCAATTACATGTTGTCCTTTATGAGGTGCCTTGGTTGTGGTGCCTGTTCACAGCAATGAAATCCTAATTAAGACAATTCCCAATTACCATTCTCCAATAAAAGGAACCATGTTCCTCAGAGACGTTCCTGATGCTAGGTGTAGAGTAAAAAATTCAAAGACAGGGCTGAAGAGTTAGCTCAGCGGTTAAGATCACTGACTGCTCTTCCAAAGGTCCTGAGTTCAAATCCCAGCAACCACATGGTGGCTCAGAGCCATCGGTAACAAGATCTGACGCCCCCCTTCTGGTGCTGTCTGAAGATAGCTACAGTGTACTTACATATAATAAATAAGTAAATCTTTTTAAAAAAAATAGAAAGAAAGAAATGCAAAGACAGATGGATGTGTAGCTTGTAGAGACAAACAGGAAGAGCTCAAAAACAAATCAATGAAGATGTGTGTCTGTGTGTGTGTGTGTGCAGAAATAGCATAATGCAAGTGGCTGGCTTCAGTAAGAGAAGTTAATTTCTCAATATCTGATTGCGGGAGCCCCTGAGACTAAAGTGTTGACCTTTTGCCGTTTGGCTTTATGATGTTGTAGCTTGTTGTGGGGGGGGTTGTTGTGTTAACTTTTATTTTTAGGTTTGTTACTTGTTTGTGTATATGCGTGAGCACGAATGGGCTCGTGCCATCCGTGGGCTCGTGCCATCCGTGGGCATGACATGGGTGTGGTGTGGAGGTCAGAGAACTTTCAGGAACCAGTCTCCTCCCTGCACCATTTGGTATGGCTCCTGGGGAATTGAACTCAGGTCATCAGGCTTGGGGAAAAAGCACTCTTACTAGCTGAGCCATCTCTCCAGATAGATTTCTTAATTGTGTGCGAGTGTTTTACGTGCACGTATGTACGCGCATCACGTGCATGCCTAATTCTCAGAGATCAGCCCTGGAACTGGACTTATGGGTGCGTATGAGCCACTACGTGGCACCCAGGATGCAAAGCTGGGTTCTCTGAAAGAACCACTCTCCAGCCTTGGGTTTGTTTATTTCGTTTTTGGTCTTGAGACTATCTTTCCCTAGAGCCAAGGCAGAGATCCTCTTGCCTCCACCTCAGAGTTCTGGGTTAGCAGGCATATGATCCCACTGTGGTGGACATCAGTTTGAGACATGTTCTCTTCATTTCTCATGGCTGCCAACTTCTTTGACCTCTGTTCAGAGGTTGGGGAGTGGTTACAGGACATCAGAGGGCAAGTTCTTCCATATCTCTTCTTATAGGGGCACTAACCTATCAAGAAGGCACACCCTCACGGCCCCTGCACACCCTCACAGCCCCTGCACACCCTCACGGCCCCGCACACCCTCACAGCCCTGCACACCCTCACGGCCCCGGCAGATCCTCCTTAGTTACCGGCACGTTGCAGGTTAGGCTGTCGGCATCTATGCAGGTAGGGACCAGCATTCCCACAGTATGTCAAAGGGTCACAGGACTCAGTGGAAGAGCTCTCTGTGACCAAAGCAGGGATGGCTGGAGACCTAAAGAAGGTAGTACTGGATTGTAAACTGGAGTACACAACCAACAGCCACGAGTCCATACGAGTAGCAAATGATTGCATAAACAGTGAGGAAGAGCTAAATACGCTGTGTGAAATTCCTTATAATCTGCTTACCCTGGATCCTTAGGAGCCAGGCTTACTCCTCTGCGCATGCATATGTGGGAGCGTGTGTGTGTGTGTGTGTGTGTGTGTGTGTGTATGTTTGGAGTCCACTCTTCCCTGCCACAGTGTGGGCCCAGGTGGTCAGTCAGGTCCTCAGTCTCGGCAGCAGGAACTGGAGCTCTCTTCAGCCCCGCTCCCCACCCCACCCCCCCAATTAAAATAGAGAAAATAAGACAGATGGCTGAGTGTGGTAACATGCATCTTTAATTGGAGCACTTGGAGAGCAGAGGCAGGCAGATCTGTGTTTAGTTTGAGGTCAGCCTGGTCTACATTACAATTGCCAGGGCAGCCAGAGCTGGGGAGTGAGATCCTGTCTTAAAACAAAACAAAACAAAACAAAACACAAACAAACAAACAAAAAACCAAAACAGACAAAAATAGAAACAAGGGAGGGCAGGAGAGAAGGAAGAAAGAGAAAAAAAGAAAAAAAAAAAAAAGTTGTTCCGAGAAATTAAAAACTCGCACCGTGAAAGAACACGATTTAGAAAATGAACGCACCCCAGTCTTAGGAGAAGCACGGGACAGGAGTAGCCTTACTGTGGGAAAGCCTGGCAAACCCAGGGCCCAGGGCATCAGTCAGCTGCAGAACTCCTAAATCACGATGGTGCCCATGACCTCGATAGGCCCCGGTGAGAGTGGCACTCCGCTTCCTTGTCTTCCAAGCCCTGGCAACCTCAGTCTAACCACAGGACAAGCTGACCACCTTCAGAGGGAGACAATCCACAAGGCTCCCAAGCAGCTCCCACAACCGTCAAGACCACCATGGGGAAAGCCAGGAGTGCCCTAGCGCCCGGCATCCTCAGATGTGACCTGGAACAGAAACAAGCAGACAAGCCAAACGATACCATGCAAAACTTCCGGAAGGACCAATAGAGTCGGGACTTGGGCTAATTACGGCGCACAGCGCTAACGTCAAAGCTCGACGGGATTAATTTAGGCACCGCAGCGTGAGTGTAAACTGCG
This sequence comes from Apodemus agrarius, assembly GCA_964023405.1. NCBI lineage: Eukaryota > Metazoa > Chordata > Mammalia > Rodentia > Muridae > Apodemus > Apodemus agrarius. Next base: position 22,574,891 of record OZ030005.1, read on the forward strand.
TGTAATCTAAACTGACCATCTAAAATCATTCGGTGTAGCCTAAGAGTTATTCATTTCTCTTGAATTTTGTGTTTCCTCTGCATGTGTGCATACGCAGCAGGTCTGCACTTGGTGGCCTAAGGCCAGGAGAGAGTGTCACTTGTCACATACCCTGGAACTGGAGGTACCAGTTTAGGTACTGGGTCTTGAACCTGATCTCATCTTTTCAGGCCCCTAAAGTTTGGGTTTTTTAAAAACTATTTGGACAGACTGCGTTTGTTTTGTTTGTTTCGTTCTGTTGTTTGTTTACATTTTCATTTGTCTCAAACTTGAGTTCCCCCTAACTATGCCCCACCCTCCACCCCAGTGCTGGATGACAGCCATTTACACCACCACCCCGCCCGAGGCTGAAGCAGAAGGACTGAATTGGAGTCCAGCCTGGGCTATATGGCCAAGACACAGCAGAGCTGCAGGGTGTGCAGGAGCCCGGGCAGCCATCTTTGCGTATGCTGGGGAAGCCAGTGCTCACCTGAAGCTCGTTGCACCCCACTTCACCCCCTCACACACACACACACAAACACAGCCATGCCCAAGCCCATTACAGTTTTAGCACTAACTGAACCACTTTAAAAAGCATTAACGAGTCTCAGGACTAGAGAGATGATTCAGTGGTTAAGCGCGCTTCCTGCTCCTCCACACGACAGCACCCACGTCGCGTGACTCACAATAGCCCGGCACTCCAGCTCTAGGAGATCCGGTGCAAAAGTGAATGGATCTGACTGAAGCCCGGAATTTCACTAGTATAGCCGAACTCAGCCCATGAGCCTGAGTTCCATGTCCTAGCTGTGGGATGAGGGAGCGGCAGGGTGGGCCGAAGCCCGGGGCAGCCATCTTCGCGGATGCTGGGGAAGCCAGTCCTCACCTGAAGCTTCGAGGCTGAAGCAGGAGGACTGAATTGGAGGCCAGCCTGGGCTAAAGGGCCAGACACATTTTCTGAAGATAAAGGGTCCTACTTCCCAGACAGAGGAAGACGGGTGTAAGCTGTCCAGTTACTCTTTCCCCACCACCACGGCCCCGCCCCCACCGCCCCATCATCTTTTAAATCTGTCTGAATCGATAGGTGTTTGTTGAATTTCCACTCCGACACACGCTGTCCCAAGTGCTGAGAATTGTATAAGGAACAAGGTGGGGACCGTGAAGATGGGGGTGGGGGGGGCTGTTACTCAATGCATATAAATAAGGCCGAGGAAGCCGCCAAGTTGAACGGGCTTGTGGGGCAGAATTCCTGGGCGTGCGGCCAGCTAGGACTCTGTGTTCCCGTCTACGCTTTTGTCACTGTTTCTTCCCCTTTCGGTTTGGATTTTTTCTTTTTTCTTTTTTCTTTTTTTCTTTTCCTTTTTTCCCCCTTTTGAGATTCTACAGTAACGATGGGTTCCTACATGAGCCTGAACCGAAGGTTGGATGTGCTTGGGGCTTGGAGAGTGGGGCCATGAGTATTTATTAGAGTAAATGTTGGTCGGGGTGGAGGCTACAATGCTGGGGGGTGGGAGGACTGATGTTTCCTTTTTCTCAGGAGAGTGTCTTTGGGAGAACTCTGAGTTGGGCTGGAATTGTGAGGTGACCTGCAGTCGTTACAGGGCATGACATGTCCCTCATCTCTGTGACAGACTCCTTGTGGCACAACGGGAAGCAAAATGAACACGGAGTCCCTTCCATGTCTTGAGGACCCAGAGTTTGTGAAACCCAGGAAGCCACACCCTTAGCATCAGCCCTGGGCAGTTACGTAGGCAGTTGGTGGGGGCTGTCCTCAAGAGACTTGGACAGCCAAAGATGCTAATGGTACCTTGTCAGTACCTAGAAAGACTAAGATAAAGCACCATTCAAGGATGCACTCGGAGATATTGGGAGGCTGGAACATTGTCCTGTGACTGGTAGACCCAGCCGTCCCAGTAAAGAAGAGTCAGGCCCATAGCTATTGCTTGAATATGAAAGGTTTCCTACAGGCTCACATGGTCCCTAGCTGGTCAGGGCTAGTTTGGGAGGGGTAGAGACGTCGGAAGTGGGACATGGAGAAAGTCGGCTATAAAGGCATGTCTTTAGCTCCCCCCTACCCCATTACAGGTCCACCCCTGCCAAACACACACCTCTTCTGGGACCTCCCTCCTCACCCCATCACACCAGCTAAGTTCTGCCCCTCCCCACTGCACAGTCTGGATTCTGTGAGCCACCACAGAGGCATTCCCTTCTCACTTCCTCCTCTGGGGTCTCACTTCCCAGTGCTACCAGGTTGTCTGGCTCCTCAGGGATGTCCCATCCCCAACCCCCAGGTCTCCTCCATGCCACCATGTAAGTTGCCAGCTCCTATAGGAACCTGACATCTCGTTTCTCAGTGCTCTCGGGGAGGCACTGTCCCGTCTGATCCCACGGGCCTCCCTCCCAACTGCACACCCAGCTCCCCAGCCCTCCTGTGCCACACCTCCTGAGCTCACACAGCTCTACGGGCAGGCTACAGACTCATGCTGGGCAACAGGGGAGAGGGCCAGCAAGGCTGGGCTAAGCCAAGAGTAATGTCCATTCCTGAAGACTGCAGTGTACTCACAAAGGAAGACCAGAGCTACAACCTGTAAACTCGATACCAGTTTCAGCAAAGGAAATGTCCTAGCCCTTTGACAACTCAAGGCCCTTCTGAACCTCAGCACACACTTATACTGAGAAAAGAACGGCGATTTTAGCAAAGAGAAAGATGCAACTGGCAGGAACATGCCTTAGAAGGTGTCTTTTCTATGCCCCCTTCCCATCTTTCTCTCTACTCCCTCGCTGCTGCAGGGCGAGCAGCTTGGCTCTATGAATCCTCCTGTCTCTGTGATGCTCTTCCTCCTCATGTGCCCACAGCCACGGAGCCAGCTGACCATGAACTGAAACTGTGAGCCCAAACAAACCCCCCTCCTTTAGTTTGTTTCCTTGAGATGTTCACCATAGCAACGCTGGGGCCAGAAGGGAAGTGAATTTCTTGGCTTCACGATGGATGAAAGCAATTGCGACTGTAGCCAGCATGGCTTTTGAGACGGGACTGTGTCTAGGTCAGAAAGAATTGGGGGTCAGCTGGGACAAAAGGAAAGCTGTAACTGTCCACCCACAGGCTGGAGCGATGGCTCTGTGGTTAGGAGTCCTTGCTGCTCTTGCAGAGAACCAGGTTCCAAACACCCACAAGGCAGCTCATAACCATCTACAGCTCCAGTTCCATGCGATCCAATGACCCTCTCCTGGCCTCCATGGCTACCAGGCACATATGTAGAACATGTGCATGCATGCAGGAAACATTCACAAATGTTCAATAAAACTCAATAAACCGTAACAAAAATAGAAATATCCACTGAATTTTAATGGCCAGGCTGGTGGGCCATTCCTCCCCAGTTCCCACATGGCTAGACTCTTTATTGTTCCTTTATCCTCGACTCAAGGCTGAGCTCCTGGTATCTACTAACTATTGAAGCTCTTGCTGGTCTGAGTTTTTCCTTAAAGTGTCACTGGATTCAACACCAATATATGTATATGTATATGTGTGTGTGTGTGTGTGTGTGTGTGTGTGTGTGTGTATATATATATATATATATATATATGGTTTCACCCACCATGTTTGGTTTTTGCTTTTCTTTTGTTAGAGACTGGGTCTCACAACGCAACCACCATGCTGAATTGTGCGCCGCTGCCCTCGTCTAAGAGGAAGCTACGCCCCTGCCCTGTGTCCATGTAGGACATAGAGCACACATGTGTCAGCTGGAGTTTCCATTGCTGTGTTGAAACACTGTGGCCAAAGCAGCTTGAGGAGGAAAGGGTTTGTTTTACTTATACCTCTACACCACAGTCCATCATCAGGGCAGGAAGTCAGGGCAGGAATCTGGAGGCAGGAACTAAGGCAGAGGCCACGGAGGAACTCTGCTTTCTGGCTTGCTCAGCCTGCTTTCTTATAGGACCCAGGACCTACAAGATGATGGCGCCATTCACAGCGGGCCGGGCCCCCCTGCATCAATCACTAATTAAGAAAACACACACAGGCTCACAGGCCAGTTCCAGGAAGATAGTTCTCAACTGTGGTTCCCTTTTCTCAGATAACTCCAGCTTGTGTCAAGCTGATGAAACAATAAGAGCAAACAAACAAACAAACAAAGATCAAGACAATATGCCCCAGGGAATGAATGAATGTCCCCACTCTGAATGGGTCCCAGGGGGATCCACCATGACATCTTCAGGAGCCTAGCTTTCCCGTGTCCTGCTTGGAAAGTTAGTCCCTCTGTGAACAGCTTCTTGGGATTCAAGATGGCCTCGTGTGTTAATAGTCAGATTTCATGTCACCGTGACAAAACACCCAACAAAAAATGATTTTTGGAGGGACATTTTTATTTTAGCTCACAGTTCTAAAGGTGCCAGTCCATCAAGGCAAGGGAGGCGGGGCAGGAGGAACAGCTTGCATCATGGCAGCCAGGAAACACTTGTCTTTTTTCTTTCTTTTTAAAATTTTTTTAATTTTTTTTTTTTTTTAGAAAGAGTCTCTCTCTGTCATCTATGTCACCCTAGCTGGCCCAGAACTCATGTGGACCAGGTTGGCCCATCACCCACAGAGATCCCCCTGCCTCTGTGTCTGCAGTGCTGGAACTATGAAAGGTATGTGCCTCCATGCTGGTCCATGCTTCCATCCCTCCTCCTTCAGGCCATCCCTACCTGCAGCTCATTGGCTGGCGCCAAGCACATTCATTAATGACCCTCTTTGAAAACGCCCTCAGCCACAACCCCCGGAAGGGCGCCTTACCGTCTTCCTGAGCAGCCCTCGACACAACCAAGCTGTCAATCAATATGCATCCTCACATGTCCCTTCCTAGGGTCACAGGGGAGAAGAAAGCTGAGGAGGTGACAGCAGTCCTAGATGCAGCAGCTGGCCCCTGTCATCATCTGCCCAGCTGTACAGTCTAGAGCCCCTCCCCCTGGCCAGCGTTCTAATCTAAGCTGCTGACTGAGTTGGATGCAACACACCCGAAAGCCTGGAAGATGTCCCTGTTTCCTTACTGTGTCTTTCTTGGGTCTTAGCTATTGCGTAACCATCAGTGTTGGGAAGGGTACTGTGTAGGCAAGAGAAGCCCAGGTCCTTAGCCACGAGGAAAACATGCATCAAAACTACACTGAGGGCTGAAAAGATGGCTCATCGGGTAAAGGCATTTGCCACCAAACCTGGCAATTTGAGTTTGATTCCCCAGGCCTGTGTGGTGAAATGGGAGGATTGATACTCAAAGCTGCCCTCTGACCTCCATGATCTGAGTTACATGAAATCGCACGCACGCACGCACAGACAGACAGATAGACACACATAAATACACAGCAAATAAATAGTTTTAAAAACCTTAAATCTAATTTAAGCCTTCCAAATTCATCTTCTAAAAGTGAGAAAAGTAGACTGTAGTGCTTCCTCAAACGTGATGAGTGCATACTCAGATAGTTTTGATACATTAATATTATTATTCTCTTTTTTCTTTTTGTTTTTTCGAGACAAGATTTCTCTGTGTAGCCCTGGCTGTCCTGGAACTCACTCTGTAGACCAGGCTGGTCTCGAATTCAGAAATCCGCCTGCCTCTGCCTCCCAAGTGCTGGGATTAAAGGCGTGCACCACCACTGCCCGGCACATTAATATTATTTAGTAATGGCACCAAAACTTACAAAGTCAGAAAGTATAAACAGGAGGCTGGGGGTGGTGTCACAATCAGGAAGATCAGGAGTCTAAGGTTAGCCTCAGTGACACAGTGTGTTTGAGGCCAACATGGGCTGTCCAGATGTAATAGAGCAAGCCCTTAATCCCAGTAGTCAGGAGGCAGAGGCAGGCAGATCTCGGAAGTTCAAGGCCAGCCTGGTCTACACAGTGAGACCTCAGTCTACATAGTAAAACCTCGTTCTCAAGAAACCCTAAAAAAATAAAGATCTTCTTTGTAAAAACATTAAGTAACCAGGAAGTAAACAATAAGTTACAAACGCAAGGAAAATGTATACAAAAGCCGATTTATTTTCAGGATACTTTAACATGCTTCTCATTCTTTCATGTGAGTGAAATGTTTGAAAAGGGAGCTGAAGGGGCCTGGATGGCGGAGAGACCGCCAGAAAGTTCCAAGCTCTTATGAGCACACACAAAGATGTGCAGAAAAACCACACTTAAAGGGTTCAAAGAGGGCCAACGAGATGGCTCAGCATGCCAGGACGAGTGCCACCAAGCCCCACTCAGTGGGAAGAGAAAACCAAAACTGTTACCTGACCTCCGCACATGCACTGTGGCAAGTGCACACACACACACACACACACACACACACACACACACACACCACAATGAAGTGGTTGTTGAAAGAGTTCAAAGAGGAGATGACAGCATTATTTCAGACAGAGACTATCCACGAGATGAAATGATTTAGTTAGAAACACAAAGGAATTCTGAAGCTGAGTGTAAACTAGACCAGATGTGGTAGCGCACACCTTTAATCCTAGCACTCAAGAGGCAGAGGCAAATGGACTCTGTGAGTTTGAGACCAATCTGAGAACTATACAGTAAGTTCAGGGCCAACTAGTACTACATACTGAGTGTCTGTATGCAGAATCTCATTTTAAAAAAGGAGTAGGAGGTGGGGAGAGGAATACTACAAAATGAAATTTCAGTAGAAAGACTTTTTTTCTCTTTCTCTCTCTTTTTTCGAGACAGGGTTTCTCTGTGTAGCCCTGGCTGTCCTGGAACTCACTCTATAGACCAGGCTGGTCTTGAACTCAGAAATCCACCTGCCTCTGCCTCCCAAGTGCTGGGATTAAAGGCGTGAGCCACCACTGCCTAGCCCTCAATAGAAAGACTTAAGCAGAAGATTTCACAATTTCACAAACATGGTAAATGAAATTGAACACAGATCAATATAGATCATTGTCCAGTTTTTTTTTCTTGCTGTAATAAAATACCTGCTGCCGGGTGGTGGTGGTACAAGCCTTTAATCCCAGCACTCTGGGAAGCAAAGGCAGACTCAGATTTATCTGAGTTCAAGACCAGCTTGGGCCAGCAGTGGTGGCGCACGTCTTTAATCCCAGCACTCTGGAAGGCAGAGGCAGGTGGATTTCTGAGTTTGAGGTCAGCCTGGTCTACAGAGTGAGTTCCAGGACAGCCAGGGCTATACAGAGAAACCCTGTCTCGAAAAAAAACAAAATCAAAGAAACAAACCAAAAAACAAAACAAACAAAAAAACAAACAAACAAACAAAAAACAAAACACCAGCTTGGTCTACAGAGTGAGTTCTAGAACAGCCAGGGCTGCACAGAGAAACCCTGTCTCAAAAAAATAAAAAAATAAAAAATCCCAGCACTTGGGAGGCAGAGGCAGGCAGATTTCTGAGTTCGAGGCCAGCCTGGACTACAGAGTGAGTTCCAGGACAGCCAGGGCTACACAGAGAAACCCTGTCTCGAAAAAACCTAAATAAATAAATAAATAAATAAATAAATAAAAAAGAAAGAAAGAAGAGAAGAGAAAAGAAAAGAAAAGAAAAGAAAAGAAAAGAAAAGAAAAGAAAAGAAAAGAAAAAAATCAAACCGAATGAACTCAAAATACCTACTAAGCCAAGTTAAGGAAGGGTTCCTTCAGCTCCTGGTCCAGGGCACGGTGTGTGCTCCATTGCGTGGAGAAGCCCTGTAGCAGGAACGTGAGGGGAAGAACCACACTGCCCCACAGCCCCAGGAAGCAGACAGGGGTGAGTGGCGCTTCCCCATGTTTCCCCTCCTCGTCTGGTCCAAACTCCAGCCTTTGGAGGGATGCTGCCCTTAGTGAGTCCTCCTACCTCTACCCAGACCAGAAACTCTCTCCCAGACATGCCCAAAGGCTCGGCTCTAAATCCCAACCAGTTGACAAGATTAGACACAATTATGTAACCAGAAGTACAAAGCATTTTTTAAAGGCATCTTTAAGAACCTAATGAGAGGGGACAGAAAGGGACATTAAAAGTATTTTTTTAAAAGGATCTTTAAAAAGAATCACAATGTTAGAAATTTCTCAGATTCAAGCTGGCCACACAGTGCTAACACTTATAATCCTAGTACTCTGGAAGCAGACACAGAGGATTTCAAATTCCATCCTGGCCACCCTGGTGGTCTACGCAAACAGACTGTGTGTGTGTGTGTGTGTGTGTGTGTGTGTGTGTACACGTACATACATACATACATGGAGGGAGGAAGGGAAACAGGCAGGCAGGCAGACAGAGACAGAGAGAAAGACAGAGATGGACTCATGTTTAAGAGCACTGTCTGCTCTTCCAGAAGACCCAGGTTCAATTCCCAGCACTAACATAGCTGCATCACAACCATCTGTAACTCTGGTCCCAGGGGATTAGACACCTTCTCTGACTTCCTGAGGTACCGGGCATATGTGCTGCATAGACATGCATACAGCAAAATACACATACATATAAAATAATAAAAAGTAACTCTACGGAAAAGAATTTTAAGTCAAGGGGAGAGGGCTGGTGAAATGACTCAGTTGGCAAAGGGCTTGGGGCACACAGATTCCAGGATCCATGGGGGGGGAGGGCTGGAGAGATGGCTCAGCAGTTTAGAAAACTGGCTGTGGCTGCTCTTTCAGAGGACCCAAGTTCAATTCCTGGCACCCACATGCTAGCTCAGAAATGTCTGTAATTTCAGCTCCAGGGGATCTAAGACCCTCACACAGACGTACATGTAGGCAAAACACCAATCAGTGCTGATAAAATAAAAATAAATAAATTTTTAAAAAAAGCCTAGGGCAGGGTGGTTTGCTTCTTCTGCTCTGTGCTGGGGGTGGAGACAGTGGCTCAGTGAGGCTTGCTGGCCACCAGCCTAACCTGCTTGGTGAGCTCCAGGCTCCTGTCTCAAATACGAAGTTGGGGCTGGAGAGATGATTCACTGGTTAACACACTTGTAGCTCCTGTGCAGGACCCCGGTTCAGCACTTACATTGGGTGACTCACAACCACCTATAGCTCTAGATTCAGGGGATCCAAAGACCCCTCCTGGCCTCCACGGGTACCTGCATGCACACATGTACATACGTGTACCAAGGCACACACGCATCAACTAAATGAAGTGCAACTAAATAAAACGTTTAAAAAGTGTCTAAAATAAAATTTTAATTTTAAAATGAACTATACACAAATTTAAAAGACAAAATACAAGGTGTGCAGCTTCGACGACTGGGGAACGAGACCCAAGATTGTCCTCTGACTTCCACGCACATGTGCACACACACATGTGCACCTGCACACACATGACCATACACACGAAGTTAAGGAATGTCTTTAGCAAAGGAAATACTTACAAACTGTGGTGGTTTGAATGGAGCTGGCTCCCATAGGTTCGCAGGGGACTGGTGCTATTGGGAGGTGTGGCCTTGTTGAGGAAATGTGTCACTGGGTGGGGAGGGCGGCCTTAAGGTCTCAGAAGCTCAAGCCAGGTCTAGTGGTTCCCTGCTCCTTCCTGCTGCTTGCCAATCTGGATGCAGAACTCTCAGCTCCTCCTGTGCGATGCCTGCCTGGATGCTGCCGTGCTCCCTGCCACAGTGATAATGGACTGAACCTCTGAACCTGTAAGCCAGCCCCAATGACATGTTGTCTTTATAACGGGGTTGCTGTGGTCACGGTGTCTCTTCACAGCAATAGAAACCCCAACTAGGACAAATAAGTTATATTTAGATAGTAAATGCACCGATGTTCTGTTGGCCAAGGATTATACATTCTTTTCCGTCATTCATGAGACATCTAGTTAAACTGATTTCACGTTGGACAGCAAGAGAAATGTAAATCTATTCCAAAAAAAAGATTTCAAATTCCAATTATCTACAATAAAACCAGATGTAAAAGAAAAAGGGTCAAGAAAACAATCAAGTAACTCACCAACCATGGGAAAAATAATTGGTTTTGGTGTGAGTGCCGTTAAAGGAAGAAGAGTATTTTAAAATCTCAGGTGCATATATTTTATGGATTTTTCTTTTTAAAGACGAGTTTAGTTGTAATTAGAAAATAATAATAGCGGGGCGGTGGTGGTGCATGCCTTTAATGCCAGGACTTGGGAGGCAGAGGCAGAGGCAGAGGCAGGCAGATTTCTGAGTTCAAGGCCAGCCTGGTCTACAGTGTGAGTTCCAGGACAGCCAGGGCTACACAGAGAAACCCTGTCTCAAAAAACAAAAACAAAAATAAAAATAATAATGAGCCCAGGCGTGGTGGCGCACGCCTGTAATCCCAGTACTTGGAAGGCAGAGGCAGGTGGATTTCTGAGTTTGAGGCCAGCCTGGTCTACAGAGTGAGTTCCAGGAGAGCCGGAGCTATACAGAAAAACCCTGTCTCGAAAAACCAAAATAATAATAATAATAATAATAATAATAACAACAACAACAACAACAACAACAACAACATTGATCAGGAGGCAGAGGCAGAGCAGGTTTCTCTCTCTAAGTCTGAGGCCAGCCTGGTCTACCTAGTGAGTTCCAGGCTAGCCAGGACAATACAATGAAAACTGTCTTTTTTTTTTTTTTTTTAAGTAACAAATTGGGGACCTAGAGCCAAAGCTTAGTTGACTGCTTGCCACAGGGCAGCCATTCTATATATCATCCAGCCATTTTAAAGGGTCACTCTCTCCAGGGCTGAACTACATGACACACGGGGTAGATCTTCTACACTCAGAGCTACAAGGCTTGGATGGCACAGTGTGTGACAGTCATACTGACTGCTTGTGTCACAAGCACAGACACTGACTTAGGTTGATGAGACAATCTTCACACAAGCTACAGCTGTAGACAGGAAATCAATCGATACAGGGTCCTGGCAGCAAAGGATCTGGGGATGCTGGGAAGGCTGACCCACAAAGCCAGGCGACACATCTTAACTGTCAAGTAACTGTCACCTGCTTCGTCAAGTGTGAGATCAAACTGTCGTTAGACTCTTCTAAGCCCTCTAGGTAGAGAGAGCCTTGATTGTATCTTTTCTTGTTGTTTATGAATTTTTGTTTTGTTTTGTTTGAGACAGGGTTTGTCCTGGAACTCACTCTGTAGACCAGGCTGGCCTCCAACTCAGAAATCTGCCTGCCTCTGTCTCCCAAGTGCTGGGATTAAAGGTGTGCGCCACCACTGCCCAGCTGTTTATGAAATTTTGGTTTCTCGCTCCTGTTTTGCTTTGCTGTTTTGTTTTGTTTTGAAGAACAGGGTCTCACTGTGTGGTCCTCGGCCACACCCAGCATTTTATGGCCAGGACTCTGAGCTCAGGCTCACGTGCTAGTGGAACAAGCCCTCAATGTTGGCTAGAGCCCCTGGGAAGAGGGATTCTCAGCTGGGACAATACCTTCAATAAGATTGGCCTGTAGGCAAGTCTATCAAGCATTTTCCTGATGAAAGATTGGTGTTTGAGGGCTCAGCACTCTGTGGGCGGTGCCAGTCCTGGGCAGGTGGTCCTGGATTGGCTGAGCAAGTCATGGGGAGCAAGCCAGTAAGGACTCTTCAGCTCAAATTGATGACATTCTTTAGTCTGAAATAAAGAGTTATCTGCCACTTAGTCTTTTTGTGATAACTCTTTTTTTTTTTTAATTGAGAAAAGGCCTTACTATATGGCCCTGGTTAGCCTGGGACAAATGACTTTGTAGCCCAGGCTGGCCTCAAACTCCCAATATTCCTGCCATTGCCTCCCAAATACTGGGATTCCGGGTACACACCGCCAAAAACTATACAATTAGTTCCTTAACGTGACTTTCCTTTTCTGATGGCAGATATGAAGCAGAGGAGATGGAGGTCTTTTGGAACTGGTGCTCTGAGTCATAATTGGGGTTAGTGCTGTTCCCTCCAGGAAGGGTCCATCAGAAGGGCCAGGAGCTCCTCAGAGAAGGGGCCATGATGCTTCTGAAAAACGGAAGAGCAGGCTAGCCTATGCTCAAACCTCAGGCCTAAACACCGATCTCTTCTGAGTCACCAAGGAAAACCATGCCAGTCTATGCTATATCAAACTAACACAGGCCAGGTAGTTCAGAAAGAAGAGTTCTGGGAAGTTCGATCATGCAGAGATGGCATCTGTCCAGCTGATGGTGAGGGCCTCTTGGTGGTTCGTAGCACCGTGAAAGAAAGGGAGGTGAGGTGGTCAAGGGGGAGAGTGAGCTGACGTGGTTTCTAACGCCCTATTCAGTTAGCAACCCGTCCGGTCAAGAACCCACTCGCCCCGGAAAGAGAATAGCTTTCATTACTCACTTCTAAAGAGTAGAGTCCCTGAGAGCTAAATAGCATTTCCAGTTCCTCTAAGGGGGAACTTGGGGGGAAATGATGATCAAATTCCAATGCAAAGTATGCTGGGCTTCTCTGTATCACTACATTTAGTGTGTGTGTGTGTGTGTGTGTGTGTGTGTGTGTGTGTACAACTTGTGGGAGTCAGTTTTCTCTTCTACTGTAAGACCCAGGGATTGAACTCAGATTAGATTGAAAACTCAGGTTCTCAGACTGGGCCGCAAGTGCCTCTCCCCACTTTGTTTGTTTGTTTGTTTGTTTGTTTGAATTTTTTTAGACAAGGTCAGCTCTGTAGGCCAGGCTGAAACATATACTTCCTCTGCCTGTTCCTCTAGAGTTACCGGCGAGCGCCGTCACACCCAGCCTGTGGAAATCAACCTGGCCTGTTCTGTCCAGCTTTTCTGTCAAAATCCCTCCTCGAGCTGCAGCTCTCTCTCCTGAGTGTCAGAGAGACTTCCAGTCCTGTGGGAAAGGGACTTGGAAGGTGCATTGTGGGTGACGGTGACGGTACCCATGCCTCCCAGGGCCGGCTCTCCTGCCTTTTAGGGAGCATGTGAGTCACATGATGAACGCCGCTGAGCTGGCGGCCAGTATCGGCGTCCCAGGTCGGGACTGACAGACATTTGTTCCCTTGGAGCTGTGCATTCCGGCTCCAGTGCCAAAGAAAAGACCTGTTTGATGAACGCGCGGCGTGCCCGGGCCCGCTCAAAAGCTTATTTTTGTTTTTGTGTTCCAGACCTACATACCACTTCTCAGTTCAGCTCTGATAAGGCACGTGGTATTTTCTTTCTTCCTTTCTTTTCTCATTAAAAAAAAAAAAAAAGTTTGGCTGGTTGGTTTTTGTTTGGTTTGGTTTGGTTTGAGACAGAGGCTCACCATGTTAGCCCTGTCTGGCCTCAGACTCACAGAGGTCCACTGCCTCTGTCTCTTGAGTGCTGAGATTAAAGGTGTGTGCCACCATGCTTGGCCTTACACGTGAGGCCACACTTATGGACAGTGCATAGGAAGGAGGAGCTGTCAACAGTGGTGGAGGCGTCATTGCCGCAGTCCCTTTCGCCTTCCTGCGGGCCATCTAAGCATCCTTACTGAGAAAGAACGGGAGATCGAGTATTTTCTCTCTTATCCTACTTTTCAAGCTTACCCATATATGGGCAGAAAATGTGTGTGTATGTACATATAGAGAGATAGAAAGGGAATGTATATATGGAATATGTATCATATATGGACTATATGTACATATATAGACTATATATACACATATACACAGAGACTACATATATATATTCTTTCTATATTTTCTGTGTATATTCCCTCTGCATATAAAAATATTATTGTTTTATGTTTATGGGTATTTTGTAAACACACACATATATACATATACGTATACATTATACATATACATCATATACATATACATATACATCATATACATATACACATATACATACACATACATATATATGCAGAGAGAGAAAGAAAGAATATCATGTATCCCAGGCTGGCCTTGAACTCCGGATCCCCTCACTTTAGTTTATCATATGCTGGGATTACCACACCTGACTCAGAAAGTGAATTCTCTTTAGTTAGCTTCGTGTTTAAGTCAGACACTGTGTTTGCTATCCTAGCTTGTCTATTCTATTTAGTTTTTTAGACAAAGTTTCACTTTATAGCTCAACTGACCTTGGACTCTTTAAAATATTTTAAAAATTAAGCATGTATATGTATGTGTGTGCCCACGCTTGTAGGTCTACGTGTGCATACTCACATGTACATATATGAGCATGTGAGTGTGGGTGCCCCTGGAAGCCAGCAGAAGGCATCATATTTCCTGGAGCTGGAGTTACAGGCAGTTGTGAGCCACCTCTCATTGGTGCTGGGAACTGAACTCGTATGCTCTGGAAAAGCAGCAAGTGCTCTTAGCCCCTGAGCCATCACGTCTCCAGCCCCTGGCCTTGAACTCTCGATCTTCCTGCTTTAGCCTCTTGAATGCTGAGATGTCAGACACGCACCACCATCACTGGCTTTCTGTATTCATTTTGTGCCTGTTTAAGTGTTCACATGTACATGTCTGTGTGTCTGTCCATGTGTGTGCACAAGTGTGTGGAGGTTAATGTCTGGTATCTTCTGTCCACCGTGGTTTTTTTTAGACAGGGTCTCTCCCTGAACCCATGTTCACTGACTGGTTAGACTGGTTGATCAGGAAGCTCCGGAGATTCTTGTGTCTCTGCCTCCCCAGCACTGGGATTACAGGTGTGCACGGCGAGACTTTACCCTCTGAGGCCCCTCCTCTGCTCCTTGTGTGTGTGTGTGTGTGTGTGTGTGTGTGTGTTTTATGCATACACCAATGAGAGCTGAGCCCAGCCCAGGTGAGAGTCTCTCCACACAAGAAGCACTCTCCGTTTCCTCATGGCCTCTGGCTATCAGCGGTTCCTCTATTCAGCATCTCTGGGCTTGAGCACGGATGAGGTTTTCGGACTGCTACCATTCCTGGAATCTTTCTACCACTGTTATTTCCAGATGTAGGAGTTCTAATCTAGTTTATGGTCAAAATACTAACAGCAGTCTGGGAGAAGGCTCGGCAGGTGAGAAAAGCTGCCACTGAGAGCTGGAGAAATGGCTCAGCAGCTCTGAGTACCCAGTGCTCCCGGCACTCACAACAGCCTTGAAACGCCAATTTCAGACGATCCAGCAACCTCCTCTCATCTTTTGGGGGACCAGGAACACATTAACATACATAAAATATAATAAATAAATAAATAAATAAATAAATAAATAAATTTAAAAAACAATGCTTGCAGCCGGGTGGTGGTGGCACACGCCTGTAATCCCAGCACTTGGGAGGCAGAGGCAGGCGGATTTCTGAGTTTGAGGCCAGTCTGGTCTACAGAGTGAGTTCCAGGACAGCCAGAGCTGCACAGAGAAACCCTGTCTCCAAAAAAAAAAAACAAAAAAAAAAACAAAAAAAAAAAAACAAAAAAAAAAAACAAACAACACCCCCCAAAAAAACCCAAAAAATCAAACAAACAAACAAAAAACCAGTGCTTGCTATGCTATTATGGAGAGCTGAGTTCAAATCCCCAAAGCCCGTGTAAAGGTTCCGCATGAAGTGCCTGTAGCTTCAGATTTGGTAAGAGAACAGGGGTAGAGGTAGGTGGATCCCAGGAGCTCAAGCACCAGTCAGGCTTAGCCAAAATGGTGAACTTTAGATTCAATAAGAGACCCTGGGCGGTGAGGAGGGGGGAGGATATGATAGACTAGTACACCTGATGTCCTCCTCTGGCCTCTGCACACACAGATACCCAAATACCATTAATTAATTAATTAATTAATTACACATTTAATTAATTAATTAAAAATGTCAGCGTCATTGGTCAACTTGACCTATGTTACGTGGTTTGGGTCTTAGGTCCCCCTTTGGGTTTTCAGAAGCTTTCCATCAACTTGTGACTATTTCATGCACGACTATAGGGTTTACTCACACGTAAACAAACAGAACTTGATTTCCCTCTTTGGTTGTTATAATTCATCCCGAACATATATTATCTGTCATGGCCTGAAGGGCGTGTGCAATTATTCCAGTGTGGGAGAATCTCAGATAATTAAGGCCAACCTCAATGTTTTGAAGGTGTGACTGTTGTGGGAAGAGGCAGATAATTAATTAGATTTGAACAATCTGTGTGCCCGGTGTCTGTCCTTGGAAGTAATTGAAGCCCTTCCAAAAGAAAAAAGAAAAAAAAGAAAAAAAATGACTTGTCTCCTTTAGAACATTCATCAAAAAACTTTAAAATGTTTCAATAATTCTTAAAATGTCCATAATTGCCCTAGTTCCTTGTGCTTAAAGGGATTTATTAAGAGTTATTTTCCCATGACAACTTAAAATGAAAAACTCCAAGCTGAAAAAAATGAACTGCAGTAATTGGCTTTGATGAATTCAAGGCGCTATCCCACACTGTAACTGTGGGTGAGGAGAACTTAAAGGCACAGATGGACCCTGAGAGTGAAGTGGAGGGGGGGGATGAACCCCGGGTACTGTGGAAGGGAACCAGGGTTACGGTCGGTATTTACCCCGTGTCAGGCTAACTGTGTCAGCCTGAGCTTAATTCCTTCATGATTTCAGGACCAGGCACAGCACAACTTTACAGATAATATCTCAGTTGTTGAGCCAAACTACAGGAAAGCCTCTCCCTGCCTCAGTCACACAGAACCAACCCGGCAGGATGCCCGAAGCGCTGACACAGCCCTCCAGAGATGCCTGGGTCAGAGCTCAAGCCCCGTCTGGCTTACTGTCTCCCGTGGTAAACAGAGGGACTTCCAGCTCTGGTCCTGTGGCTTCCTGTGCAATTAGCAAGCTTCAAGTAGATCCCAGGAACTAAAGGAGAGAAACTGTCATTTCCCAGCTTGGTTGAGAAAGATTCAGGCAGCCTTTGGTGCGTGGAGGAAGGGTCGGAACTAGTAACCAGTTTGCTTTTTGTTTTTCTGGAGGAAGCTAAAGCCTCATTTGCGGCAGTCTCCCCTGACTTCTTCTCCTCCCTCACGGGCCCAAACCACAGTTTTCCAAAGAGCAGTGAGTTTCACTTTCTGTCTCCCAAATGACTGCTAAACGGGCCTCCTGAACTAAAATCATCCATGTTGAAGACAGAGCAAAAGAAAAAATACTCTTGCCCAATGAAAAGAAGCTAATAGACTGAAGATTAAACCAAACACAGGTTTCTGTCTGCTGTAGTCACTGCTCCCTGGTGATAGCTCTGTGTCATTGTGCTTCAGATCCAAGGGCCTGTGGCATGGTTTGAGTAATTTGTGCTCCAATTCATGGGTTGAAAAACTGGTTCCCGGGACGATGGTATTGAGGGCTGGTGGGACCTCTAGGAGATTATTATGTCACGGGGGTGCCACCTTCATGAAGGGATTAATGTACTTAATCCCTTGGGGGGGTAGTTATCTCTCAGGCAGGTTATGAATAGATCCTGGTGTCTTCTCTCGCACATGTCCACCAATCTCCAGGCATGCTATTGCTGGATGATGTCACGTGTGATGATGTGTGTGCTGTGTGTGCTGTGCTATGAAACAGCTTGAGGACTGGAAAGACTTGGCTACTGGGTTGGGGATATGGCTCAGCAGAAAGTACCTGCCTAGAATCCCCCAGTGAGGGGCTGGGGGCGTGGCTCAGTGGGAGAGCCCCTGCCTAGAATCCCCCAGGGAGGGACTGGGGGTGTGGCTCAGTGGTACAGACCCTGCCTAGAATCCCCCAGTGAGAGGGGCTGGGGGCGTGGCTCAGTGGTAGAGCCCCTGCCTAGAATCCCCAGTGAGGGTTTGGAGGATGGTGTGGCTCAGTGGTAGCACGCTTGCTCAGCACATGCAAGGCCCTGGATTCCAACATCAACGCTGCAGAATAACAATAACAGTCACATTAACTGTTTTGGGCCTGGTGTCCTAGCACTTGCCTATAACACCAACACTCAAGACACCTGAAGCAGGCGAATATGGGCTAGCCTGGGCTACAAGGCCAGCTTCGTCACAAAACAAAATAAAAGATGTAGCTGCCCAGTTTCAAACCTCTCAGCCTCTAGAACCACAAGCTGAAATAAACCCCTTGCCTATATAAACCACCCAGCCTCAGGAGTTTTGTTTTAGCAACAGAAAATGGACTAAAACCTACAACCGACAGAATTTGGATCTCAAGCTTCCTCCTACCCCCAGCATCCAGGAAAATAAGGGTTTGCCTCTGTACTTCCAGATAAGCAAAGGGACTGATGAAAGAAAAGGCCATGGCCAGAGGTACCCCTATGCAGAGGTAATCCAGCAGGTGACGGGCAGCGCTAGTGAGGATCGTGATTCCACCATGAAGGTAACAAGGTAAACAACCAAACTTCTCCTCCTCCTCCTCCTCCTCCTCCTCCTCCTCCTCCTCCTCGACCTCTTCCTTCTCCTCTTTCTTCTCTTCTTCCCCCTCCTCTCCTCCTTCTCCTCCTTCTCCTCCTCTCCTTCTCTTCTTTCCTCTCCTCTCCTCCTTCCCCTCTTCCCCCTCCTCTTTTTCAGAACTCCCTAGGCATATACAATGGACCCCAATCAGCTGTCACATCCCATCATAAACCCAGGGGTAACGTGCACCTCCCAGTGAGGCGCTGTGCTTCCTACAGTGATCTCCAAGGAAGCCTGCACTGTGCTCGGAACACAACAATTACTAAAAACATATGTGCTGCCCGGGAATATGACACCATGCACGCAGTGTCGTGCCGTGCTGTGTTCTGGAAAGCGAGAAGACCATCTAGGGAGCCGCTCTAGGGAGGAGCAGACCAAGGCTCCCACTCAGCTGGGGTCTGTGTGACCTTGGGCTGGTTATCTGTTCTCTCTGAGTCTCTTGTTTCTCCCTCTGCAGACTTGCATGCTAATATAAATGTCTCTCTCAGGGAACGTCAGAGGCAGACAACGTGTCTGGCAGGAGTTTGGCACCCAGTTCCCTACTCGGTCCTTCTAATCGCCTGTCAGCCTTTTTCACATGACGCCTCAGACGCTTCACGCCATGATTAAAGACAAATGTATGCGTTGTCTTTAAATTATCCTTCGGAGACTCTTCAGTTAACCCCCAAATCACTTTATGTGGTAGAATAAAATTTTTCCAGGATTTTTTTTTTCTTGCTATTAGGAGATTAATATTTACTGACAATTATTTAAGATTTACTTTTAGTTTTGTTTTTTTTTTTTTTTTTTTTTTGGTTTTTTCAAGACAGGGTTTCTCTGTGTAGCCCTGGCCCTGGCTGTCCTGGAACTCACTCTGTAGACCAGGCTGGCCTCCAACTCAGAAATCCGCCTGCCTCTGCCTCCCAAGTGCGGGATTACAGGTGTGCGCCACCATGCCCGGCTCTACTTTTAGTATTTTAAAGTGTATGCATGCCTGTGTGTGCGCACAGTGTGTGTGTATGTGTGTACATGCATGTGTGTGCACATGTGAGTGCATGTGTGTATGTGTGTACCTGTATACATGAGTGCAGGTGCCTACAAAGGCCAGCAGACTCAGATCCCCTGGAGCTAGAGTTACAGGTCATTGTGAGTCACCTGATGTGGGTGGTGGGAATGAAAGTCAGGTCCTCTGGATGAGCAGTTACCATATGCTTTTAACTTCCAAGCCGTTACTCTACCACTAATAATTCATATTTTAAATGGAACTAGAATCAGAAACAGCACAACATGATCCAGTATCTTTCAAATCTATCCCAATATACTTTGGGGTAATGCTAAAGACTTTTTGTCCCTATTTTGCAGAGATGGGGAGGAACCCAGAGCCTTGCGCATGCTAGGCAAATGTTTTACCGTTGGACTGAGGCCCAAGCCCTTTGCAAAGGCTTTCTTAAAGTTTTTTAATTAGTCAGCTAACTAACTAATTAACGAATTAACTGATTAATGTGGACATGAGCATGCCACCTTGGGTATGAAGGTCAGAGGACAACCTGTGGGACTCAGTTGTCCTCTTCCACCATAAAGTTTCCTGGGATCAAACTTAGGTCGTCAGGCTTGGTAGAGGCCTTGCCTCTACCCAGGGAGTCACCTCCCCTGCCCACTGCAAAGACATTCAGATCAAAATGTTCCAGTTTGAATGGCAGCAAAAGAAAAAAAATGTAATTCAATTAAAAAGATTTGGTATTTTATTAGTTAAGGCACTGGGTTTTCAATTGTCTGTGAGTATTTGTTGAGGGACTACTGTACGTGAGGCAACGTGTTAAGCGTTTGATTTAAACCAGGGAATAAAGCAAGAAAGTAGGTCCAGCCCACCTTCTCTGGGTTTACTTTAGGGGAGGGAGACAGATACAAACAATAGAATAAGAGGCGAAGTGAACATTGTATCAAAGTCTCAGAATAAGAGGTGAAGTGAACATTGTATCAAAGTCCCAAGATGGGGAAATCACAGGAGGCAGAGGAGGAACCAGGAACCAGTGAGAGATAGCATGTCTTTTCAGCAGTATGCTCAGATTAGGGGTCTAGCCCAGGGGCAGCGGATTCACCCAGCCTGGTGTTTGAAGTTCCACAACTTTTAGCTCCAGGAGTGTAATGCAATAATCAGGCAGGCCACTGTGAAAGAGGAGAAAGCAAATACAAACACATAGGATACAGTTATGATAAAGCCCCAAGGTATACACACACACACACACACACACACACACACACAGAGAGAGGGGGGGAGATGGAGGGAGAGGGAGGGGGGAGAGGGAGGGAGAGGGAGGGAGAGGGAGAGAGAGAGAGGGAGGGAGAGAGAGAAAGAGAGAGCTTCAAAATACCCCAAATCGTTTTCACAGGTGTTATATCACCTAACAATCAGCATGCTTTTTCCTCCCGGTCCCTACAATTGTTGACTTAACCACAAGTTCTTTTGGGAACAGTCCTCTTCATGCCCTTCTTTCTGCTTTCTGAGGACTGCACATAGGATATGTTCTCAGAGAGGCAGGGAGCGCCTCCTTAGAACACATTAAGGTCCTGGGTCTAGAGATGTTTGTTCCCGAGTTGAGGAGATGACTCAGTAGGTAAAGAACGTGCTGTGCAAACATAGGAAATTGACTTAGGATCCCCAGGGCCAGTGTGGAAGACCAGGCGTGTGGTACAACTTGTGTGAGACCATGGCACTAGGGAACAGGAGGCTCCCTGGCCCTTACTGGTCAACTAGTCTAGCCAAATTGGTAAGGTCTGGGCTCAAGGAGAGACCCTGTCTTAAAAAAAAAAATCATGTGGAGAGCACACCCGATATTGACCTCTGGCTTTCCACATGTATGTCACACTCATGAACACATACACACATACGTACACACACTTCAACAAAAAATAATTCTGTTCCGGTGGGATTCTCTTGGGAAGATGTTTAATTTTTCACACACACACCCCATAGTTCCATGTGGATTTTGTCTGCCTGTGTATCGTTGGGCACACCTGCCACAGTGCATGTGTAGAGGCCAGAGGCCAGACTCTGGAAGTCGGTTCTCCCCTCCTCCACCACCCGGGTCCCATGGATCGAATTCAGGTGGGGTCAGACTGGGTGCAGCAGGCTGCTGAGATGTCTCAAAAACTTTGTAAAGGTTTGGGGTTGTTGTTGTTCGTTTGTTTGTTGGGTTTTTTTTTTTTTTTTAGATTAGAAATTTTGGTTTTTTGTTTTTGTTTTGCCGGGCGGTGGTGGCTCACGCCTTTAATCCCAGCACTTGGGAGGCAGAGGCAGGCGGATTTCTGAGTTGGAGGCCAGCCTGGTCTACAGAGTGAGTTCCAGGACAGCCAGGGCTACACAGAGAAACCATGTCTCGGAAAAAAAAAAAAAGATTAGAAATTCTAATTACATAAATGTATGTATTTAGTAGTGGCAGCAGGGCTCGTGTGCCACATAAAAGAGTAGAGGTCACAGGACACTTTTCAAGTCAATTCTCTCCTGCCACTCTGGGTTCTGGGCTCAAACTCTGGTAGTCATGCTTGGCAGCAAACACCTTTACCCCACGCCATCTTGTCTGCCCTTTGATTGTTTTTGTTTTGTTCTGTTTGTTTGTTTAAGACTGGGTCTCTTGTAGCTAATGATCGATCGTCTTGAAATTCCGAACCTCCTGCCTCCACCTCCTCTCTGTATACCAGTATGGGTGGGAGGGGGAGGGAGAGGGAGGAAGAAGAAGGAAGGGGAAGAGAGGAATGCAGAAGGCGAGAGGGAGGGAGGGGCACCTTGGTGGATTTTACTTACAATTAGAATTTTAAATAAAATCCGCCCAAGCTACCTACGTAGCAAATCATTACTATTACTTAGAGCACCTGACATGGCTGCTGGGATCCCACCCGATTCACCTCCTGTGCCAGAGAAACACGTTCCTTAACCACTGAGCCATCACTCCAGCCTGTATTATTATTACTTTTTAAAGGGCCCATCGATCTAAAACTTGTCCAAACAAGAACTCTCAGGAAGCACCCGGGAATCGAGAGCGTTCTCTTGCTCACGGACGGGTTTAGTAGCTGCTACGCCTACTTCCAAAAACTCCCGTGAGACCTGCCAGGATGCCCTCCTCCTTAGGTGGAGGATGGAAGGCCCGGGCCTTAAGCCAAGGAAGCGCCAGCTGGGTAGGAAATCCCCACCTGTGATTACTGGGGTATTCATTAATCCAGGATTGTTGTGAGAAAAAGAAAAAACCGAAGCTGGTTTTGACATAGAATTTCTGCTAGAATCACATGAGGTCCGCACATGCCAAATCCTGTTAAAAGTCTAGGGTAAATCTGCA
The DNA here is from genome assembly GCA_964023405.1 of Apodemus agrarius. Classification (NCBI taxonomy): domain Eukaryota; kingdom Metazoa; phylum Chordata; class Mammalia; order Rodentia; family Muridae; genus Apodemus; species Apodemus agrarius. The sequence goes on from OZ030005.1 coordinate 22,597,387, forward strand.
GCGCGCTCAGTTCCACCCACCCCCACGCCCACTCCCACCCACCCCCGCCTCGCCTCGTGCGTAGCCAAAGCCGCAGCTTGGAGAGCTCGGCTCTGCCCCCTGGGATAAGGAAGAAGAGGGTAAGGGTTGTTTTTGATTACAGGTTTCTATGGTAACCGGGACTAGCAACAGAGGGGTTTGGGCATAGCAACTGCAGACTCAGCTAGCTTTGGGACACTCAAAGCCCGAGTTCGCCTAAATAATCCGTGGGGGGAAACGCCGTCCTTAAGGGGGATCCATGGTGAAAATTAGTTTTGGATTCCTCGGGGATAAGAACTACATCTGGGTAGCTGCGTTGGATCTATTCTTGTCTTGTTTTTCCCCAGGTTGCTTTTCTTCTCCTTCTTCTTCTGAAACCTTTCTTCTCAATTCCATAATAAAAAGTACAGCTGACGCTCGAGAAGCCCAGGTTTGAATGGTGAGGACCTACTAAGTGTGGATTTAAGTAGCAGTTATTAGCGGTTTTCATCAACTTGAAAACATTAAGAAAAAATATATGCTGCAGATACATAAAATATTTGCAGGGGATATGATGCTTTATCATTTACTACAGTGAGATATGAGCAGAGACTATAATAAGTTCCAGTTGATCAAAATGGACTCTTGCAGATGCTGTGCATGACTGCACAATGCCATTTGCAACCTAGAGAAATGTAAACAAATGTCCAGATGCGGCATTAAATCATAATTGCATAAATTAACTGTAGTACAGAGAAGATGCTGTACTGCTTAATTAAAGCCCTAGCCTGTTACCCTGGGGGGGGGGGTTACATGCAGATTTTTTTAATGCATGGGGGGGAGGGGGGATAGCGCCTAGAACTCCCAGGTAATCCCTTAGCTAAGAATAGTACTGCGGATGTTTCTCTATCCATAAAAACTGGCTTTATTGTCATTGTTGTCGAGATGGAGTCTCAAGGGGCCCAAGCTGGCTTTGAACTCTCCGTATAGCTGTGGATGATCTTAAACTGCCAACCCTCCTGTCTCTCTGTCCGCCCAGCACTTTGATTCCAGGCGAGTGCTGCCGCAGTCAGCTTTGTGTTGTGCTGGGGTTGCATGGGTTCTAGGGAAGCTGCATCTCCAGCCCCCAAAGTGTGCTCTTCGAGGAGGGAGTTTGCAAGCTGCTAATGGTAGTGTTAGTTAGAAATGCTGTCAGGAGCTGGGATGGTTCTAATGCTCTTGATTTGTGTTTCTGACAACAGGGACATTTGGATTGTCCTGATAAAGGTCTCTTATTTGTTTTTTAATAGGTCATAGACCCTCGATGGGCTGATTTGAAGCTATTTATTTATTTATTTATTTTTAATTAATTAATTTGTTTTAATTAACTCATTTGGAGAGGAAAAATTGCACCACTCAACAAAAGTCACGTGCTAAGTACGGGATCAAGGAACATCTCCCCCCCCCCCCTTTTTATTTTGGATTTTTTTTTTTTTTCGAGACAGAGTTTCTCTGTATAGCCCTGGCTGTCTTGGAACTCACTCTGTAGACCAGGCTGGCCTCGAACTCAGAAATCTGCTTGCCTCTGCCTCCCAGAGTGCTGGGATTACAGGCATGTGACACCACTGCCCGGCTTTTTTTTTTTCCCCTTCTTTTGAGATGGAGTCTCTCTGTGGACCGGCCTGGAACCTACTGTGTAGACCAGGCTGGCCTCAGACTCACAGAGATCTGCCTGCCTCTGCCTCTGAGTGCTGGGATTAAAGGCTCTTGCCACTACAGCCTTGCTCTTCTACTATAAAAATTTTTTAACATAATTAATTATCATATGCATGAGGGGGCGTGGTCAGAGGTCAGCGGTTCAAATCGGCAGAGTGGATTCTCTCCTCCCATCTTGCTGTGGGCTCCAGGATTGAGTTCGGGTTCTCAGACCTGCGTGGAAAGTGCTTTTACCTGCTGAGCCAAATTGTCACTCTGAGCCCTCCCGCCTCCTTCCCCTGAGTGCCAGGATTACAGGTGTTCACCGCCATGCCTTCCTCAACACTGTGTTCATAAATTCTGCCTCTGCGGGGATGGGGGTGGGGGCGGGCCAAAGAGCTCATTTTCATTTAGTTCATGGAAGTCCGTAGTGTAGCACTATGGCCAAAGTCATCACCCCATTCACCCGCTGTGGGCATTTGGTTTGCTTTCATCTTGGGTTGCTGTGACTACCTCCGTGCACATCCCTGGACATGTCTCCGGATGTGCACCTCTCTGTGGCATCTTATACCTAGGAATGGGATGCCTGGACCACAGAAAGGGCGGGCGTGTCAATTCAGGGTGCAGTACTGCCCAGCCATTTCTCAGAGTGGCTCCATCAAATCCGTGCAGATCTGTGAGGTGGTAGTTATCATGTTCTCCATGGATGGAGTCATGTACCCCTTCAGCAACTCCAGTCTTGAAGGTCTAGCCCCAGGTACCAAGGAATGTGACTATGTGTCCAGGACTAGTGGTCCAGGCCTGTAATTGCAGCAACTCAAGAGGCTGCGGCAGGAGGTGGAAAGCTCAAGGGCTGCCTGGGCTGCAGAGCGAGTTCAAGGTCCTTCTGGCGGACTCAGTGAGACAGTCTGGAAATCAAAAGGGAGAAGAGAACTGGGCAGATAGCAGAGTGGTTATAGCGCTTGTGACACGCCTGGTCCAATCCCTCACACAGACTGCCAGAGCAGAGCAATCAGCAAAGTACATGGGACTGATCGGAAGACAGGGTTTAAATATATTTTGCATTCATTTATTTATTTATTTTCTGGGGGTGGGGACACCTACGTCATAGCACGTAGGTGGGAGTCAGAGGGTAACCTGCAGGAATCCATTCTCTCCTCCTGCCATGTGAGTCCCAGGGATGGCACACGGGTCACCCAGCCTGACTGCGGTTGCCTTGGTCACATCATTTATAAACAATAGCAGTTTTCTTTCTTTTCCAGTCCTTATACCTTGTGTGCATGCGTGCATATGTGCATATGCGTGTTTATGTGTATTCAGGTTCCTGTGTGTGTGTGTGTGTGTGTGTGTGTGTGCATGCATGTGGAGGGTCGATTGTGGGTGGTATTCCTCAGGTGTCATCCACCCAGGTTTTTGTTTCCTTGTTTTCTGAGAGAGTTTCTCATTGGCCTGGAACTTACCAGGGAGCCTCAGGAGCCCACCTGCGGCCGCCGCTTCCCCAGCCCTGTGGTTACAAGCACGAGCAGCCACGTGCTTTTGTTCTAGAGATTGAACTGAAGCCCTGGTGCTTGCCTGCAAGCATTTACCAACTGAACTGTCACCTATGACCCCCCTCCCTGCCTTTTAGAGACAAGGTCTTGCCAGGTAGCTCCGGCTGACCTTTTACTTGCAGTAATCCTCCTGCCTCAGCTTCCTCTGTACCAGAACCACAGGCATGCACTACCCTTCCCTTTCCATCCTTATCATTGCCTAGATCCATTTTCCAGGTTGCCAGTGTAAGTTTCTCCTCCTCCTGCCCTCCTCTTCCCCTCCTCCCCCTCCTCCTCCTCTTCCTCCTCTTCTTTTATTTGTAGGTATTTTAGACATCCTATAAGCTTGCATTCATTTTTAGTTTGGGAGAAAACTTTTTCCCATTGGCTTCTCACTTGCACTGAGAAAACACTGACCAAAAGGAACTTGACGTTTATTTGGCTTCTCGGTCACAGTTCATCATCAGGGAACACCAAGGTAAGAACTCAAGGCAGGAACCTGGAGGCCGAGACTGAAGCAGAAGCCGTGGAGGACCGCTGCTTACTGACTTGCTTTCCGGGGCTCACCTGCCTAGGAATGGCACCGCCCGCAGTGGGCTGGACCCTCCTAGGCTAATTAGCAATCAAGAAAATCACCCCAGATGTGCCCACAGTCCATTCTGATAGAACCATTTCCTCAATGAAGTCCCCTCTTCCCGGGTCTGTCAAACCGATGGCTGAAGCTGATGACAGGAAGTTTACCACAAGTGATTGCCGCCTTTTTTATTTTCCACACCTCTGCTGCCTCTATTGAGGTAATCACATGATTTTTCCCTGCATTACGTGATATTCCCTGTTATTCTGGGAACCGACCAATTGTTTAAAATACCAATGGTGGCACATGGCTTTAATCTCAACCCTTGAGAAGCTGTGGGCAGGAAGACTGCTGAAAATTCAAGGCCAGCCTAGGACGCATCATGTGATCCTGTCTCAAAATAAAACAAACAAACAAAAAAGACTACCAAACTGAGGTAACCCTTTTAGGGGATAAAGGTCATTCTGTCTTCCTATACCAGTCTGGAAGTGTTCCCCCTGTTAGCAGTTCCTGGAAAAACAAATATTTACTGTCCTTGACTGTTTAGTGGTATCTGCCCCTGGGACTCGGTGTATCATTTCTAGGAAGAGATGTAATCATGCACTGAATGTATTCACTAAATGTGACATTATTCAGGTTTTGCTTGTTTTTAATAGATTGTACCGTTTTCTTTTACTAGATTGTATTTGGATCCTCCTATTTATAAGCATAAAAATATCCATAGACTCCTTGTTTATGATACCCTTTCTCCCTGTATGTCTCTATATATGTGTGTATGAATATGTGTGTGAATGTGTGCATGTGAATGTGTGTATGTGTGAGTGTAAGTATTGTAAGAGAGAGAGTGTGTGTGTGAATGTGTGTGTAGTGTGTAGTTTTCTATTTTTCAGACAGGACTTTACTGGTCCTGGCTGGTTTGGAGCTCAGTATGTAGTCCAGGCTGGCCTAGAATTCACTGAGCTCCATGTGCCTCTGCCTCTCAGGTACTGGGATGAAAGGCCTGAGCCTCCCTGCCAGGCGCAAACCTTCTCAGCCACTAATTGAATTGCTCATCTGATAGCTCTTGCCGCACACCCAGGGTCCGTTCTTAGCACCCTTGTGGTAGATCACAATTGCTACTAACTCCAGTTCCAGGGGGAATCCAAAACCCTCTTCTGGCTTCTAGGAGCTCCTGTGGTGCACATAAACAACTGCTCTCTCTCCCCCTCCCTCTTTCTCATGTATACACACACACACACACACACACACACACACACAAACACATGAATAAACAAACCAACCAACCTAAAGATATATCTTAAAGTTTTAAGGTCGTAATATGATTTGTTTATAATTAATTAAGCTCTTCCAAGATGATTAAAAATAGATTTAAACAGATGTGAGTGTTTTCTCCCCACCCCACTGAGGCCCCTGGTGCTGCCTGCTCCCTTCTGAATGGGCTCAATTCGCAGCTCCCTCGGTCTGTGACTCCGCTACTCCTGGGGGGCTTCTTTGGATGCTGAGCCAGGAACACTGAGCAGCCTGGAAGAGCTAGGGAATTAAAACCTTCCTGGAGCTGTGGCCCGTCTATTAGTGACCATAGTTGCTGGGTACATATCCCGGTTTCTGTTCTCTTCCCGTAGGATTAGCTCTGAGCGCTCTACAATGGCTCCCTGAGTTCCTGAGCAGGGGGAAGCTCTTCGGGTTCACAGTGAAACTTTTTTCGAAGCCTGCACTCTTTTTTTTTTTTTCCCAGACCCAACACAGTCCTAATCCCTTTCCCCCAGCCCACCAGAACGAACCATCAGAATTAGTTTCAAGAGCACGTAGCTTCAGCTCTGGGTTCGCTTCTTGGTAAAGTTCTCCAGCTCACTTTGTGAGAATATATCTTAGTTTTGTACAGCCAGCATTTGCTTAGAGACTCTGGAGACCAGGCTGGCCTTGAACTCACAAACAACCATGTGTGCCTTTGCCTCCTGAGTACTGGGACTAAAGGCGTGCGCCACCATGCCCAGCAATTTATTTCTTAACTCCGGGATCATTTTTCTCCTACTTGAATAACTACTTTAAACATGGCTTCTGCCTTCTGCAGGTGGTGCACAAGTCCCCCAGTTACCGGCTGACTAAACATTGTCTAAACATTCCATTCTCCCCCTCCTCCCCCTCCTCCTGTTCCTCCTCCTCCCCTCCTCCTCTTCCTCCCCCTCCTCCCCTCTTCCCTCTTTTCCTCCTCCTCCTCCTCCTTTTTTGTAGTCCAGGCCAGCCTCAAGCTCTCCATTCTCTGTCCCCACCCCCCACCCTACCCCCACCCCGCCCCTGCCTCCCAAGTGCTGGGATTACAGGTGTGTGCCACCACACCCATCTTCCTTCACTCTCATCTCTGAAGCTTCCTTTGGCTGGATGTGGAGCTGTAGGTTGGCAGCTAGTTCCTCTCATCTTATTGAGGATATTATCTTCCAGATGTGGTGACACACAATTCAAGGCTCCCCTGGTTTAAGTAGTAAACCCTGTCTCTGCCCCAGGACAAAGAAGATATAGGAAGGCCTTGGATATGAACTTCCAGGGGACACTGGGGATAAGGAGTTATTAATGTCACAGACAGATGGACAGACAGATGGACGGACAGAGAGACAAAGAACATGGCAGGAATTCTCAACAGAGTTCAGACCCAAGCATCAGATATAGATAGCATGGTGGGGCTTCTAAGGAGAGTTCAGACCCCAGCTACAGAGAAAGTTTGGAAGAGAGGAATCAGGCTCGCAGGGCAGAGACCTTATAGACCGCTGAGGAAGTGGGTTTCACAGCGCATGCTTGCAGCTGGACTCTCTGATTCCCTGGCTGGGAGGGGGTGGGAGCAGGATCACTGACCAGCTGTATTCTGATGTGAGCTCATTTCCCAGGTGAGAGATGCCAACACCCGGAAGTCTGTTAACTACAGATTCAGCGTCTTAGCAAGGTGCCCGTCAGTGTGTGAGAAGGGCGGGGCTGCCTCAGGTACAGGGTTCTGACGTCTGCTCTTACACCGCGTCCTGTATTCTTTCTTCCTCTGTTTGCTCTGGGACAAACTCAGCTGTCAATCTTAGTACTGCTTTTGAATACAGTGTGCTTTTCCTCCTAATTCTTCTGGAATTTCTCCCCATTTACTAGTGAAATTATCCTTTCAGCTATCTTTTTTGAAGTTAATCAATTTAACAGTTGTTTATTAAACCAGACTTGGTGACACATGCCTTTAATCCCAGCACCCAGGAGGCAAAGGCACGTGGTTTTTTGTGAGTTCAAGGCCAGCCTGGTCTACATAGTGAATTCTAGGCCAGTCAGGGCTGCATAGTGAGACCCTATCTCCAACAAAAACAAAAATTTAGAAATGTTTGTTATATTATATTGTACTAGAGTTCTAAAAAAAAATAGAACCTAGCATAATGTGTGTGCACACATGTGTGTATAAACAGATTAATTATAAGGAAGTAGCTCATGTGACAATGGTACCTAAGAGACCCAGATTTAGAAGGGTTCATGGTATAAATTTCAGTTTGGGTTCCTGTCTAAAGGCAGGAGGCCAGTGCCTACCTTCGAGAAAACCACTTCCCTGTAATCTGCATAACTTCATTATTTAACACAGTTTAAAATTTATCTTTTTGCTTAAATTGTGTGTGTCTGCTATGTCTGTAGGCAACCATAAGTGCAGTTCCTGCCACGGCCAGAAGAGGTCGCCATTTCCTGAAGCTGGAGTTACAGGAGGTTGTAAGCCACCCCCCATGGCTGCTGGGAACTGGATTGGGTCCTCTGGAAGAGTGACAAGCACTCTTAGCTGGTGAGCTGGCTCTCTGTCCCCAATAATTTCATTCTTACGGCTGAATAGAACTGCTTCCCATGCACGCCCGGCTTTGTTTCTCTGTCCATCTCTTGAAGGGGCTTCTTTGCTTCCATGTCGCCGAGTGTTGTAAATCGTGTCTCAGTAAACACGCAATGCCCTGGCTTCTGGCACCACACGTAATTTTGCTTTCCATTTGTATTTGTTGGTCAGACAGAAGTGTGTGTGACATACTCAGTTTTTCACTTCTACATAATAAATTCATCCAAACTTCACAGCTTACGTGAAAATATTTATTAGGTCACAGCATGTGCGGCTCAGGATTTCACAGGTGGTTGGAAACATTCTTACGGCTTCAGGCATGACGCCTGAAGTCATCCTGCGTTTGTTCCGCATCTGTTAAGCTCACCCTTAGGAGGACAGTAAAGAGTTCACCTCACTTTTGGCGCTAAAGAGCAAGAGGGGTGCAGAGAGGGAGGGGGGAGAGGAGGGGGTACAGAGAGAGGCAGGGAGGGGAGAGGGGTTTGCAGAGAGAGGAGGGGAGAGGACAGAGGAGGGAGAACAGGTAGAAATTCTGGAGAACAGTTTCTCCAGCAGCCTGGAGTTGCTGGGACTGCGCTACTTCTAATTGGCCGGGGGAAAGGCATATTTATCATAATTGGTAGTGTATCGTTAATAAGGTCTGTAAGTGATGGACTTTAAGACTGTGTTGTAAAACTTGGAAAATAAGATCAAGTATAGTAATGATATAAGAAAGGGTAACATTTTACAGGTTACTCTATAATTCAGCTTTCTCTATCTTCTTTCTCTAAAAATGCATGAGGCCAGACATAGAAGAAGGAGGAGGAGGAGGAGGAGGAGGAGGAGGAGGAGGAGGAGGAGGAGGAGGAGGAGAAGAAGAAGAAGAAGAAGAAGAAGAAGAAGAAGAAGAAGAAGAAGAAGAAGAAGGAGAAAACAAACCTGAAATTAACTTGGAAATAGAAAAGACCCCAAATAGCCAAAGTGATCTTAAGCAAAAGTCACAGTATCTGATTTTACATCGTACTACAGAGCCACAGTGACACAAACAGCCCGGTGCAGGCACGTGCACAGACGACATGAGCAGAAGCTATCCTTTCTTGGCACATGCTTTGGGCATCTCTGCCAAGCTCCAGATGCACACAGCTATGTGGCTTTATCTCTGCTGGTATTCTGCTCAAATGGTGCTGGAAACATCGGAGCCTCACCTCTTGCTCAGCAGAAAACCCAGCTGAGGATGAACCACAGGCAGCAGTGCTAAACTCAACAATTTCAAAAGCCAACTGGGGGGGGGGAGCATACCTCAAGACACAGACACGGGCTTTCTGCATAGGGCTTGAGTGGCCCAGGAAATAATAGCCAGAACTGACAGTTACGCGAGATTAAAAACCCACATAGCACAGGGAGCTGTTTCTCTGTTACTGCACTCTACAAGGCAGCTCTGTACTTCCTCGGAGTCTCCGTGTTTCTTCAGACTTACTCTAAATTAACTACACACTATTTCTGTTTCTCATAAATCAGTAAGGCCAGCAAGTAAGATACCAGTATGCACTCCATCCCAATTAGCTAAGTTGTCCCTTCGCAAGATGAGATGGCAGGGACCTCAGGAAGGCCATCAGGCCTTGTAAAACTGGTGTGTGCTACAGCGTCACCTAGGAAGACATTGAATGGGAGGCCTGGAGTGATGGCTCAGTGATTGAGAGCACCAGCTGCTCTTCCAGAGACTGGGGTTCAGTTCCCAGCTCTGACACCACAGTTCACGACGATCACTCAAGTTCCAGGGGTTAAGCACCAGGCACTCCTGTGGTGCTAGACTTCGTCTTAGAGTTACCATTGCTGAAATTCCATGACTGAAAGTGACTTAGGGAGGAGATGATTTGTTTGGCTTATACTTCCATGTCCCCACTCATCACTGAAATAAGTCAGGACAGGAACTCAGGCAGGGCAGGCACTGATGCAGAAGCCACGGAGAGGTGCTGCTTACTGGCTTGCTCCTCATGGCTTGCTCAGTCTGTTTTCTTATAGAATCCAGAACCACCAGCCCAGTGACGGCCCCTCCCACAGTGAGCTCAGCCCTCCCCCATTGATCACTAATTTTAAAAATGCCCTACAGGCTTGCCTATGGCCTGTAGCCTATGGAGGCAGTTTCTCAAATGAGATTCCCTCCTCCCTAATAACTCTAGCTTGTGTCAAGTTCACATAAAACTAGCCGCCATAGACCTATGCGGTGGCTAAACAACCATGCACATACAATAAAATAAAAAGAATTAAAACAACAACAACAACAATGGAATGAATGAGCCAGACATGGTGGCACACCCTTACAATCCAAGTATCTGGCAGGAGGGTAATGAGTTCAAGGCTTGTCTGGGCCATGTAGTGCCATGTTGTTTCAAAACCACAGCAAAGAAGAAGGGGGGAGGAGGAAGAGGAGGAGAAAGAGGAAGAGGATGGGTGAGGAGAAGGGAGAAGAGAGGGGAAGGATAGGACTTGGATCCATGCTCTACTTTTTTTTTTTAAGGAGGCTGGATGGGTGACTCAGCTGTTGAGAGGATCTGCTACTTTTGCAGAGGCTCCAAGTTCGGTTCCCAGTACCCATGTCAAACTGCTCACAAGTGTGTGGAACTCCACCCCGCCAGGAGATTTGTCATCTGCTTGTGGCTTCCTGGGGCGTGCACGTGCACCTGCATACACACAGGTAGGTACACCTGTGTCTTTACAACAAAACTTAAAAGGAAGATACATTTATTATGAGAATATAGATACCATCGAATACTTAAGCATACTTAAGCACATTCACGACATTCAATGTCCAGGATGACTCTGTAGCTGTTTTTCCTGTTTTAAAATGGAAACCGAAGCAAGTGCACACCAGCTCTCCCTCCCCCTCCCCCGCCCCAGCATGCATCTCTCTACTCGCTGTTTCTATGAATGTGACCCCTTTAGGGACCTCCACCACCTGGCCTTGCTGGAGCTTGCTCCGTTCACTGGCACGGTGTCCTCAGATTTGATCCATGGAACAGCAACACCAGACTTTTCTTAGCGCTGGGGGGGTGCGGGTAGTTCATGCCTGTAATTCCAACACTCAGGAAGCTGAGGCAGGAGGATTGAAGGTTGGAGGCCAGCCTTGGGTGAAACCAAATCACAGACAAACAAGCAAATGCAAAAGTATTGCCCCTTTGAAGCTTATTAGCATAGTATAGTAACACGCGACTCCTCCATTTTCAGTTTATCCGTTGTCAGTGAACACTTGAGTTCTTTACAACGTCTGGCTTCTGTAAGCAATGTTGCTTTGAACAAGCATGTGCAAAAGCATTTTTGAGACCTCGCTTCTGAGTCTCTTGGATGTACACCCTGAATCACAGTTGTTGGATCATATAAAAGTGAGGATCTAATATTGATGGTGTCGCAGAGACTCATTGCAATGGACATTTGCAAGTGAAGTTGTCTGGACAGAGGGGTATACTGTGGGACACACCATGGCACACTATATCTTCCAAGAGATGTTTTCTATGGTTGCTTTATCTGTTTGTGTGTTTTTTATTTGGGGGAGGGGGTTGCAAGGGTGGATATGAGGGGATGGGAGATGAGTGGGACTGGGGTGCATGATGTGGAACTCAACAAAGAATCATTAAAATGTTTAAAAAAATTATTTCATTTATTTCATTTATGTGTGTGTGTGTGTGTGTGTGTGTGTGTGTGAATGCATGCATGTATGTGCATGCCTGTGGAGATCAGAAGGAGTTATTTGATCTCCTGGAGCTACAGTTCCAATCAATTGTGAGCCATCCAACATTGCTGCCTAGAACCAGACCTGGGTCCTTGGAAGGGTAAGTGTGTGTGTGTGTGTGTGTGTGTGTGTGTGTGCGCGCGCGCTCTTACCCACTAGGCCATCTCTCCCCAGCCCCTGGGAATTCTATTTTTAACTTTTGAGGAACTGTTGTAGCTCTCCCCAGCCTGGGGGCATTGTTTTACATTCTCACCAATACTGTGTGAATGCCCCCAACTCTCTACACTCTTGCCAACACTTCCTTCTCTAAGGAAAAAAAAAAAAAAAGAAAGAAAGAAAGAAACCATCATATGCCTATCCTGATTCTGCGAACCAGGACGGCTCAAGGCTTGCTGGTGATTTGCAAAGTGTAAGTTCATAGAGTGCAGTGGAAGCCAAGTTTGGTGGCACAGGCCTAAAAGCTCCACGCATTCAGAAGGCACAGGTGGAAGGAACACAAATTCAAGCTCACAGGGTTGTACGGAGTGAGTTCTAGGCTAGTCTGGGCTACATAACGAGACCCTGCCTCCGAGGGGAAATGGGCAGTGCAGCGCATGCTGAAGGCGCCCTATTTGGTGGAAGTACAAGCACAGAGACATTGCAAAGGCCCTTGCAGGAGACGGTCACATGCCAGTTAGCAGCCGCTAACCCAAAAGAGCCAGCAGCGAGCTACAGCCGCCGAGATGAGGGAAGTACGCAGGACACACCCGAGGGGGGAAAAAGCCGACTGCGCGTTGCTGCCGCTTTCTACCACAGGAATGTAGAGAAAAGGCTGGCGGAGCGCAAAGAGGAACCAGCACTATTAAAAGAATGGAGGAATCCGCTCCGAGTCAGGTTCCGAGGGATGGCTAGGGTTATCTGTTTCCCTCTCTGTACTGATACATCATGGCCCAAGCCCACAAGGGAATGGGATGGCGTCTTCAACAAAATATACTAGGCACACAGCAAAGCCTCTTTGGAAGGGGAGTCTGAGTACCATACTAGACCCAAACCATCAATACCAGGCTATATACAATGAGGACTAGCTAGACCTGAACCCCAGGAAGTGCTAATTTGGGACCCCTCTGCACTGAGAGTAGTTTGTCTTATTGGAGAGAAAAGTCATGCTCTCTACAGATCCATTGAGTAGCAGCAAGAAACTCAGACTCTGTCTTCTTAAGTGTGTGTGTGTGTGTGTGTGTGTGTGTGTGTGTGTGTGGTTAGGTGTAATGGTGTGGGCCTGTCGTTTCAGCTTCTTGGGAGGTAAGGCAGGAAGATCACAAGTTTTGAGATCTACCTGAGCAACAGTGTAAGTTCTAGGTCAGCTTAGGAACTTAGTGAGACCCTGTGTCAAAATTAAAAGAAAAACTATAGGCCTAGGCACTCATCTCAATGTTTGAATGCTTGCTTTGCATGAGCAAGGCTCTGACTCATCCCCAGTACTGAATATATACTTGAGTATGTGTATATATATATATATATATATATATATATACACATACTCAAGTAAGCCACATATTTCCTATTCCCCATTTATTTCAGTAAAGGATCAAATTGCAGTTCAGTATGTCTGGAAACAAGCCCATCCCCTCCCCTTTCTAAGACGGTTTAAATGTGAAGTGTCCTTCACAGACATTGAGGACTTGGTTGGCACTGACTGGCCTATCCGAGGACTCTGACTTAATGAATGAATGAATGAAGCAATGGATCCATTCATAATTTAATGACCTTGTTAGGAGTCTGTGGTGGTCTGAATATGCTTGGCCCACAGGGAATGGCACTACTAGGAGGTGTGGCTTTACTCGAGTGGGTGTGGCCTTTTTGGAGGAAGTGTGTCACTGTGGGGATGGGCTTTGAAGTCTCCTATGCCTAAGTCCCGCCCAATGTGGAATCTGGCTGCCAACAGAAGACGGTATCCTTCTATCTGCCTTTGGATTAATATACAGAACCCTCAGCTCTTTCTCCAGCACCATGTCTGGCCTTGTGCGGCCATGCTTCCTGCCATAACGATAACGGATTAACCTCTGAACCTGTAAGCCAGCCCCAATTAAATATTTTCCTTCCTAAGAGTGGCCTTGGCTGTGTGTCTCCTCACAGCCACGAGAGCCTAGCTAAGACAGTTGGGTTCCCAACATCCATCTTAGTTAGCTCACAGCCACCTGTGACGCCAATATCAGGAGTCATCTGGCATCCATGAGCATCTAGACTCACATACAAACACGTACATACATGTGGCTAAAAACAAATCTCTAATTTTTATTGTAATATAGTATTTTTACATGTTTATGGAATACAGGCTGGCTGGCTATTTTTTTTTTAAATACAGTTTGAAAACCAAGTTTAAATGATGTCAGCATGAGAGATGGGAAAGAGTCAGGAAAGTGGATCCCATTAAGTTCTTCATCTTGTTCAAGGGGGGGCATAGAGGTCAAATGCCTCTTAGGATTGACAGACAAGGGTCTTAAAATTGCGATATAATAGGAGGAAATGGAAGATTTATAAAGTCAGTATATTCATTTTTAAAAAGCATTTAAGAAAATTTTGAGGTTTTTTTCTTTCAGTGTGTGTGTGCAGATGTGTGTGCACATGTGCATGCATGTCTGTGCATGTGCGTTTGTTTGCATGTGTGTTACATGTGTGTGTATGCATGCATGTGTGTGTGCACTACCTACATCTATGTATGCATGCCTGCTGCCTGAGATCAGATGACAGCATTGCTTTCCCCCAAAATGGGGTTATGGATGGTTGTGAGTTTCCAAGTGTGGTACTGGGAACCAAACCCAAGTTCTCTGGAAACATAACAAACGTTCTTAACCACCGAGCCATCCCTTCAGCCCCAAATTCTATATACTGTAATGCCTAGAGGAATTCAATGAAAAAACGTTGTCCTGAATAGTTTTATGTCAACTTGACACAAGGTAGAGTCATCTGAGAACAGGGAACCTCAGTTGGGAAAATGCCTCCATAAGACCTGGCTGGAGGCAAGCCTGTAAGGCATTTACTTAATCGGTGATTGATGGGAGAGGCTCAGCCCATCACAGGCGGTGCCACCCCTGGGCTGGTGGTCCTGGGGTCTATAAGAAAGCAGGCTGAGCAAGCCAGTAAGCTGTACCCCTCCATGGCCTCTGCTCCTGCCTCCAGGTTCCTGTCCTGCTTGAGTTCCTGGTCCTGACTTCCTTTGATGATGAACAGTGATAATGGAGGTGAGACCTTTCCCCTCAGCTTGCTTTGATTGGTCATGGTGTTTCAATGCAGAAATGATAACTCTAACTACAAAGGTCCTACTCTTTTAAAGCAGGTAAAAAAACGTTCTAAGTGTAAAAAGATCCATGGAGAGCTGGTACAGGAAGGTTGCAGGTTCAAGAACAGCCTGGGCCACAAAATCAGACCCTATCTTCGAAATAAGTTAATAAATAAACAAAGTTACGTCTAGCTAGAAATGAAAATAGAAACATTATAAGATAGTATAAATAAACTCAAACATATCTCACTGAGAAGAATAGAAGGGTGAATTAGTATTTTGTTGTTGTTGTTATTGCTAAAGATTTGTTTTTATTTTATATGAGTGAGTGAGTCCTGAGAGAATTTATATACGTCCTGTATGTAGCTGGTGCCCTCAGAGGCCAGAAGAGGGCGGCTGATCACCTGATGCTGGAGTTACAGGCAGCTTTGAGTCTTGTAATGTGAGTGAATTCGGGTCTTCTGCAAGAGCAGCCAGTGCTCCTAACCTCTAAATCTTCTCTCTAGCCAGTACTACCCTGAATGCACCCAGTGTGGTCGCATCTCAAAGCTAAGCAGGGTCAGGCCTGGGGAGTGCTTGGATGGGAGTCTCATTCATATCAGGGGAGACTGATGCCGGGTCTCTGGCCATCGCCTGGGCATCCTCACAACGTGGTGGCTGTGCTCCCACACATTCCAGAAGAAAAAGAGCCACGTGGCAGCTGTCAGTCACACGGCCTCAAACATAAGTAGATTAGGAGGTATGCCAAACAATAATGACACACAGAGTCATAGTTTGGGTTTTATTGCTGTGAAGACTCCATGACCAAGGTTCTTATAAACGAACGCATTTCATTGGGGCTGGCTTACAGGGTCAGAGGTTTAGTCCCGTTAGTGTCATGGCGGGGAGCACGGCAGCCTGCAGGCAGACATGGTGCTGGAGAAGGTGACTTCTGCATCTGGATCAGCAGGCAGCAGGAAGTGAAGTAACACATTTCCTCCAACAACACCACGCCAATGCCAACCAAGGCCACGCCTCCTAATTTCCCATTGCCTGAGCCTATGGGGGGATCCGTTTTATTTCAAACCACCATATTCAGCAAAGGGATTTTTGTTTTCCATGCTGTGAGGATTAAGTCTAGGACCTTGCAATGCTAAGCCTGTATTCTCTTCCAGCCCTTGGTGGTCCTCCCCACCTCGAGACAGGGCATTGCTACCTCTGCTTCTCTCAAGAGCTAAAAGCTAAGCATGTGGTACCTTCACCAAGCCAATGGGCTTGAAAGCATCACCAAGCATGATTCATCATTAACAATCCTTAAATAGGGGCTGGAGAGATGGCTCAACAGTTAAGAGCACTGACTGCTCTTCTAGAGGTCCTGAGTTCAAATCCCAGCAACCCCATGGTGGTTCACAACCATCTGTAATGGGATCTGATTCCCTCTTCTGGTGTGTCTGAAGAGAGTGATGGTGTACTCATATACATAAAGTAAATAAATATTTTTTAAAAAAACAATCCTTGAATAAGTCTCACAACTTTCTTCCATCCCAGCCCTATTAGAAACACAACCAAGAAGGTCAACTACTTGCTATTTCAAAGAAGCAGAGGGCTGGAGAGATGGCTGGGTGGTTAAGAGCACCTCTGCTCTTCCAGAGGACACTGGTTTTATTCCCAGCACCCACTTAGCAGCACACGGCTGTCTGTCACTCCAGTTCCAGGGGACTGGACGCCCCCTTCTGGTCTCTTCAAGTCCTGCACCACACCACACATAAATCCAGGTAAAACACTCAGACTTGCAGGACAAAATACAAATAAGATTTTTGAAATAAAAGGATACAAAAATATACCAGATACTGTGAGAAAGGCAATGAAAACATTTGATAATCTCATATTTATTAATCTTATAGGTAACCAGGAAAAAAGGAGTTTTAAGGCAATAGCAAACAAATAAATACTTGAAGAACCCTGACTATATTGTTGTTTGCACAGGAGACAGGGAAGTATTGGTCTTCACCACAGGTGGCGCGTGCACACCATATCAATTGGCAGGTGTGTGGCATTTTATTGCCTTATGGAGGATAATTGCGGTCTCCATTAAATTTTAACCCCCCTACCCTTTGACCCAACAACTTCACTAGTAACTAGTCAAGTAATAGACTCTTTGCTATTTAATACTGTCTGGGTTCTATCTATTAATTTACATGCCTGTGTGTGCCTTGTGCTTGAAGGGGTCCTCAGAGGCCAGAAGAGGATGCTGGATTCCCTGCACTGGAATTACAGTGCCGCTGTGAGTCATGTGGGTGCTGTGAACTGAACCTCAGGGCCTCTGCAGCAACACGACATCTTCTTAACTGCTGGAATATCTCTTCAGGCTTTACTTTGAATGTACTTAAAATAAAATACATATGTAAGCTATAAACTTTAAAAATTCAAAAGGTTTGGCTTGTAGCTCTGGTAGACCACAGAACTAGTATGCCTGAGGCCCTGAAAGCAATCCCCAACACACAGAAAATAAAGAATGACTCAAAATAAGATGAGCTTTATTGTTCATATTTATTTTAGTTTTGGGGAAAATTGTTTGTTTGTTGCACACTAGAGATTGAACGCAGAATTTATGCATGCTAGGAAGGTGTTCTACCACTTAGCCATGCCCCAGCCCCTCACTGGGGGATTCTAGGCAGGAGCTCTACCACTGAGCCACGCCTCCAGCCCCTCACTGGGGGATTCTAGGCAGGGGCTCTACCACTGAGCCACACCCCCAGTCCCTCACTGGGGGATTCTAGGCAGGGGCTCTACCACTGAGCCACGGCCCCAGCCCCTCACCGAGGGACTCTAAGCAGGGGTTAGAGCCATGCCTTGAGCCTTCTCTTCTGTTTTTAAGGCCCTCTAGTGATTTTAAGTTTTTTTTTCTTATTTTGATATTTTTATCTGTAGAATTTCTGCTTGGTCTTTTTAAAATTTGTTTTTCACTGGATAGTTTCTGTTCTTTTTTTTTTTTTTTGGTTTTTGGTTTTTGGTTTCTTTTCGAGACAGGGTTTCCCTGTGCAGCCTTGGCTGTCCTGGAACTCACTCTGTAGACCAGGCTGGCCTCGAACTCAGGAATGCGTCTGTCTCTGCCACCTGAGTGCTGGGATTAAAGGCGTGTGCCACCACTGCCCGGCTTAGTTTCTGTTCTTTAAGACAACCATTCCATCACACTGTCAATCCTAGCTATGTCCATCACATTAGAGTTAATCTCTGCTCCTTTGCCTTCCCTAAGAATGGCTAGTGCTTCATGGCTTTTTTAGTACAGTGATGTCACATCCCAGACCCCATGAGTTATGAATGAGACCCCATAGAAGCTACTCTGC
The DNA here is from genome assembly GCA_964023405.1 of Apodemus agrarius. Classification (NCBI taxonomy): domain Eukaryota; kingdom Metazoa; phylum Chordata; class Mammalia; order Rodentia; family Muridae; genus Apodemus; species Apodemus agrarius. The sequence goes on from OZ030005.1 coordinate 22,615,284, forward strand.
TCTCCTGAAGAATACTCATTTCCTTTCTAGCATTCAGTTAATTTGACAGAATTCAAATTAAAGGTGTCTCAGATAGCAATTCAGACAATTCCTTTGGACTTGGCTGGCTACAAAGTATCTGTTTTAGGCCTATGAACTTCACAGGTCCAGCAGAGGAGTGGCTAGTTCATTCCCTACGCGGAGCTGACTTCTTGGTCCTTTTACATCCATTCTTAGGATCTCCCTCCTCACTTTTTGGTGACTAAGATCACTGTTAACTAATCTTTATCACCAAGCAAATAGCACAGCACAATTTTAGCTTCCTCGTCTGGTACAGGTGGGGCTCGTCTTCAGGCAAAAGAAGATTTAAAAAGAAAGAAACTCATATTGCCATGTCTCCTGCTTCCAGATGGCAGCTTCCCTCTGAGGCTGCCTGCTTTTATAAACTCCGTTGTCTTCGGGTAGCTGATTTGTAGTTATTTGTCCAGAGTTTAGACAAATAAGATATCTGTGGATTTTTGATAACTGGTTCTGAAGGAGTTTGTGTCCAAGTGTGTGTGTGTGTGTGTGTGTGTGTGTGTGTAAAATGCATGTATGTGTGTCTGAGTATGTGTGGGAATGAATTTGTGTTTGTGTGCATGTGTGTGACAATTAAGATTTTCTGCTCCAGCTCGTCAGAGAATTTTGATTTTGATTCCATTTAACAAGCATTTTTTAAAGAATTATTATTATTATTATTATTATTATTATTATTATTATTATTATATGTGAATACACTGTAGCTGTCTTCAGATGCACCAGAAGGAGTCAGATCTCTTTACAGATGGTTCTGAGCCACAATATCGGTGCTGGAATTTGAATTCAGGACCTTTGGAAGAGCAGTCAGTGCTCTTATCCGCTGAGACATCTCTCCAGCCCCCCCTTTAAGATTTATTTATTTATTTTATGTATGTGAGTACACCATTATTCTCTTTAGGCACACCAGAAGAGGGCATCGGATCCCATTACAGATGGCTGTGAGCCACCATGTGGTTGCTGGGAATTGAACTCAGGACCTCCGGAAGAGCAGCCGGTGCTCTCTACCATCTCTCCAGCCCCTCTCCAGCTCCTTAACACGCATTTTTAAGGCCCTCAATTCACTCGTCTAGGTGTCAAGACACAAGTGTTACTACGGTAGTTCAAGCTAATCTCGAACTCACGATCACAGTGGCTCTTCTTCCTTTGTACATGCTGGGACTCCAGCCATATGCCATCAAACCAGGCTCTAAGAAAGAATCTAAAACTTCCCACCCTGGCCGTTCTATTTTCCTTGCTGACAGAGCTAATCTTCAGTATTTATGTAAGCGCGGTGAATGGCTTATTTATTTAATCCTTGCACTTCTCTGCAGAAGAAGGTGCGTTATCCCCATTTGAAAGATGAGGAGGCGAAGCAAGAGTGGCGGACGGCCTGCCAAACTCGCTGTGCGCAAGCGGCATTTAAACTGGCTGGCCGCAATCTACACAGCTCTCTTCTTCCTAAACCTGGTTCTGAGAAGTGGCTCATAAAAAGGGGCCAGGTGTCAGGTTCAAGGTGGTGGCTCGGGAGCAGGAAGTGTAGGAGTCATCTGTGACTTTGAACTTGGCCAGGACCTCATTAGTCATCCGAACCAAGAGGCTTATCCCCGGAGTGCGAACAGAGTTCTGGCTGGCAGAGAGTGGGGGTGGGGAAGGGAAGAAAGGGGAGAGGAATTATTCGGCGCAAAGCAGAAACCACAGCATCCATATCAACTACAGAAGAGACAAATATTACAGGATGCCAGGTATTGACCACAGCTTTAGGAAGGAGGACAAGGGATCTGGTCCCTGTGTCCAGTTACAACTCCCACAGCGCGGGAGACCAGCTGCGGCTTTCGTTAGCTCTTCCCCGTTGAGTCTCTTGGCTGTCACTAGGTGTGAGAGGTTGTCCATCTTACATTCTGTACCTCCTTTGAGGGACACTTTCCGTGCTGGGAGGTGAGATTCTAAAGACGGATGGAAGCTAGGGTTGTCAGGCAGCCTCCACTCAGAGCAAGGTCCCTGTCGCTAGGCAGATTCCAGTGACCTATTAACCCTCTAGTAATTTCTCCCAGAAAAACAAGGCCAGAACAACCTCAACCTATGAGGATCACCTGCAAGTGTCTCTCACTCCAAGAAACACTGAACTCCAGAAGCAGCGCACTGTTTTATGGGGAATCTGACACACTCTGCTCTTTCCTTAACTGTTACAGCACCTTGGGTGAGATTAAAAACTATTTTTTTTTTTTAAAAAATTGCATTTGGAATGAAAGCAAGGTGGATTTTTCTAATCAGATATATTTTTTAACTGGATGCTAAAATAAGCTTGTTGAAACTCAGTTTTCCCCCATGTCACGGCTACCTCTTGACCACGTCGGCAGGGCGTGGTCAAGTCGTATGTGCTTAGTTCCCATGATGGTGCACAGGGATTTAGGCCTTGGAAGTTATCTGGCCAACAGGCAACAGGGAGTGTCACAAGAGTGGGTTATGTGCTTTTCAGTTGACCTTTGGGTTTTTGACTGAAAGCACTCGCTCGCTCAAGTGGAGTCCAGCAGGAGAAGTGGGCTGGGCCAGTGTGCCCCGCCCATGCTCCCTAAGCTGCTAATCAGTACAGATGGGAAAAGCCAGCTCCACGTCGGGGAACAGGTTTGTATTCATTCTGTAAAAGTGCTCTATTGAAGCTGACAGCTTTATGGATTTTCTTGGGGCGGCTGATGAAGATAAAAGCCCCGTGGAGGTCCATTTATATTTTGCCCATTGGGCTCTTCGGCTCTAGCAAAATGGAAGCAAATCTTTCTCATAACCAAAGGACCGTGTGTTTCAAGTAGATAGAGAAACTCTTTGGACTGAGGGACAGTTAGTTATTGCTTATATATTGCTCAATTCTTCCATATAGCTTTGTTTTTTGTTTTTGTTTTTTCAAGACAGGGTTTCTCTGTGTAGTCCTGGCTGTCCTGGAACTCACTCTGTAGACCAGGCTGGCCTTGAACTCAGAAATCCGCCTGCCTCTGCCCCCCAAGTGCTGGGATTAAAGGTGTGCGCCACCACCACCCGGCCCATATATCTTTAACATATAGTGAAGAAATGTTCACCCACTTGCAAGCCCCTCTCCTTGTATATGTGAAAGTCTTAAATGTACACATGGGCCAACCCTTCCCTTCCTCTTTGCATGCATGGAACATATAACAAGTGTTTTCTGTAGTGCCTTTCTCCATACATGTGCGCGCACACACACTGTGTACTTATGTATTCTGTCTATTTCTCTGTGTAGTCCTGGCTGTCCTGAAACTCACTCTGTAGACCAGGCTGGCCTCAAACTCAGAAATCTGCCTGCCTCTGTTTCCCAAGTGCTAGGATCAAAGGCATGCACCATCACCTCCTGGCTCATTTCCTTTTAAATGGTAATTCCTTTGTAGTGATCTGTGGAGGCCCATTACTTTCTTACAAGGTTTCTCTTTGTAGTCCAAAATAATCTGGAATTTGCTATATAGCAGTTTGGCCTCAAGTTTACAATCCCTCTCCTCCCTCTACTGCCTCCTAACTAAGTACAGTGCAGGGATGACAAACTTGTGTAGCATTTTCTTCCTAGATTGAAACATTCTATCCTCGAGGCTAGCTCCTTAAGCAGAAAGGTAAACAAAACAGCTCCAGGAAGTCCCTGAAACTGACCAGATTCTCTAGGGCCCCTCCCTGCCATGGTAAGTAATAAGAACAGAGAGTCTTTCTCAGGCTAAGTGAAGTTGAGTTGCACAAAAGACTCTCAGACAAACTGAACTTCAAAGTTGCAAAGAAGACTGAGACCAGGCCAGGCTGGAAGAAGCAGAACTCACTGAGCATCTTGGAAGGGATTTAGACCAACTGGGGCACCTAGAAAAGACGGTCTCTAACCTGTTGAGCCGCCTGCAGCCTGTGTACTGTGCTGGAGCTGCTCACCTTTGCCAGCTGGGACCCATGCTGGGGGGACTTTGGGGACGCAGCTGTCTTTGAGTCACTTCTGCTCCTGTAAGTGACCCCTCACCCACACTCCTGTAAATAATCCCAATAAAACCCACTGGTTCACAAAATTGGACTTCAGTGGTATCTATACTTTGGTCTCGTTTGAGTTCCCTAATTGGGGTGAGTAGATGTATGTGTTATTATATCCCACTAGGAAAAGTTTTGTCACACCACACAAGCATGTGCCACCCTGCCCTCATGAGTTCATATACACAAAAAGAAGCCATTTCCCCATCAATAAAAATGACTCGCACTGCATGTCAAGTTGAATGTGGCTTAGTGTTGACAACTATGTAGGACTTTCATAGGAGAGCTCCCAAATCAATAAACAGTCTGCTGGCCGGGCATGGTGGCGCACACCTGTAATCCCAGCACTTGGGAGGCAGAGGCAGGCGGATTTCTGAGTTCGAGGCCAGCCTGGTCTACAGAGTGAGTTCCAGGACAGCCAGGACTATACAGAGAAACCCTGTCTCAAGAAAACAAAACAACAATAACAACAAAAATAAACAGTCTGCTGTTAGAACATGTTTCCTAATCCCTCCATCCATACACATATGGGTCTAATAAATATATATGAACAAATAGATCAGAAATCTTTCCATATTCCTCTAGCATTTTTTTTTTTTTTTTGGTTTTTCGAGACAGGGTTTCTCTGTTTAGCCCTGGCTGTCCTGGAACTCACTCTGTAGACCAGGCTGGCCTCGAACTCAGAAATCCGCCTGCCTCTGCCTCCCAAGTGCTGGGATTAAAGGCGTGCGCCACCACCGCCCGGCTGCCTCTAGCATTTTTTAAAAAATTTGTTTATTTATTGTATGTATCTAAGTACTCTATCTGCATATATACCTGCATGTCAGAAGAGGACATCAGATCCCATTACAAATGGTTGTGAGCCACCATGCGGTTGCTGGGAATTGAACTCAGGACCTCTGGAAGAGCAGCCAGTGCTCTTAACCACTGAGTCATCTCTTCAATTCCTCATCTAGCATTTTTAAAGGTGTGTGTGTGTGTGTGTGTGTGTGTGTGTGTGATGGCAGGTGTGAGTAGATCAGACGACACCTTTGCGTCCTCAGCATGGGTTGCTGGGATTGAACTCAAGCTCTCAGGCTTGCAAAGCAGAAGCCTTTACCCCTGGAGCCATCTCACCAGCTCTCTTCTACCTTTTCCATAGAGATATAGGTTATCATTAACCAGCTATTCCATAGCTGTTCGACCGGCCATTGTTTCTAGATTTTTGTTTTGTTCTGTTTTGATTTTTTTGAAGCAGAGTTTCTCTGTGTAGCCCTGGCTGTCCTGGATCTGACTTTATTTTATTTATTTATTTATTTATTTATTTATGTAATTTATTTATTTATTTATTTTTGGATCTGACTTTATAAACCAGGATGGCCTGGCATTCCTAGAAATCTGCCTGCCTCTGCCTCCCAAATACTGGGATTAAAGGTGTGTGCCGCCACCACTGGGCCAACATTAGCTGTTTTAAAAATAAAGTCTCTGTGTTCTCATTTTTCTTTAGATCCGATTCCCATTTATTCTGATTTGAAGGATTTTATACACACATAAATGAGCTTTTGCTCTTTAGGACTTATCCTGATAGCCCATCAGCCCAGCCCAGTGGAGGTGGAATATATCTTTAATTCCAGCACATAGGAGGCAGAGTCAGCCAGATCTCTGTGAGTTCAAAGTTATCCTGGTCTACACAGCTAGTTCCAGGACAGCCAGGGATACACAGAGAAACCCCGTGTCTCAAAAAGGAAAAGGAACGTCATGTCACCAGCAGAGATGAACATGACTGGTATCCATAACCACATACCGCGCCTCACCTGGGAAAGTTCACCAAGCAGAGGGGAAGAATAACATTCTCAAAGCGTGTCTTAACTATTCTCGTTGGAAACCCGTTCCCGGGGAACCACTGCGCATGCCTCGCAAAGCCAGGCAGTCTTCACCGCAGCCTTGTATATCTGTAGAGTAAATTAAGACAACTTAAAACATTTTATAGTATGTAAAACTATAAAATTAATAAAACTACTAAGGTGACTTAAGGTATTTTTATAGTTTATAAAACCATAAGCATAATAAAAACATACTTGTTCAAATGGCCAATAGAGCGGAGTTTAAATTACAGGCTTCGGGCTTCGAGCTCAGCTCTTGCCCACATTGTCAGAAACTCTGACAGGTGTGTGCCCCTCACTTCTTCCTTTACACATATGTTTGCGAATTTAGTGGGATTTTTCCCTACAGGGTTTTGTTGGTGGTGGTATGTTGGGACAGTTTCTCTACATAGTCCTGGCTGTCCTGGGACTCGCTGTGTAGACAGGGATCTCCTGGGGCTCATAGAGATCCCCTGTTTTTGTTTCCCAAGCACTGGGATTAAAGGTGTGTGGCACCACGCCCGGCTTGACTTTTTTTTTTTTCCTGGTACATGAATGATTGAATTTTGGCCTTATGCATGCTTTCTAGACCAATGCTTTACCACTGAGCCAAACCCCCAAGCCTTCACTGGTGATTCTAGGCAGGTGCTCTCTCATTGATCCATGCCCCTACCCCCCTCACTGGGGGCGGTTCTAGCAGGGGCTCTACCGCTAAGCCACGCCCACAGCCCCTCACTGGGGGATTCTAGTCAGGGGCTTTACCACCGAGCCACGCCCCCAGCTCTACAGCTCTGCTCCATTCACAGCTCTCTGTTTACCTTTTCTTCTGAGACAAAGTTTCACTCAGTTGTGCCTGCAGGCCTTAGGGTTGTAATCCTCCTGCCTCTTAACTTCTCCAGTAGCTGGGATGACAGGTCTACATCACTAGGCTTGGCTGGAAAATATGCACCCCATTATTTGTTTTCCTAGCTAAGTGGAAGCAGCGTGCAGTCCCAGAATGAGCGGAAGGGTTCCTTCCATTGCTATTCCAAGCACAGAGACCTTTAAAGCCTGCCCCCTTCACAGCTGTAAACTGACGGAGCATTGCCGCAGACCCTACAACACCGACGCTGGCTTCCTCTAGGGCAGAAGGAGTCTGAGTCAACATGTGTGAAAGCAAGTAGCCCACGGTGTACATCTCATTTGCCTCACGGCCTCAGTGTCACACGAGGAGGACATTTGTTTACTCAGTGTTGGGGGGTGGGACTTAGTCTTCAAGGAGTTGGGTCTACTCGTAAGATCAAATGCTAACATCACCTTTCATCTCTTGATTTTGTACCGAGTTTGGTCTCTTGCCTTGTTCCGATTAGTTGAATGTACCAAGGGCACAGATCCTTGGAATGGGCAGAAAGATAGGATAGGTTCGGGATAGTGAGGTCAGAGGAGGGAGGGAGGCCACGCTCAGCAGGCTGGCCTGGCCAGTCTGCAGGCTGCAGCCGCTCCTTCCTACCACATGAACCTGCAGGGAGACAGACCCGTGCCCCCCGGGAAGCTAAGGGCCAGCCATGTCCATGGTCTATGTCTGGCCCAGCTGGGCCCCTCTTTAGCAGCGCCTTTACAGACCAGACACACAGCAGAGCCAGGGCAGCTTCTGGGCCCAGCTCTGGGGACCTTCCCTGGCAAAGACTTTTGTCCTGCCTGGATTTTTCCCAAGAAAATAGGCTCTTTCTCTCCTTCCAAGGCACTTTTGTGTTCAGCCAAGCCTCTGGGGATCACATCTGCCTTGGGGGGGAGAGGGGGAGGCTCTTTCCAGTCAGCCCTAGGCACTGCTGCATGCAGTCTGGTATTTTGGGAACTACTTCCAGGGGTTCTGAATTGGCTCTGCTTTGGGGGACAGGGGTTGGCCCAGGGGGTGACGGTCCTCTCCGGCTGAGTTCTAGGAGGATGTCTGGGTGGCTGCTTTCTTCCACATAGTTCACTCTGTGTTCATTTAACAAGTGTTTGAGGCCCTCCTCTCAGCCAAGGCCTGTTCTAGTCGGGGGAGGAGGGGTATGTAGAACAGGACCGGCAAGGTCGCTTTGTCTCTGTGGACGGGCAAAATCAGTAACCGAGAGACCATTCTCCGAGTGAGCTACCAGGAAAATAAAAACGGTGTGGTGGCCCAAGAGCCGTGGGGGAGGGTACAGCTCACACCTTTCTGAGAAGGTGGCACTCAAGTGACCAGAAGGAAGGGCCTGTGCCAACTTAGGAGGAACACTTCAGGGAAGAAGAACAAGTCGCAGCCCTCAGAGGCTAAGCAAGCTTGTGTGAGGGGAGGCAACAGTGGATTCGTGCTATATGCACTTCCAGAACCTTCCTTCCCCATATATGAGGTATTAAAGAGGGTTTACGCAGCTGAAGTGCGTGGCTGTGAAGGTTCTGGGGGCTCTCTTGCTGGGGAGAGGTGAAGACAAGCAGGCCGAGGGGACAAACTGTTAGTGGCGGTGTGGCAGCTCAGTGCGGGGGCGGGGTGGGCTACAGTCATGTAATACACGAAGGAGGGGTGATTTGGGGGTGCATGTGTCTACGTTACTAGGCATGAACCTAGGGGTTCCCATGTGCTGAGCGCGTGCACACCACTGAGCCAAACCCTCAGCTCTCATTTAACGTCTCTCTTTTTTTCTATATTCTTTGTTTACATTCCAAATGCTTTCCCCTTTCCCGGTTCCCCCCCCCCCATATGTCTTATAAGCCCTCTTCCCTCCGTCCATTCCCCAATCATTGACTTCTCATTTTGAGACCAGGGTCTTACTAAGTTACCCAGGCTGACCTTGAATTTACATCCACCTCAAGTAGCTAGAATTCCAGGCCCTCGAATGTGGGGTTCCTGCCCACTGCTGTGTCTTCCAACTGGGGCAAGGACATCCACATAGTTGGGGTCACTGCTCCTCTGCTTGTGCTGACTAGCTGCTGGCCGGCCCAGGACATGGAGACGCTGCCTGCCATATGTCTGGCCCCACATGCAGCCTCAAGCACAAGGGTTTCCACAGTAGCCGGCCCCTCATGCCCTCTGGTGGGGATCCCCTTGTCCTCTTCTTGGACTTGGGAGTTTCCTGCCCTAAAGCTCAGAGCCAGTTACCTAGACTCCCGTGGGCCTCTTTACAAGGTGTTAGCCTGTATGTATATCCCCAGGCCCAGGACAGACAAAACATAGGCAGCATTTCAACCCTGGGCTACAAAGCAATGGCCTGCCCTAGGACCTAAAGACCACCTGGAGGGCGCTAGGACAGGGAAGAGAAGGGACAAAATCACACAATCGGCTTCTCTGGCGCATATATACAGATACAGATACAGATACAGATACAGATACAGATACAGATACAGATACAGATACAGGCACAGGCACAGGCACAGGCACAGGCACAGGCACAGGCACAGGCACAGGCACAGGCACAGGCACAGACACAGACACAGACACAGACACAGACACAGACACAGATACATATGCCAGATTTCTGTTTCTGTGAGTATGAGCCAGTCTGGTTTACAAAGAGAGTTTCACATCAGTGAGGGTCACACAGTGAAAGCCCCCTACCTTCCTCTCTATACACACATACATACAGATATATATGTATGTATGTATATACATACATACACATACACACATATATGTTCTAAGTCAAAATCTGGTCCTCTAGCACATCCTGAAATTTGTTTTTGTTTTTGTTTTTTCTTCTTGTTTTGCTGTACTGGGGATGGAAATACTGTACGAGGCTCTTCTAGAGAGCTGCACCCTCAACCTCTCACTAATGAAGTCAAGCCAGGTGCTCTGCCTCTGAACCACACTTCCAATTCCTTACTAGTTAGTGTATTCCAGGTATGTGCTCTACCACTGAGCCACACCCCCAGCCCCTCCCTGGGGGATTCTGGTTGATCACTACCACTTAAACTATATCTCCAGCCTTGAAGTAATGTTATTTAAGACAGGAAATCTAGAAATATATTTTACCTAACAGTTTCTTGGTTTTGGAAATTTTTGAAGGATGGTGTTTGGGTTTGGTTTCTTTTCTCTTTCTTTTCTTTCTTTTGTTTTCTCTTTCCTTCTCTCTCTCTCTCTCTCTCTCTCTCTCTCTTTCCTTTCTTTCTTTCTTTCTCTCTGGCCTGAAACTCACTATGTAGCCTCAACTGCTCTTGAACTCTCAGTGAGATTATAGAACCTGTGATTCTCCTGCCTTAGCCTTCCAGTGCTTAAATTACAGCCATGTATTTATTTAATACCAAATCATTTATTTAGTATTATTTATTATTACCACGGAGCCAGTAATTTGGTATTTAATAAAACATGAAATGGGGCTGCAATTTGTACCATTGTCCTTGGCCCCTTAGGCACATGGAGAAGACACGCCCATGTTCAGCGTTTGCTTTAATGGGAGCCTCTTTGCTGGATGGCGGTTCTGGGGTTCATGAAGGAGTTTACACCAAAATGCCATAATGAACATTCCCTGATTTGCTAAATAAAACTAACTTGAATTTTTTAAAAATAGTCTGCAATTTGATTTGGTTTTCTTCTAGAATCTCTGCTTTTGTTAATCAGCTAATAGCTTCTGGGAAATGGAAGACATAACATGAACAACACAAGAAATCACACGAGTGTCACAGTTGGTGAGTAAGAGAAAACTGGGAAGCGCTGATTCTTGGGAACTCAGGATTTTTTTTTTGATATATCACATACTTATGGTTATGATCTTACATGGATGGCATCCACAGCTACATTTTCCAATAGGGAAATCACTTCTTGGGTGTTTGGTAGAGAACAATATCACACAATATTGCCTAAGACCAGGCTGCGAACCCCAGCATAGTAGCACACCAGGCATCCTATAATTGCATTGAAGTGAGTTCCTTAGTGTGACAAATTTCTGGAGAAAACCAGAACCCCAACAATGTATGCTACTAGAAGCAGATAGTGCGAGAACAGCGCAAGATGGTCTTATTTACCAGTGGCAACAGCTTGCTCGGTACTGAGCTCAGCATATATGGTCCCGAATCCTTCCACAAGCCCTACAATGAATGACTGAGAAATCCAGTAACTTGTCTAAGGTCATCCGGCTTGTAAATGATGAGGTAGGTATTTTAATAGGTCTTTGGAGCTCTTCACTTACTCGGGGCCTCCTGATAAGATGTGTAACTTACTGGGTGATTCCAGGAGCTTCTCCAATAACTAATAAACTATGGATAAGAAACGCTTTACCAATCAAGCCAGTGGTGTCTGGCAAATGCTCCCTGTGCTCCCCGCCCCTGTGCTCCCCGCTCCAAGGGCTTGGAGGAAGACATATATGTTGCAAGATGTCAGCTCCAGCGGGGAGCCTGGCATTTTGTTTAGATAGGACCTAGCTTGCCTCTCTAGCTGCTCCTGGCAGAGGGAGTCGGGGGTTGAAACAAGTTCTTTCGGTGTGGCCTAGACTGTCGGTGAACCTGTAATCCTCCTGCCTCAGCCTCTAGACTGTTGAGGTTGCAGGTATGTACCGCCACACCCTTTTTGGGACCCCATGTTTTGTCAAGCCGAAAGCTCCTCTCCACTCCACTGGAGTAGGCTCTAGGAAACCCAAAATGGGACAAAAAGAGCTCCCAGACCAGCCACATGAGGATAAATGCTCTGTGAGATAAAGCCGTTTGGCTAACCTGGGATGGCCTTGGTCATCAACCCAACCCTGTCTGTGGATCCAGCCTTATCTAGGCCCCTCCCTAGCTCGCCCCACACTCCAGCCTGTCAAACACCCTTGTCCTTTGTTACCAGAACCTGCCGTGCTCCCGGGAGCCTCCACCTTTGCACCTGATCTTCCTGCCTCCAAAGGGGGTGGGGTGTGTGGGTGTGTGGGAGGGGGAGGCTTCTCTTCCTTATCCTTCCAGCGACTTCCTGCCTACTTCAGGAAATATCTCAAAGGCTCACGCCTGCGTGAAAGACCTGGCCCACGCAGTGGGATTCCACTAACTGCGTGGTGTAAAGATACATATTTGACCCTCACTCGGGAGGCTGGAAATCAGAGTCAGTGAAATCCGGAAATCAGTGGCTGCCTTCTCTAGATAGAGCCCAGGGTTCCTGGGGCTGGGCACCCAGCCTCAGTGACCCTTTCCACCCCTAACCCATGAGCCCATTTCATGGGTGATGGCTTGCCTCCTTGGTGTCCCCCTCTATGATGACACTTTTCCTCCCAACTGACTGCATATATCTGTCTCTCTACTTATGTCATATTCAGGGAGGGACCCTTCTCACACACCCTGGGTTTTTAGAGCAGTAAAAGGTTTCAGTCTGCTACTCGGGGACCTGAGGGCTTTGGGACGGGACTCCCAGTCCCCGCCCCTCCCCTCACAGATTTATCACACCCTTTGTTGATGACTGTATTGTGCTCCAGCCTCCTCCAACCCTAAGTTCCTGTCTTGCCTATGCTATGACAACTAAAGCCATCAGCCTCCTGCTAATGTCTCTCTTAGCTAGGCACTTTCTCACCGGGTTCCCTTTTCCCTCAGGGTAAATGCAAACAAACAAACAAACAAACAAACAAGCATTACATTTAACTCAGTAGAAAGACCGAAGATCCCGGCTCGGCTTGTAAGGATTTCTCTCCAGGGGACACTCCATAGGTGCGTGGTGTATAAGTGGGTCGCGCGCATCTGGCCCAGAAAGCGACCCTCCGCTCACACCAAGTTGTTTAGTGTTTTAGTCTGCTTTTTATTCGCTCTGTTCAAAAGCATCAAGCTAAAAATACCTTGTTTATGCGCTCTGGACCGAAAATGAAGCAGTTGGGCCATTAATCACTGCGAATAAGTTGAATGCGAATTTGATTAAAGTACAGGATGCGTCCCCCAGACGAGGTCGGTTCTTTACTGTAACCACAGTGGAAGCACAAGCAGACCTCCCCAACAGTTTTTAGCAGCTTCTCTTTGAGCCTCCTGGGCGGATCGCAGCGCCCTTGCTGGCCTAAAATGACCAATGCATTGGGGGTCTTGACCTGAGCACCCTAGTGTCGCAAGAAGACCCCTAGCATGGAACACGGACAAATGGAGTTCGAGAGGACGAAAGGCCTCAGGTCAAGAAGCCGCAAAACGGCCTTCGGGGTGCAAAAACGAGAGACGTGGGTGCTCACCAGGTCCCTTCTGCCCCGGACCTCCGCGGCCGCGATCCAGGTGGAGAGTAAACGGGACGCCACGTGGCGGGGGGAGCCGATGCACGCAAACTCCTACCCGCAGCCGCAAGCCTGTAGGCGGCGCGGTGCCGAGGATCCCGAGGACCCGACAGGGGGGCTCCCAGTGGGTGCTCGGAAGGCTCTGTAGCCAGGAACTGGACACCCAAGCTTCCGAGATTCGTGCCCCCCTTAATGACAGTAGGGAAAGAAAATTGTGGCTTCAGGCCCCTGACTATGGGCCCCGCCTGTGGATCACCGTCCCTGAATCAAGTTCACTCCTCTCACTCCAACACCCTGCCCTCTCGCGGCCCCTGCGCGCTCTTCTTAGGATCCCTTTCCGAGAGTCTCAGAGGACCCAACGGCCGGTCCCGGGGGTGGGGGTAGGGGAGTCCCTAACACTTGACTTGAGGCTCCACGCAGAGTAGCAGCGTCTGCCTTGAAAACCTAGCAATCCCATCGCTCTGGCCTGGAGACGAAATTAAAAAGAAAGTTTTTCAGCCTAGGCGGGTGGACGAGCCAGGTCCACCAGGCTCCGGGGTTAGCGGCCGCCTCCGCTCCCCGCCGGGTCCTAGCGCCCTACTACTCTGAAGAGCCCGTGGGACCCTGGAGTTCTAGAGAAGCTGGGCGAAAGAGAGGTGCTCTGCCTGGAGGCAGTGGGATCGCCTGGAGTTGAGAGATAAAGACGCACAATCTCTGCACTCTGGGCCTCGCCACTCGGTGCGCGCTAGGTTGCTGGTCCAAAGCACTCCCTAACCTCCCGCTCCGCAACTCTCCGCCACAGCCTTTTAGTAATCCGGGTGGGAGACAGGCCTAGTCCCAGCTTTTAAGACAAGTCTGCACTACGGTAGTTTAAGACTAACATTCTCTTTCCAAACGGCCCCCAACCTCCACCTCCCCTCGCTCGGCCTCTGGATGCTCCCGGGCTCCCTAGTGTTGGCTGGAAGTGGGTGACTTAGAGCCTTAAAGGAGGGCCGCCTAACCACGGACCACGTGTGTGCGGGGGCGACAGCGCCGCCGGGTGGGGCTGAGCGCCGCAAGCTGGGTTCGCCTTGCAGCGCAGGAGTCAGTGGGCGTTGGGCCACGATCTCTCTCCACTAGCACTGTGCTCCCGCCCCACTCCACCGCCTTGGAAAGTCACAGGAGGAGGAGCGGGCGGGCTCTAAGACCCAGCAGGCGCTATCTTGCCGGCGCCCTTGGTCCGAGACCCGCTTGGACACCAGGGGGCGATGCCGGCTCGACCCTCTATAAAGGCGGTCCCCGCGCGGGCCTGGCCATTCGCGACCCGAAGCTGCGCGGGCGCGAGTGAGTTGGGGCACTGGGTGGGCGGCAGCGACAGCGGCGCCACGCGCAGGCTGGAGGCCGCCGAGGCTCGCCATGCCGGGAGAACTCTAACTCCCCCATGGAGTCGGCCGACTTCTACGAGGCGGAGCCGCGGCCCCTAATGAACAGCCACCTCCAGAGCCCCCCGCACGCGCCCAGCAACGCCGCCTTTGGCTTTCCCCGGGGCGCGGGCCCCGCGCCGCCCCCAGCCCCACCTGCCGCCCCGGAGCCGCTGGGCGGCATCTGCGAGCACGAGACGTCTATAGACATCAGCGCCTACATCGACCCGGCCGCCTTCAACGACGAGTTCCTGGCCGACCTCTTACAGCACAACCGGCAGCAGGAGAAGGCCAAGGCGGCGGCGGCGGGCCCCGCGGGTGGCGGCGGTGACTTTGACTACCCCGGCGCCCCGGCGGGCCCCGGCGGCGCGGTCATGTCCGCGGGGGCGCACGGGCCCCCTCCGGGCTACGGCTGTGCTGCGGCCGGCTACCTGGACGGCAGGCTGGAGCCCCTGTACGAGCGCGTCGGGGCGCCCGCGCTGCGGCCGCTGGTGATCAAGCAGGAGCCCCGCGAGGAGGACGAGGCGAAGCAGCTGGCGCTGGCCGGCCTCTTCCCCTACCAGCCGCCGCCGCCGCCGCCGCCGCCGCACCCGCACGCGTCTCCCGCGCACCTGGCCGCCCCCCACTTGCAGTTCCAGATCGCGCACTGCGGCCAGACCACCATGCACCTGCAGCCTGGCCACCCCACGCCGCCGCCCACGCCCGTGCCCAGCCCGCACGCTGCGCCCGCCTTGGGTGCTGCGGGCCTGCCGGGCCCCGGGGGCGCGCTCAAGGGCTTGGCCGGTGCGCACCCCGACCTCCGCACGGCCAGCGGCGGTAGCGGTGGCGGCGCGGGCAAGGCCAAGAAGTCGGTGGACAAGAACAGCAACGAGTACCGGGTACGGCGGGAACGCAACAACATCGCGGTGCGCAAGAGCCGAGATAAAGCCAAACAGCGCAACGTGGAGACGCAACAGAAGGTGCTGGAGTTGACCAGTGACAATGACCGCCTGCGCAAGCGGGTGGAACAGCTGAGCCGTGAACTGGACACGCTGCGGGGCATCTTCCGCCAGCTGCCTGAGAGCTCCTTGGTCAAGGCCATGGGCAACTGCGCGTGAGGCGCGCGGCTGCGGGACCGCCTTGGGCCGGCCCGGTGGCCGGGGACCCGGAGGATGGTTTCGGGTCGCTGGATCTTTTAGGCTGCCGGGGCCGTGCAAGCCAGGACTAGGAGATTCCGGTGTCGCCTGAAAGCCTGGCCCGTTCCGCGTGTCCCCTCCCTTCCTCTGAGCCGGACTCGGTGCGTTTAAGATGAGGGAGTCAGGCCGTGGTGGTTTCTCCTTGAGACCGAGAGACTTTTCCGCGGAGCTGAGCTGGGAGCCCGGCAGTTCTAGTATTAAGGAAGTAACCTTGTGCCTTGGATATTCAAAACTCGCTCCTTTTCCTACCGAGTAGGGGGAGCAAACATGTGCCTTGATATTTTATTTGGAGGATTCCTGCTTCCTCTCGGGCCTCAGCTGGCCCCCATGAGAAAAATGAAGGGTGCAGGCCCAGGGCAGGAGGAAGATTCAGGAAGCTGAGATCCCGGCAGTGCCTTGCCCCACGGTCCCTGTCCTTAGAGGGGAGGGACTTAGGGTGTTGGGATTTGAGTCTAAGCGAGCCCCCACACCCACCCCCAGCTACCGGGAGATGGAGGGTTCCTAATCCCTCACTTTTTGCTCCTCCACCTACATTCCTTCGCGCCCCCCCCCCCGCCTCCTCCCCCTAGTTTAAAACAGGCCAGGTTTCCTGGGTGAGTTCATGGAGAATGGGGGCACCACCCCCAGTCAGACCAGAAAGCTGAGTCGTGAGTTTGCCATGTGGTTAATCGAGTGGTAGAAGACAGGGACCTAGGTTTCTGGTCTTTGGGGGTGGGGGATAAAAGGACACCGAGACCGGCAGCCTTGTGTGTACTGTATGTCGCCAGCCGCTGTTGCTGAAGGAACTTGAAGCACAATCGATCCATCCCAGAGGGACTGGAGTTATGACAAGCTTCCCAAATATTTTGCTTTATCATCCGATATCAACACTTGTATCTGGTCTCTGTCCCGGCGGTGCCTTGTGCAATGTCAGTGTGCCTCTATGCTAAACCACCATTTTATTTGGTCTTTTGTTTTGTTTTGGTTTTGCTCTGATTCTTGCCAAACTGACTCTTCACTAACGGCTGGGGGAAGGAGCTGAGTGAGGCTCTCATTCTTTTTGGTTTAGGGTTGTTTGGGTTCTCCCCCCCCCTCCCCGTTTGCCTCCCAGAGGACCAATGAAATGAAGTGGGCTTCTCCCTCTCCCCTAGTTTCCCAAGGGTGTATGTAGTTGTGGGTCTTAGCTTCCTCCGGCTAAGACCTATACAGGCTTCCCCACCCAACCACCCCCCAGCCCCAAAGGCCCTGGCTCTGGGTCTGGAAAGAAGGCCACCTCCAGCCAATTCGTGCACACCCCTGCGGCTGGGAGCAGGGGTGGACTGCTTCCTTCTCGTCTTTTCTTTTTTTTTCCGGGGGCGGGGGGGACACAAAGTTTCATGCTAGATGTCGTATGTATTATATCTATAATATAAACATATCAAACTCAACTTTGGTGTCTTTTTAAAACCAGAGAGAAGCCACTTGTAAGGTTTGCTTTGGGCTGGGTTCGATTTGAACAGCATTTTCTCTGTGTGTGTGTGTGGGGGGGGTAAGTTTGCATCTCTGGGGTCTCTCTTCACCTTGGTGAGGGAGGTGCCACAGCTGTCAAGGAAGGGGTAAGGAATGAGCTGAGAACGCCCCAGTCTCAAGACTGAGTCTCTTGGAATGCGGGAGGGGGTGGTGGTGGCGGGAGGGGGTGGTGGTGGCGGGAGGGGGTGGTGGTGGCGGTGGAGGGGTAGTGTTTGTTGTCTTAGGGCCATGGCTTCTCTTTGCATCCTAGAAAAAGAGAGAGCCAGAAGAGAGCACCTTTGCCTGACAGGAAAGCCCACTTAGAAGCTCTCAGCTTAAGGGACCCTTTGGCCACACTCCCAAGTCACTCAGCTCCAGCTCCAGAGAACAAGGCTCACGCCACCTCTGCCCAGCCTTTCAGTCGAGCCCTGGAAAGCAGGGCTCTTCACCAACCTCCCTGCCCACTTCCCAATCTCTGGTGCCAGTCCAGAACAGCAGCTTGCGTGCTGAGCGCCCTCACCCCCCTGCCCCTGCACCTGCCTTACCTTAGCTTAACGAGGGAGGGGGCAGCAACCCATAGGTCATCTGTGAGGACTCATCTGCCCCACTTTCTCCATCCTGGCAAGCAGGGGATTAGCTTCTAATGATTGCATCTCCACTGCTGCCACTGCCCTGTGAGGTGCAGACACCCAGTTGGCCATAGTAACAGGCCGGTGGTGGTAAGGGAAGGGAGGCCTTCATCGCCCTCCTTGTTGGAGCCCGGGGGCCCCAGGGCTCTTCACCTCGAGTGTGATTGCTGAGCAGCCTAGAGTATTTACTGGTGAGACGTGACAGGTTCTTTTAAATTCTGCAGACTTCAGTGTGACCAGACTTCGTGGTTAAGGTGTCCCACCAACCCCTTCCCCCACCGCCCTCTCTGTCCTGTGCCTTACCACCTCCTCACCCATGGCTGCCCTTGGCAGAGGAAAAGGCCAAAGCCCAGTGAGGAGGCGGTGGCCTGCCCCGTCAGCCTGGGAACTAGGGAGGCAGAGCCCCACCGCCTGCCTAGAGGCTGGGGCAGGCCGCGGCTTGCAGGCCCCAGCAAACCCTCTCTGAGTTCAGTGTGGATTCCAGTTTTTCTTGTTTACAGGGAATGATCCTTGAATTCCCCCTTTGCTCCCAGAACAGGTCCTTGGCTGGACAGGGGAGGGGGCGAAGGGGGGTGAGGTACCCCTGCTCTCCTTTCCCTGAGGTGGGGGTGGTCACCTCTCCAGGGGCCCCGGGAAGGGCACCCTTCCTACACACCCAACCCAGGTTTCATTGTAGGCTGAATTGGGAACGAGAAGGGCTCAATAATCAGGGACGCCTCCAATGTGGTCTGAGTTGGGGTGGGGGGATTCGGTTTGGGGTGACCCTGTCCAGTGTGTGCTCTAACCCTAGCTGGGAGTGGCCTTCCAGGAAATTCATACTTCATGAGTAACTGAATGTACCCCTAAATATTCATTGGATGTCTTCTTATGCCAGGGCCTGTACCCAGAATAATGGCAGTACTGAGAACAGACCCAGGTCCTGCCTTGGGGAGCTGACAACCCTGTGGCCCCCAAGCCATGTCGCCATGTCAGGGTAACGAATGCACTAAGGGGCTTTTCCTGATATGGAAACAGCAGCTGAAGTCAGCCCAGTATCCAGTGAGGCCAGGCCCCCCCCCCAACTTCCCCACGGACCCTGTCCTCAGACGCCTGCAAACTTCTGCCAGGCGCGAGCCCTGCCCAGGACACTCTGCCCGTGGGGACCACTTCTCTCTCCAGAACGCTCCAGAGCCCTGCGTGTCCCCTGGCAGCCTCCAGGAGAGAAACATGGGCGGGAGTGAAAGAGGGAGGTGACTCCTTTGCCACCAGATAGCTTAACGCTGTCACGGATGTCACCCTTATCTCTTGGATCTCCTGGGAATCTGCGAACGCGGGGTTCGGCCCTGACACCTGCCATGAGCCACTGGGAAGGGTGAGGAGTGTCCACCCCTCCCGGGCTTCCCGCCCCCTCCTTCCCAGCCCAGGTGGAACCTGCCTGGCCTCCGAAAGCTGCCGATTTCACAAGAGGGGAGGGGGCCCCTCATCTTGAAGGTCAAGGGGAGCAGAAACTCTGATCTTCCTTAACCAAGGGGCAACCTCGTCCAGGCCGCCCACGGGCCTTCTGCAGACATGCAGGGTTGTCCTTGTTCGGGTGATATTAATGTTCTAACTGCTGCTTTGCTGTGCTGGTGGATAGAGGAACCCTTCTCTTTTCATTCATTTCATTTTTTCCCCTCTTTCTGTTCTCCCATCGCACGCCCTTTTCTTCCTCCCCGCCTCCCCCCACTCCTTCCCCTAACCCACCATCTCTTCCTGGCTTCTATAATGCCACCTCTTCTTCCTCAACCCCGCCCCTCCCCACCCTCATCCTTCCCTCGTGGACGAAGCCTTTAACGAAAGCTTGTAACCTAGGAAAGAAACCAATTCACTATCAAAGCATCCTAGCCCCATCCCAGAATAATTAAACAGCCAGATGGAATCTCTGGGAAAACGCATTAATAACGCGAACAATCTGTGCAGGCCAGGCAGGAGCCCAGGAGCCTGGAGCAGGGGTGGGGTTTGGGGGTGGGGGCGGGCAGAGGAAGGCTGACTGAGGTTGCTGGGGTGTATGCTTCCAGCCCCATCTTGCCCATGTGGTGCCCAGAGAGGGACAGGACCCTCACAAGGGTATGCTAAGTCTGCCAGCGGCTGTGCTGTCCCCTCTGGCCCTTGCAAGGCCCACGGTACGTCCTGGATTCTGGTGGCTGCAAACGGAGCCAGACAAATATGGAACCCATTACTCAGCCAGCCACAGCCACAGCCAGCCCCATTCTGGCACCCAAGCTCTTCTCTTCACTTTTGTTTTTATTTATTATTTTTCTAGCTCTCTGGCCCCACCCACTAAGAACAGGCCTCCCCGGGCATAGGGCAGCCTTTTTTCTCTTCCTTTGCCGTGCCCGCATTCACCCCCCTGTGTGGACAATAGCAGAAGCTGGCCCGAGCCCCTGGAGCTCCCCACAGAAATGAAAAGTCCAGGCTCCACATTGTTAGGTTGTCTTGACGGCCTGGAAAGGGGCTGGGCGTGAACCACAGGACCCACTTCTGTCGCTTTCAAGCCTGCTCTAGGTAGAGCGAAGAGGCTCCACTCTTCCTTAGCAGTTCCTCTTTTGGTGACTACTGTCGCCAGGGGCCCACTGAAGTACACTGGAAAAAAATGCTCTCTCCCTCCCTCCCTCCCTCCCTTCCTTTCTCCATCTCTCCCTCCCCCCCCCTCTCTGTGCTGGGAATTAAACTTAGAGCCTCTTGCAAACTACACAAGTGCTCTATGACTAAGCTACGCCCCAGTCTTTGTCATCACCCATTCAGTTAGTTTGAAACAGGGTCTCCCTAGGTAACCCAGGCTGGACTCAAAATTTGTAATCTCTCTGCCTAGGCCTTTTGTGTGCCCAGGATGGCCAAGCAAGCTACACCTTTCCTGGCAAAGGTGGTGTTTTCTTTCTTTTTCTTTCTTTTTTTTTTGGGGGGGGTTATTTGAGACAGGGTTTCTCTGTGTAGCCCAGGCTGTCCTGGAACTCACTCTGTAGACCAGGCTGGCCTCAAACTCAGAAATCCGCCTGCCTCTGCCTCCCAAGTGCTGGGATTACAGGTGTGCGCCACCACCGCCCGCCAGGGACACTGGTGTTTTCTTATAGCTATCAGGTCGGGTGGAAATTCACGTGTTTTTAACAAGTTTCCTTTCGGTGGTTTGGAGTCAGCTAAGGCAAGGGCTTGCCTGGCGTAGGGACCTGAGTTTGATTGCCAGAACCCACATTTAAGAAAAAAAAAAAAAAAAAAGGAAAGAAAGACAGGCAGACAGGCAAGCAGGCAGAGAGAGGTGGGGGGGTGCAGCCTGGGTATAATGGTATCTGTGCTGGGGAAGCAAAGAGAGGTGAATTGGCCAGCTCACCTAGACCATTTTGAGAGCTCCAAGCCAGTAGAAGAGACATACACTCTTCTCTTCCCCCCTCCCTCCTTCTTCCCTCCTCCACCGCGGGGGCCCCCCCACCTCTCTCTGCCCCTGAGGAACAATACCAGAGTTTACATACTGCCTGCTACCTGCATGCATCCCGCACACGTGCACCCGAATGCACACACGCATGCCCTCATACAAAGCATGAGTGCAGAGGAGAGGGAAAGGTGAGAGGGGCGGGACAGCATCATTTGATTCCTACAGACCAAGAGAGCTATTTTCTGACCTTTGCCTTCACTGTCTCTTGGTCTCCATCCTCCACCCCTCCCCGCCCTCAAGGCCGCTGCTAGTTCTTAGAACTCCTCTGGGTCCTTGCTTGGCGTCTGGCTGACCTTGGCTCCCACCGACATCCAGTATCTAGCCCAGGGCAGGTCAGTGCACATGTCTCTGAATGCTAGTATCTCCTTCCAGTTTATCTCTCTCCTTTCTGGAACACCCTTGCCCACTTCTTTCCAGTCAAGGGGGTACAGGGTTGGCTTAAGGTCCACTGAGTATGGGCTGAGGGGGGGGGTCAGTCAGGAGCAGCCCAAAGGATCGATTATAGACTTCCGCCTGGTAGCCTCTAATAGGTGAGTTCCTGCTTCTAGAAAAAATGACCTTTAAAGAACAAGACTCTAGCGAGGCGAGCTGCCTAGTCCTTGATATCACGCAGTGGCAACGTGGTATTAGTTTATCACCAGACTCAGAGAGCGGCCAGGCCTCCGTGGAGGGTTATGGTTTACAGGGACACTGGGTGGGGAAGAGCTGGGACTCTAAAGAAGAGATCGGGGAGGAAGGACAAGCCATCTGATGTGTGTGTGAACTGCTGAGGTGAAGGCCCACTGTGTGCCCTGGGAGCACTGGAAGCAACGGTTGGGAGTTTAAAGGTATTTCAGACCTCCGTGTCTCTTTTCTTAGCTCCACTCTAGGATGCCTGGAAGGTCTTGCTAGAGGAGGAATAGCCTGAGAGTGGGGGTAGTAGTGGTCAAATGTTAACAGTCTAGTTTCAAGACACATCACAGGGTGACCCAGAGACCCACCACAGCCTGTCCCAAGCCCTCCTTGACCTGAAGCTATCTCTACTCTTTGGCAAGTGGCAGCCCCAACATTTCACTTTGAAACAAAGCCTCTCCTTCCCAAGGAACCCCCTCACACACCCCCCCCCCGTCCCGGTCCAAACCTACAGAAGTCATAGGCAGAGCCCCATGCCACTCTGTCTCCCTTGAAGCCCACCAAGATCAAGCACCCACTTCTGCCCCCTAAGAATACTGGATCCCTCTTGCTGATAAGGAAATGTGACCAACCCCTAGTGGCTTTCCTGTGCACGTGTTGGGCAATAGAGTCTCAGCTGGACGTAGCTGCCAAGCCCAGACAACAGGTGGCAAGGGGGTGTCGGGGACTGGGTACCAGCTCTTTAGGGAGCCGCCATGACCTTCACCATCAGGTTAGGACCCGTCAGAAGTGGCCTCCGCGAGTGATTTACAATTTGCAAACATGTTTTATTTGATTCCCGAGTTCTGCCGGGGCAATTACAGTGACTAAGCATGACAAATCACTCTCAGCACTGTGTCTGCTGGCTGTTAAGAAATGTGTTTGCCTCACTGTTTTGCCTGGTGCGGCAACATTTTAAAAATAGACTTCGCTCACTGTACTCGAAGGCAATTTGTTCCAAATTTTCCCACTAATTTGATTTTAATCTGATATTTAAAATCCGTGTGACCACATTCCCACTGATTTATAGGGAATAAGCCCTACCTGGCGGCACTGTAATTGGCTTTGGCCCAGGAGTCCACAGGACAGAGCATTTATCCCAGAACAATTTGAAGGCACTCGTGTCTTAATGTTTTAAATATAGCCTAATTTAGCCTCGAAAGTTCTGATCCCCTGGGGGCAGGACAATGGGTGTTAAGGTTGCTCTACTCTGGTAGAGAGGGACCTGGGACTTATTGGGCCTTTGGTGGTGCACACAGAACTGTACAAATCTAGTCGGTACACACTAATGTGTATTCGTTCAGGAGGGCACACGGGGGGTGGGGGGGAGCCCGGCAGAGGGGAGGAAGCAATTTGTTCCCCTGATAAGTGGAAGTTTCCTGTTCCTCCCATCCATTGTGGGGATGACCTGTGAAGCCGGACCATGCAGTCCTAGCTTCCAACTGAATCCTGGCTCTAGCTCTGCCCCTGGCTGGCTGGGTGGCACTCACCAAGCCTCTTCATGCCTCTGCGGTTCAGTTTCCTTTTATGCAAATTGTATGCAAACCCAGCACCTTGTCATCACACAGTTGTGAAAGGTAAACAGGCCAGGCTTGTGAGACTCTTGGCCCAAGTGAGCCATCCCTGTGTGGGAGAGTAAGACACGCCTCTGTCCCTGAAAAACTGTGAATAATTTAGGGCAAAAACTTTGTCCCCGGATACCCAAGGACATGAAGTCACGTTAACATTGCTAAAAAAAAAAAAAAAAAAAAAAAAAAAAAAAAAAAAAAAAAAAACCTCCTCCCCTTCCCAAAAAGGATTCTTCTTGTTTCCTTCAAAGGCATTTATTTCCCAAGCATCTGGATGGATGGATGGATGCTGTGTCTCTGGAAACTCAAAGAAGAGTCTAAGTAGCGACTACTGATCAATACGGACAAGCATCCTTGCTGGGTGACACCCCCAATCTTCATAGGACATTCAGCTCCTTGGGGTTCCCTTTGGACTCTTTTCTCCTTCCCTTCCTTCCACCTCCTTTTTTCTCTTCCCACCCCTTCTCTTTCTTGCTTCTTCTTCTTTTGGGACAGTCTCACTATAGGCCTCTAGCTTATAGATCTGTACATCCCTGGCTCTGTGACCATCTTTTCATTTGGAAAGCTGTACCCTGAAAGAGTTGGGAGGCTTTGAACTCCCTTCGTTGCTGGGTGGAGAGCGGGAGCCATACGCTGCTGTATGGGGTGTGTGGGAGGACCATTCCTACTGCCTGCCTCCCTCTCTTCTCCCCTAAATTATCCTGAGTGAGCTCGAGTCCAGGAAAAGTGATGAAGACTGTCTCTCACCCTGTAGAAGAGTTGGTCAGGCTGAATCTCAGACAACTAGGGACACTCTCGGGATCCGGGGGAGTGGGCACGTAAAAGGAGAAAGAACTTTGGAAATCTTCTCTTTCCCGGTCATCGCCAGGAATGTCACCATGAGAGCAGTTCCAGTTACTGAGCAAACGCTCAGACACGGCAGGAAAGCAGCTCTTGGGCCTCACTGTCAAGCACAGGAAGCAACTGGATTGCACTTGCCCAGCGTAGGGACGACAGCGGGTATCGAGTGGGACTGCAAGCCTGACATCCTTAGCTTCTCCACACCCAGGACAGCCGGGCTGTCAGCACAGGGCAGCCGAAAGGACAGGGGACACGCTCCAGGTGTGGGCGAGTCCCAGAGCAGCCCAGGGAGAGTGGAACCATGTGGGTGCTGGGCATGGGGACAGGAGCACACCACACGCAGCTGCACGTGGGGCTGAATTTGAGGCTTTGGGGGAGGGAAGCATCCGAGCCTGGTGTGTGTGTGTGTGTGTGTGTGTGTGTGTGTGTGTGTGTGTGAGGGGGTCCCCCACATGAGCAATTCTCAGGCACAGCCATGGCCAATTTCCTCAGCTTGAGGAGAGATCTCATGTGAGAAAGGTGGAGGCAGGTGAGTCACGGGCCAGGCCTCTGTGCCGTGGGGAGGTGGGGACGATGGCTCAGAGCCAGAAATGTGTCAGAGGCCAGATGAGCATCTCGAGGGACGCGACGTTTATGTAATTATGTGGGGCAGCACACTGCTGGGGTGAGTGAAAGCCATGCTAGGAAAGAGAACAGCCTGCTCTGGGTTCTCTGCCTCCCTGGGCTCTACTGACCAAACAGCCCGGCATCCCCACAGCTGACCGGGCCAGCTGCCCACAGCCACGGAGTACCAGGGTCATGTCTTTGCAGGACCAATGGGCTAGGACTGGGGTCAGGGGCAGCAGTAACTCCTGGGCTTCTACTCTGCCCACTTGGTAGAGAGGTTTAATCCACAGTACCCCCAGATTCACCCTCTGGAGGGGGGGAGGAAGACATTCGGGTTTTTTTTTTTTTTTTTTCTTAACACTTGAGAAATTGGCTCCCTGTCACATTACCTCCACTGGCCAGCCTCCTTCTCTGCTACTTTGGTTCTTTTCTTTGCATGCGTAAGCGCGTGTTGGTTCTCTCCTTCCAGAACGTGGGCCCCAAGGATCAAGCTTGGGGATGTCAGACTCAGTAGCAGGTGCTGCACCATCTCACCGGCTCTGGTTTTGCATTTAAACAATTACATCAACAGAAGACTGTTTAGAGCATCTTGGAGAATTTCTAGGTTGGAACAGCATAGCTAAGTCACCATCAAGACCAGGTTTGGGCAGTCTAGGTGACACCTCTGCCTTCTGTCACCACGGACTGCCAGCTGGCCATCTCTTCCTACCTCCCCGTGAACTGGCCTGTAGTGGCAACAGGGCACCCGGGAGACTCCATGATATGTTGCTCACAGTGCCCAGGCTGTGGTGCTGGTTACACAAGGGCTGAACCCGCCTTCCCACCCACCGGGAGCGTGAGACCGTGTAGGCCCTGCACCCCCACCCCGCCCCCAACTCGCACACCTGCTGTGTGACCATCCGCAGGTTTGGCGGCCTCTCTGTTCCAGCATGTCTAAAAGGTGTGCCGGGATTCCCAGAGGCAAGATGATGAGAGGTGTGTTCTCAAACACAACCACAAGGGGCTGATCCCAGGACAAGTCACAGTGAGAACAGGGGACGGGCCACCTGGCCACTAAGGGGATGGGGGGGGGCATGAGTCAGAAACAAACAAGCCACCTGCCAACTCTCCAAGAGAGTGAAGGGTTGGGAGTGAGAGGACTGCAGGACCGGGTTGAGAAATTCCCTGCCTGCCTCTGGAGCCCAGATCCTGGCTCCGAGCCAGCCAGGTCCTAGGTGATGCTATCTGTGCTGGATTAATAAAAAGGCTTTACTGGTTTCAGCCAGCACTGGGGCTGGGGTCCAGAACCCTCCGACGGCATGCTCATGCCTTCTTGGGTTGTAGGAAGTGGATACATCGGCTCCGCTTCCCCCGGATACCCTCTTCGAGCTACAGCCAGTCCGTAGCAGTTGGTCAGTCACGGTTTTTTTCTACCATGCACCCCAACTCCCCACCACCACAGCCCAGAACTGGGAAACCAAAGAACAGAAGAGGAGCAGGATCCAAGATGAGGATCCCCAGGGCCAGGTGGGAGCTGCACCTTCAGCACCCCAAACCCAGAGCCCTAGACTCCCAGGCTCCCGTGTCGTCCCGGGGGCCCATGGGAGGGAGGCAAGGAGGAACGGGACGGGACACTGAGGTCAGGCTGCCCACATAGCTCGGCGGAAGCAAGCCAGTTAATTCCCCAGTCTTTGATGTTGTTTTCATGTGTCCTTTGCTACATTTATTTCTCTTGTTGTTGTACAACACAGTGGCTTTGGGCCAAGAGCAGACTTCTTCCAGAATCTC
This sequence comes from Apodemus agrarius, assembly GCA_964023405.1. Classification (NCBI taxonomy): domain Eukaryota; kingdom Metazoa; phylum Chordata; class Mammalia; order Rodentia; family Muridae; genus Apodemus; species Apodemus agrarius. The sequence continues at coordinate 22,641,829 of OZ030005.1, forward strand.
CCACTAGGATTTTATTTAATTTTTTTTTTTTTTTTAAGTTCTGGGTCCTGTGAAACATGGATACAGATAGATTCACTGAAGTGTCATTAACCAGCACTTCTCTTCTGGTTCATCAGTTCCAGAAAGTTCCTAGCGATCAGTCCTTTAAAAACCGTGGGGGAGGTGGCTCAGCCGTTAAGAGCACTGGCTGCTCTTTCGGAGGACCCAGATTCAGGCCCTGGCAGCCTGACATGTGGCAGTTCACAGCCATCTGAAACTCAGGTCCCAGGGGATCCCAGGCTCTCTTCTGACCGCCACGGGCACCAGACATGCACATGGTACACTTACATACATGCAAGCAAAGCACTCATACACATAACATGACACATCTTAAACATAAAAGGGCCTTGTTTGTTCTCCCTTGTCTCCCTAACAGATACTAAAGATATATTCTCCCCTTAGCTTACATCGCGTCTTCCGTATTTTCCTTTCGTTGGTATCTGATCCCTTCACGTTGCATTCCTTCTGACAGCTTCTCTGCTTTGTTGATTCTCTTCTTCTCAATGTATTTTTTATTTTATTTTATTTCATTTATTTTTATTTTGTGTATGTGTTTGCCTGCTTGTGTGTCTGTGCATCACGTGTGTGCAGTACCCACAGAGGCCAGAAGGGGGTGTCATAACTCCCTTGGACTAGCGTTTCAGATGGTTGTGAACTGACATGTGGGTTCTGGAAATACAATCTGGGTCCTCTGGGGGAGCAGTCAGTGCCCTTGACTGCTGAGCCTTTTCTCCTCCCCTTGAGAGATTTTTAATCAACGTGACCATTGACTGTTTTTTACTTGGTTTAATGTTATTTCATTTTCAGAGATGAAATCTCTTCATTCCTTTTCAAATCTGTTTCAGCTGTTGTTGTTGTTGTTGTTGTTGTTTTCTGAGACAGACCACACTAGCGTAGAATTTGAAATCTTCCTGCTTCAGCCTCCAGTGTCCTGGAATCCCAGGTATACACTACCATACCTGACACTTCTGCTTTTCTGATTCCCTCGCCTACAGTTATTTTTAAGCATGCCTTGTACTTTAAGTAAAATATACATCGTTATAGGCAAAAACCTGAATCCTTCGATGGTCTCTGTGTGCTCTGAGCTTGTTCTCCCAGTGTTAGGGACAGTGACTTGCTTTCTTCTGCGTCTGGTTGTGTCTGACTAGTCATTAGTCATTGTTCCTGAGAAAACCTTGAGGTGTGGGGGAGCGGTTTTTAGACCATCTTTTATGTATTCCCTGACAATTTCATACATGTATGTACTATACCTTGATCTTCTCCACCCCACAGCTCCCTCCGTCTACCTCCCTCGGACCCGCCACTACCATCTCCCCCTCCCCTCCCACCTGCCTGTCGGGGAGCCTGCTCGCTGATCAGACACCCCCTAGGCAATGCCAGTTCAGGATTCCCTTGATCCAACTTGAAGGTCCTGAGATCTGCGCAGGAGGTGGAAGGGCACATAGCAAGCTCATGTGAGGGCTGGTTTGCGTCTGGTTCACCTTTAAACGGAGGGTGTAGCCCTTGGGAGTCCCAGGGCGATGTGGGATGGGTATTTATTTATTATTTGCCCCACCTGTGTCAGCCCTGAGGTTTTGATCACTGTTTCTCATCCCACAGGAATTTTATTAACAAAATAAAATTCAGATTTGTCAAGATCAGAAAAGCTTCAGGTTGACAACAGCCTCTCCTTGAATTTACCCACCAGGAATTTTTCCTTCTCATTTCAGCTGTCCTCCTCACTGCTTTTAATATATTAGAAACATCTTATCCAACCCTTTCAGCCATTTTCAGTCTGCTGGACCCAAGTAGGCTTGTGTGTACCAGGAACTCAAAGCCCTTTCTTCATTCATTCATTCATTCATTCATTCATTCAACAAGTATTTTCTGAGCATCTACTATGTCCCAGGTACTGTGCTGTGGCCCCAACAGTACACCTGACCCATAGAGCAAGCTCCTACAGAGTGCGCAGTCTTCTCTGTAGAGACGGAAAATAAACAATGTTACACAATCGATTAGTTAATTGCAACTGTGACACATAACAAGGAAGGAAGCTCAAGGGTGGTGAGAGTCGCTGCCTGGGAGTCCTCCCTGCTTTGTGAAAGTCATCTTGAGCGATAGGATTTCAAGCCGAGAGCTGAAGAAGAGGGTGCACGGGTAAAGCCACCAGAGGTTGGGATGTGAGAACAGAGGCAGAGTGAACGAACAGGGCATACCAAATTCAGACATGGCAAAAGAACGAGTGTGTGTGTGTGTGTGTGTGTGTGTGTCTGTGTCATCTGTGTGTCTGTGTGTGTCATCTGTGTGTGTGTCATCTGTGTGTGTGTGTGTGTGTCATCTGTGTGTGTGTGTGTGTGTGTGTGTCCGCGCAGCTCAGGCTGGGGAAAAGAGGTAAGCCAGACCATCAGCTGGCTTGGATAGACTACCATGCTCACACACATTCAAGTCTAAGATTCTATCAGGAGCCCAGAAACAAAAAGAACCGTGGGCCATATTGAGGCCATGGTTGCTTATAAAGATGATGGCTCTGCCAGGCATGCTTGTGTCACCTTTAAGCCCAGCCCTTGGAAGGCTGAGGCAGGAAGCCTATATAAGTCTGAGGCTAGCCTGGACTGCTTAGTGAGATAATTCCCAGAAACAGCAAGCTCGGTCTACTGGTGTGTGTGGGATGGGTCATGGTGGGCAATGTGGCGTCAGTCAGGCCAGGGCTGATGTGGCTCTGCGGCTCGGAGGTGAGCGGGTTCAAGAGATCCTTAAGGGGTAGGATCAGAGGATACAGAATTATCCCACAAAATCTCACTCACACCCACTCTTCCTTCGTGACTCCCGGGTCCTGTACACACCCTGTTCCTGGCACTGAACATCTCCATGCCCTACAGATTCCAACTGGCCTTTGCCTGTGTCAAGCGAGATCAAGAGGAAAGGGGCTGGGGTGCCTATTTGCTGTTTCAGGGTCTCACATCTCCCTAAAAAGCATAATGTCTGTCCACCAGGGTCTCTGCCCTGTCCTCCACAACTCCTGTTCTTTTTTTTTTTTTTTTTTCGAGACAGGGTTTCTCTGTGTAGCCCTGGCTGTCCTGGAACTCACTCTGTAGACCAGGCTGGCCTCGAACTCAGAAATCCGCCTGCCTCTGCCTCCCAAGTGCTGGGACAACTCCTGTTCTTACCGGGCCCCTGAGCGCTGGCTCCTTCCCTTCTTGCTTCAGTTGTACGGGGAGCTACGGTGGCTGCCATAGCTAGTTTCTGAGAGCGCTTTCTCAACCCCTCTCCTGCCTCTCTACTGAATCCCATTGTTAACAGTTCTTTCCTGGATGAGATGAGGTGACTTTGAATTGTATCCAGGCTCCTGAGTGATCAGTGTCCCATACTCAGAGGTTTTGTTGTTATCGTTGTTATGGTTATTTTTTCATTGGTTGATTTGGGTTTCTGTTTTGTTTGTATACCTGTTTGCCTAAAAGACTCCCGTGGCTTGAAATTGTTAGCTTAGTGGTAGATCTCCTGCCTAGAATCCCCCAGAGTGGGGGCTGTGGGCGTGGCTCAGTGGTAGAGCCCCTGCCTAGAATCCTCCAATGAGGGGCTGTGGGCGTGGCTCAGTGGTAGATTCCCCTGCCTAGAATCCCCCAGGGAGGGGGCTGGGGGCGTGGCTCAGCGGTAGATTCCCCTGCCTAGAATCCCCCAGGGAGGGGGCTGGGGGCGTGGTTCAGCGGTAGGGTGCCGGTCTAGCTTGTTCAGGGTCTTGGGCTCCATCCACAGTGCTTGGTGGGGGCCAGGGAGGAAGGGAGAACTGAGAGCAGTAATCTGTCTGGGAATCCTGGCAGGGGGCCAGTCCCCTGGGGCAGCCAACCGGGGGTGTTGTCAGCCCACATGAAGGCCCTGCTGCCGGCCACATTCTGTAAACAAACATCCACATGTGTGTGTGCCTGGCAAGCCAGTGCCAAATGACAAACATGACTGTGACAAGTTTATGGAGCTGTAGTATCGGGGAGGACAGAGATAATTAGGCAAATCATAAATGCATGCAGTGATGCCTTTTGTCTGCGAGAACCCTGCCTGTCTGTTGGGAATTCCAGGCTGGAGATGATGGGTGGGGAAGGTGGTTCGTAATCTTCATTCAGACTCGGCCCCCGGAGTCCTCTCGAAAGAAACAACCGGAGGACTGAGGAAAAAGGAATTCTGATTTCTGGGGTGGCCTCTTAGGTGCGGTTGGTCATCTTTCCTTCCTTGCTCCCCGTGCCTCCCCAGATAGAGTCAGTTTACCCTCAGAAACACCTCCCCAGAAGTTGACAGGTGCCGGGGGTGGAGGGGATTCAATGCATCCTCCCTGCCCTGCTCAATGAAGGGATCTCAGACACAGAGCTGAGTGCAAGGGGGCGCAGGCAGGGTGGGGCACAAGTCACAACTTTGAGATTGAGGTGGTTTGAGTGGGAGCGGGTAGTCGGGGAAAGAGCTCACGGGCAGGAAGTGCTCAGTGGGGACCACGATGACAGGATAGCTCCAGCTACTCAACAGGATAACAGGATAGCCCCAGCTACTCAACAGGATAACAGGATAGCCCCAGCTACTCAACAGGATAACAGGATAGCTCCAGCTACTCAACAGGATAACAGGATAGCTCCAGCTACTCAACAGGATAGCTCCAGCTACTCAACAGGATGACAGGATAGCCCCAGCTACTCAACAGGATAACAGGATAGCTCCAGCTACTCACAGGACTTCTCTGGGTGGAAGGGTGAACAGGCAGATGGCTCAGGGAGGGGGTGGGTGGGAGAAGGAAGCCAGAGAGAAAGACCAACAGCACAGTTCCCTGGGGGCCATGCCTCCCTGTTCGCCTGGGTAGAGTCTGTTGTGCTCTTGTTGTTCTAAGTTACCTGTTCGCAGCATCCCCTTTGACCTGCAAAATGTGTCCCTGCTTGTTCTGTGAGTGACACAGTCATTCCCCTGGCAGGGCAGAGCAAGCCTAGGTTTAATACCTCGTCTAGAGCAGGGAGACACTGACAGTCACTGAGCCAAAGAGTGACGGCATCCGGATATCTGTTTCTTTCGCTGGTATTCACGGGGTGACCGCGGCACTCCTGAGCCCCGTAAGCCACATTTGATAGAATCTCTGTCTTCACAGCATCTCAGGCTCTGGGGTCAGACGGGCTAGAGTCTGAGGCTTTAACCAGTTCTGCTCCCTCCCTGGGCATGTCAACAGCATCTTTGGACAGATGGGAAGATAAAGAGGCAAGAATGCCGCCCTGGATCTTTTGTTTAAATGTAACAAACAGGACATCGTAAAGCCTACGCCCAAATCCAGCTCAAAGGGAGGTCTCTCTAGGGACCACAGGCAGTATGAGATGCCCCCGGGCTTCCCTCTCAGCCACAGACCCAATAACTGGCTTACAAATGCTCGCAGAAGCCCAGAAGGTTGACGCGCACCTGTAATCCCAGCTGCTTAGCAGGTGGAGGCAGAGGGAGACGTGAGTTAGAAGCCGACTACACGGTGAGACTGTCTCAAAATAACAACTAAGGAAATAATAAGGCTCCCGAAATCCTAGCTTGAGTGGCTGAAGCAGAAATGAACACATGGAAGCTAGGCGGTGGAGGGGCACGCCTTTAATGCTAGCCCTCGGGAGGCAGAGGCAGGGGGATCTCTGAGTTTGAGATCAGCCTGGTCTACAGAATGAGTTCCAGCACAGCCAGGGCTACACAGAGAAATTCTGTCTTGAAAAAACAAAAACAAAAAACAAAACAAAACAAAACAAAACAGAAAAACCACCACCACCACTACCACCCCCCACCCCAAAAAAAGAAAGGAAGGAAGAAAGGAAGGAAGGGAGGGAGGGAGGAGAGGAATGGATATATGGCCTTAATACTCCCAGCAAAACCTCCCTCACTGAGCTGTGCTGGGGACTCAGACATAGTACCTGCTACAAGAAGGAAAATAACACACAGTAGGGTGTGTCTTCAGGTGCCATGTTGTCCAGAGTTCCCTCTCATTCCCTCTCTTTTCCAGCCTTCCCACTGGCTTCCGTCCCCATCTGGTTTAGAGTTACAATAACTCAGGGTCTCGAAACAGACACCTCGGAGTAATTAACTTCTGAACAATTCCACCTGAAGTCCTGGGATGGTGTGTGGTGACCCAAAGAAAGAAAGACTTCCTGGAACTGAGCTCTCCTGGACCTTAGATTCATCACTGAACGAGCGGGGCCCCTGGATCTGGGAGAAAGGAAGACGCTGATTGGCTAGCCCTGTTGTCTCCCCGTCCCATCCCTTTGTTTGGATAGGTCAGCTCTGCTCAAATTACCCAGAATGGGTGAGAGTTGAGGACATGTAGATCTTCAAGGAAGGTGAACATGGAACTCAAAGGAGAGCCACAGATTGCCGAGGCAGGAGAACAGATGGTGCCCACTGCGCCTGCCCACGATCCTGGGGGAAGACGGTTCCAGCCAGTAGAGGGTGAACTGACTCAGTGTGACTCCCTTACCGTGGATGCGGAAGAGAAAGTAAGTCCATTACCCCGGTGCATTTCGGGAACCAGCCATTGTGTTCTGGGTCCTAGATAATGTTCCTGTCTTCCGCCCCACCTCAGTCTCTTCCCATGGGTAATCCAGCCCACCGTGAGGCTCCACTTATGAGTGGGATGCAGGGAAGACACAGTGACAGCGATTAGCGGCTCTAAGAGAGTACTGGGGGAGGGGCAGTTCAGGATAAGGATGTGGATTGTGATGAGCACTGGAAAGGCCTTGCCCTCTGGCCGTGGGAAGTTGAGTCCCAAGAAACAGGTTGTATCTTGGTCCCTTACTCACCATCATTTAAGAATAGTCCTCGATAGCAATCGAGGTCCCTTACAGCGACCTGTGGGAATATCTGTAGGACACCATCTTGAATGCTAATTGATGGAGGAGGAGGGCCCAGCCCACTGTGGGTGCTGCCATTCCTCGGCAAGTGGGCCTGGCTTGTACAAGAAGCTAGCTGGGAGTAAGTCGGAGAGACCACAGTAAGCGCTGTCCCTCTCTGGTTTCTGTATCGGTTCCTGCTCGGACTTCCTTCAGTGGCAGACTGTGACCTGGAAGTAGAAACCAAATAAACTCTTTTCCTCTCCTAAGTTGCTTTTGGTGAGAGTGTTTTATCACAGCAACAGAAAACCAAACTAGAAGGAAAAGGAATCCTTTTTTTTTTTTTTTTTTTTTTTTTTTTTTTTTTTTTTTTTGAGCACCAAGGGCACGCATACACATTCTCAAACCTCTTATTTCCTTTTTAAACGGTTCTCAAAAATCAGCTACAAAACAGTGGACTTCGTGACAATGATCAAATCTCTTCCTTCAAGCTGTCGGCCATGTTGGCAGTTGATCTTACCATGAGCTGAAGTGTAAACTGTATCCAGGAGAATGGAAGGTGTTGATTGGCCAATGCACAGTCATATCCTTGCCCTGCATACATGAGAGGTGGGGGCCAACCCCACCCAAACTGCATACGTTGAGTATTAGAAGGTAAGGGATCCCCAAAGTATCATCAGAGTATAGTCCAGCTGTCAGACTACAAATAGGAAAGCTTTGCTTTGGCTTGGAGGGTGGGGAGGCGGAGGGGAGGGGCACTGGGGGGGTGAGAGCAGGCCGTGGAGCTCATCTGTCCTGGGACAAGAGTCTCTGGCTCAGGAAGGGCGGCAAGCCTGAGTTCCAGCCCAGCAGAGTGTGCAGCCCCACCAGGGATCTAGAGACCAGCTTCCTCTTGGTGTCTTCATGCCACAAGATGTAAAATAATCCCCCAGGCTCAGAAAAACACATTTTATGGCTCTCTGACTCATTTCCCACAAAGCTAGGTTCGCCTCCCTTCCCCCCTGCCCCCCACAACGTTTACAGCTTTTGTTTTGAAAAAATTTTAAAAAAAAAGTATGTTGAAGATTTTAGGATGACTTTTAGACATAAATGGTTCCCTTCACCCTCGTCCCAGGGCCCCCTCACCTAATTTCTCAAATGCTGGCCGCCAGCGGGTGTGGAGGATCTAGTCCAAGTGGGTGTGGGATGACTCGGGGAGTGCTGGGCCTCATAGCCCCAGGGCAGGACAAGCTCATGCCTGCTGGGCATTGAGACAGGCCAGAGCTCCGGGGTGGGGCTAGGGGGTGTCCCTGAGCCCGCTGGTTTGGGGTCTTAGGCAGGGATGGCACTAGCTTCTAGCTTGGCACTGTCCTTAGGGGACAGGAGGCACAAAGGCCACATCAAACTGGTTGCTTTTCTCGGGCAACCCCTAAGTTACAGAGAGTGCCACAGGGCGGCCTCATTCATTGAGCAGGGACATGTCCCCAACCCTCACTGCTAGACGGCAGCAAAGGCTCGCCATCTTCAAGCTCACCGGAAGGGAACTCGGGCATTCTTAGATCTCAGTCCCCTGCACCGTGTTCATATGCCCCGTGGTTCCCAGACACTCATCCCTGGCCGTCATTTTCTCCGCTATCACGGGCCATGGGTACCAGCACCCCCAGTTCTCATCAGCAAGCAGTATCCCCCAGGGCACATGTCCCACAGACTGCTGAAAGAGAGCTCAGACAAGGAGGCCACCTTGCAGCTCCTGCTGAACCCCAGATGACTGAGGGCAGAGCTCAAATGGGGACCCAAGGATGCAGCAATCAAGCCCGTCCTGGGGCATCGGTTTGGCTTTAGGGTTTAAGTACCTGTGAGTTGCCCACTCCCCACAAAGCCTTCTAGTCTTCAGCTTGCCACATTCAAGACCCTCCACATGGTGTCCGGTTGGTTACATCTCTGTTTGTTCCTAAGGGTTTCCCAGGATGAGGGGTCACAGGAACTTCCCCAGAAGTCCCATCTTCTATCCAACTGGGGATCAGCTAAGCAGAAACCTGTCACACCTTGGCCAAGCGCCTCAGCCCATAGACTTGTGCTCCTGAGGCATACAATGAGCCTGAAGACCACTTTCTGCCTTCTGGGAACCAATTGGAGACCTACTTTTTGGGAGCTCACCTGAGCAACCAGCCCCTTCTGAGGCCTCTAGGCCCCTGAGCACTGCAGGATCGAGGTCATGACCCCTGCCATGTTCTAGATGCCTCACAAACTGGAGGCAGTGTAAAGGGGTCCAGGAGGAGATTGTGGGCCCATGGGAACTGCCAGGTGTGCCCAGGTCTCTCTCTGTCCCCCTGTCCCCCTGCCCATGCTCATCACCAGATGCCCCTGGTCTGGCCGTGCAGAACATCGGAGGCGATTATACAAGGCTGTCTGAGTAGTGGGGCGTCTCAGACTTAAGGGCTGGATCTAGAACAGACAGGGCTCCAGCAGGAGGGGGATGTGGACTGGGGGTCTTCCAGCTGGGCTAACCCACAGGCATCAGGGGACAGGCAAGAGGTGACCAGGACTTCCCTAAGCAGCAGAAAGTGATTCAGCTAAATTGAGGAAGACTTCCGTTTCAGCAGAATGCATTTTCCACTATGGTAAGAGCTTTCTCACCCACGGGCTCTAGAAGATCAGAGTCCTCCAAAGAGGGTTTGGAGAGTTTCGGTTTGAATAGTCAAATGCCGATTCTTAATCATTATTTTGAAGAGGCAGCTCTTGGTTTTCCAGCAGGTGGCTGGGTCTCAGGGCCATCAAGCCAGGTGTGTATGTGAGTACATACCGTGTGAGCATTTGTGACCTTGGAGGCCAGGAAGGAGGGCAGCCATGATCATTCCTTTGGTCAGTGGTAAGCCCTGTATAGGTCTGGAGAATGACCTCTATTCTCCACCCTCACAACCCTGCCATGAGAGCCAACGGCCACACTGAGGGTTCACTGTGTGCCCGGTTGCAGGCTGGGCACATGCGCACAGCCATGAGAAACCCTAACTATCAGCTAAGGCTCCGAGAGAGAGAGGAAAATACCAGCCAACATACAGCCAGACACACACCCAGGTAACCTAGCAGCATCGCAGCCCTTCCCGGCATCCCTGACACCACCCAGGGCTGACAACATTGAAGCCAGATATGGTGACCCACACCTGTATCATCCCAGCAGCCAGGGAGGTGGAGGCAGTGCCGCAGATCAGCCGAACGAGATCCTGTCCCAAAATAAACTAGTAACAAAGGGGGCTGAGGATATGGCTCAGTGGTAGAGTGGCTCGCCTAGTATGTTTGAGATCCTGAGTTCCTGAGTTCAATCCCCAGTTACCACAAAAAAGAAAAAGGAAAAAAAAAAAAAAAAGAGCTGAGCTTTCCCTAGTTTAGGGCATGTGCAGAGGTATAAAGTTGGGGGCATCTTTAATGTAGTGCTGGGCCCCAGGCAGGCTGGGTGGCAGGCAGGGTCTTCCCAGAGAGTTGAGGCAGGGCCTTACACTTCTAGCCTAACAAGTATGGTGAGGACAAACCCTGATGCAGATACCTGACGGAGCAGAAGGCTGGCGGCTTCCAGCCCCTCCCTTTCCTGGACCAGCCCAGGTGGGACCCTGGAGGCTCAGCGGCAGGTTGTGGCCTGGGCAGTGGGAGCGAGGTGTGGGAAGCTCTGGCCTCAGGCAGAGGCTCCCTGAGCGGGAAGGTGCTCCTCCCCCACCCTCATCTACTGCCACCAGGCAACATCCCCAGCTGTCAGCAGGTCCCCTGGTTCTTAGGCAGGCCCGGCTCCAAGGCATCACCTTCCCAGGGGGTGGAGGGGAGGTGACAAGATGCAGGACCCCCTTCTTCCCGGTTAGCCTTGGATTCTGCCGGGACCTGGCCCTCCGTTCCACCTACCCCACCCCCCACCCCCCAGAGCATTTTGGCCTCTGGGCATTTCAGAGGACAGCTCAGGCCTGGCCAGTGGGGTTCTGCTGGCAGAGGTTGAAGTGAGGATTCTGCTTAGAACTTAAGACACATGTCTTGGTTGGATGCTCTCCCCAAGGCTCCAACTTGGTGGCCAGACTCCAGGGAAGAGCAGAAGGGGTTTTTGAAGCCCAGGAAGGAGGCCAAGCCAGCAAGCAGCCCCCCTGGGTGCTTGCTGGCAGCTCCAGAGCAAAGGGCAGGTTGGCTCCAGCCAGAGGAAGCAGGGCAGGGGCCAGAGGGAAGATGGAGGTTGGGCTCAATGGCTAATCAAGGGGGAGGCCTGAGTCCGTCAGAGAGGTGGAGAGCAGGCTCGACAAGGATGAGGGGAATGTGTCCGAAGAGGGGGATGGCTCCGAGTGGCCTTGGCAAAAGGCCAGGCGGGGAGAGAAGCCGGCTCATGGGGACGATGGGGCAGACACAGTAGGGATTCAGAGAAGCCTCCAAAGAGCCGAGCCTGGGCCAGAGTCTCAGGAGTCTGGCAGCAGCCAGGCCAGGCCTGTGGAGTGATACATTCCTAAGAGGGCCCAGGGCTGCCTTCGACCTTCCCTGTTTATTACCCTTGACCTCTGCCTACATGGAAACCACCACCTTCCCATCCTCAAGTCTCACAAGAACAGTTGTTGCTACATTGTAAGTGTCTGTGTTCCCGTGTCTGAAGCCTTGTGTGTCTGGGACCCTCTACTGACTGCCCAGGGCACCCTTTAGAACACGGATTCTCTCGAAGCCCATTCCTGTGACGCCAGCCCTGTACAGAAGCTGGAATTGCTAGGAGACCCACTCTCTGCTCTCACACAGGCCCAGGAGACCCTCCAGCCGGTGCTGGCAGAGGAGGCCATTTCAACTGGGGATCACAGGGCGCTGCCTGGAGAGAGAACCGACTGGACCTGATGCCTTCCAGAACCAGAACCAGAACCCACTGGACCCGATGCCTTGCAGAACCAGCGTCCAGCCTGTGTCCAAAGTGCTCTGGAACCACAGAATGTTTCTAACCCTGCCCCCTCTGTGTGTGTGTGTGTGTGCGCGTGCGCGCAGTGCATACACGTGTAACATTCAACATTCACACTCATGCCCCGGCCCCATGAACTTTATCCATGGGCTCAGCACCCTCCCCATCCAGACATCTCAAAGGCTCCCAATCGCACAGGCGACCTGCCTGAGTTCTCTGATGGTCACTCCCAGGCTCCACCCAGCCCTTCCCCGAGGTCCCTTCACCCAGCCCAGTTCGGCCAGGCAGGTCTCTCCCCCTAGGGCACACTTTCTCCGCAGCTGTTCAGCCTTTTGCACCTGGGGCTAGCACACGGCTCCTGTGCGTCAGCCAGCCTCGGTGGGGCTGTCTGGATTGGGTGAGAAGGTGTGTCGGAGAAGAATCCTGACGTGCACTAGTTTGAGCAGAAAATGAACAAAAAAAAAAAAAAAAAAAAAAAAAGCCTTCTTGCCATGGAAAAAATCCAGATGGTGCTGGCCCAGGCACAGCTCTGGGTCAAAGTTTAAAGAACCCTCACTCCTCTCTCTCGGCTGCCGTCCCTGTCCTAACCTCCAGACTAGCCCCCATCAAGAAAGCCTCTAGGGTCTCCTTCTGGTTTGCCACCCAAGGAAAATAAAGTCTCAGTATGTCTAAGAAATGTCTCAAGGTGACACCCATTGATCAGAGCCAGGACATATGATCCGTGGTCCAGGATTTGGGCAAGCCACATGGGCTGAAATGGCCGAGTGGGGGAGGAAGCTGGTTTCCCAAAGCCAAGCTAAAGGCTGCCCCTGAAGAGGGAAATAAACACATGGTAGCCAGAATCTTGGGGCTCCACACTGGTAACCCCATGAAGGACGCCAGTCCTTGGTCTTATTCCCGATCAGAACTGGAGTCTAGAACTCTGGCACCCCATTTCTCATGGCACAGATGGTAAACTGAGGTCCAGAGAGCCAGGCTTCCTGTTGGAGTTTGCACAGCAAGTTTAGCCAGAGCTAGAAGTGGCCCAGAATGAGGCTGTCCACCCAAGGTGGGGATAACGCAGACATGGCCAGTTCTGCCTGGCCAGCCCCATCGTCTGACTTGTAAATCCCATGTTAGCGTGTCCGCAGGACCTGCCATCAGGAATCGCAGGGGTCAGTCGGGGCTGCAGGCTTCCCTAACTGGAGAACCCAAGTTCAAAGGTGCCACCGACTATGGCTGAGGTTAGAGTTGGGACATGGGGTAAGCCAACCCGGCGTGCAAGGGAGGAGGATCCCCAGCGTTCAGACCACAGGGGCACCTGCTTCTGCTTAACAGTTGAGGAGGGGTGGGGTAAAGCCTGAGCCAAGAGAGGGCACAAGGGAGGTCAAGGGGCAGAAAGGCCAGAGGCGGGCAGCGGGCTCCAGCAGGCTGTGGACGCTTGGCGAGAAAGGCCTGTTTACTAAGAGGCCTGGGAGGTCAAGGCCCAGGCCTGGAGTTAATCATTAATGGCTCGCCCTGCTCCTGGCTGCCTAGTGTGGTCTGGACCAGGCCCCAGTACACAGGTACTGCCCCGCTGCCACGCCGTGTGTATGGGGAGGGGTGGGGTAGGAGAGATCCTGGGGTGCTTTTGGAGACATCCATCACGCTTTCGGAAAAACACCCTAAGCTTAGGGGAGGCCTGAGCAAGGTTCTGGGGCCCAGAAGCAAACATCATTTGCTCTCCACAGAGATTACTCTCTGGGGCTTCACCCCTTAGACCTTGGTCAGGAGAGGATTAGACCAAGACCAGGGGGTCAGAGGGAAGCCTGTTTTACTAAACCAGGCTTGGTGGCAGGCTGTGGAGTATCGGTACCCTAGGCCTACCTTGCCAGGGTATGGGCTGGCCGTGGGGCTGATGCTCCTGCAGACCCTGTCAGGGAGAAGAAGGGCCCGCTCTCTCCAAGGAGAGTGCCAGCAGAGGAGCAATAGGTATTAGCTTGCTTGCTAAGCATGACAAAACCTTGCTCCTGTGGCTGACCCGGGGAAGAAGCAGCCAGGAGGAGGTGACAGGGTCGGATTCTGTCCCCATCCCAGGCTCCCAGCTTGAGCACAGCCTCCTTCCGATCTGACCTGGGGCCACCCCAGAAGGAGCAGAGTGGGAGAGGGAGGCTCAGCCTTACACAGTGGGCGGGCTGCTCTCTGGAAGCCTGTGTTCCCCCAACATCCCTCACTGGACAACACTGGTACCTGGAGGGAGCCTGGTTATGACTCTAAGGATGACTCAGCAGGTGGCCCCGGCCTAGAACTCTGCATTTCCCATAAGTTTCCCCCGATCCGCACTCCCCAGTAAGGCAGACTCCTCTGAGAACCTTTTACTCCCTTTTGGATGCACATAAGATCTCTCGTCTCGGAGGTTTGTGTCTGTTTACTACAGCTTGCCGGAATGGGACCAATGGCGGGTAGGGGGTCTGGGCATGCGCATAACTCCTCTTGGCTTCTATGAAACTACTCCTGCCTTCATGATATTAAGGGGAGGTGCTAAGTTTGCACCCTTGTACAGCCAGAGAACCCTAAAAAAAAAAAAGACTTAGGACGTGTCCCATGGTCCTTGTTTGGGGACAAGGACCTCTTATGGCTGCCTGTGATGACTGGGTCCAGGCTCAGAATGTGTACAAGGTTTTTTTTTTTTTTTTTTTTTTTTTTTTTGGCTTGGGCCCCAAAGATCACTGCCCAGTCCAGACCCTCAGGGTCCACTTAGGATATAATTGTTCCGTTTTCATGCACCACTTCTGCCTGACCAGGAAATCCTGAAGCAAGGCTGCCCAGCCCTGAGTCAACACTTGTCAGGAAGGAGGATGGGGGGGGGGGGGAGGCGGGAGACATACAGCCTATAGGACCCAGCACAGCTACACCACCAGACCCAAAGGTGCTAAGAAGCCAGTAAGGGCTGTGGATGCAGACATCCACATACCTGTGCCCAGACTCTCACCATGCATGCTGTGCACACACAGATTCCCTCACACACAAGCACGCCCACAATCACACAAGCACACGGGTGTGTGGGCATGTTTGTACACTCGTGCAGGAACACCTGGGCACTCATACACACATCATAACAGGCACACGCACACAGAAAGAGGCACATGCATACATAAATGCATTCATGCATATATGATGGCTTCATCAAGCAGTCACCATAAAACCCAGGCTGGCACAGGACACGCTCACCCACACAGGAGCTCTCACACAGTTCAGTTTGCTCGTCCCAGAGACCATCACGACAATCACTGGTCTCCTCTGCAGATACCAACCACCCGGCTACTCAAGGGTCTAGCTCTCTGCCCACTAAGGGAATCTGTCTTTTTTTTTTGGTTTTTCGAGACAGGGTTTCTCTGTGTAGTCCTGGCTGTCCTGGAACTCACTCTGTAGACCAGGCTGGCCTCGAACTCAGAAATCCGCCTGTCTCTGCCTCCCAAGTGCTGGGATTACAGGTGTGTGCCACCATGCCTGGCTTGGGAATCTGTCTCTTAAACCTCACCATCCTGCTCTCTGCCTTTGCGGTCAAGAGCTATCCAGAATGCCCAGGTGTCACAGAAGAAGTGGGGACTGCAGAGAGAGGTGCCTCTCTCTGTGACATGCCTCAGAGAGGGGGCTGCAGGTGATGCTGGTTTTGCTGTGGTGGTAGTGGTGGGGTTGTCTTTATTTCCAGCTTTCTTCTAGGACCAGACACAGTTGCTTGTATCCTGTTAGTCTTCCTGCCAGGGTGATGGTGTGTGGGGATTCTGCTTGGCACACAGTAGGCCTCTGATCACAGAGCGGTATGATAAATGAACAAAGTCCTAGCAGGAGTGGGCTGTGTCCCTTGGGCTTGCTTCAGGGCCCCAGAAGGCCTTTGCTCCCCTGCTGCCTTCCTTGTCTTCTGGCATACATCCCCGCGTGAGAGCAGAACCCAGGTGAGCCAGTCTGCCCAGAGCTCCTGTGTCTGGGGGTGGCAGGCAGGCAGCCCCAGGACGTGCCCACACACAGCTCCCCCGCGGCCTCACGCCAAGCCCACGCCAGAAGCAGGCCAAGAGTCGCAGTCTCAGGGCCTGCCCACCACCCACGGCCTGCCCAACCTAACACGCCTGCTCCTCTCTCTGAGGGGAAAACCTGGCAGGATCCAGACACTTGGCCACAGACCAGCCACCGGGAAGGACAGGTCTCTCACTCTGCCAGTCCTCCTGAGGCCGCTGCTCACAGGTAGTCGAGACCTTTGCAAAGGTCAATCAGATCACATTCCAGGCCCAGCCCACAGAGGCTCTCCAGAGCTTTGGCTGGGTGCTAAGCTCGTCACATCCTGTAGTAGGCCTGGCTAGCCAGCCCCTTGCTGCAGGATTCTAGACAAGAATTCTGCCACTGGTATCTCCAGACTTCTTCCTACTCGCTAAGTCGCTCAGGCTTATAGAACACTAAAGCTGTCTTGACCCCCAGGTCTCTGGAAATAACAGACTTTTACCAGTAGGCTCGGCTCCCCTCAGGCTTTGGATTGTAAGTCCCCACACTGAGACCTCCCCAGTGTCCCCCGGGGCAGCACCAGGTCACATTTAATTACCCATGCCTCTTGATTTCTGAAACGGCTGGGTAGTCAGCCTCATGCACATGGCTGTCACCTCTCTTCCATACCAGGTTGTCAGTCCCATGAGGGCAAGGGTCATGTCTGTCCCAAGTCTTGATCTGAAGAGGGGAATCGCTGACAGACTGTTGCCATCCCATGGAGGCTTTTCTTTTTTCCTTTTCTGTTGTGTCACCTTTCAGTGCTGGAGACCAAACTCACACCCAGGGCCTTGACCAGGAGAGACGAGTACTGTATGTAACACACAGCTGAATAAATCCTCAGCTCCCTATGACATTTGCTGAATGATTGAATGAATGAATGAATGAATGAACGAATAAATGAATGAATGTGTGAAAGACCGATTGACCAAAAGGGGACAGAGAGGAACACTGAGCTTAAGTGTAAAATAGAAAAGGCCATGCTACCGTGTGCAGACCTCCATGGAGGCTGGTGGAGACATTCAGGCAGGCTCTGTGAGTGGGTCCAGGCTAAAATGAGAACAGGATGCCTACCCTTCGCTCCCACCAGGGTTATGTGTCTCTCTTGCTCTACCTAGTGAAAACTTTCTTGCAGCAGCTCTCCTGAATTCATGGAGACCTTGCCTTCTGCCAGCTCCTGCTTCCACACCAATGGACATTGGTTTCCCACCTACATATGTCTCCTCCATTGACCTGGCCAGGCCTTCCCCACCACGGTGAGTAGTCAGAGTCCTTTCTTTGCTCCAAAGCCCCTCCCCCTCCCTCCCATACACAGCCAGGAAGCTGCATCTACCTCCATGGTCAGCTTGCCCAGGCTGAAGGCAGAGCTGTACTGAGAAGCCCATCGGGAATTGGGTTGGGGGAGGTTGAGGAGGTGGGTTAGAGCTTCCATGTGCTTCCTGGGCTTCTCTGATGGTCCTGACAGCCTTAGGCAGGTGTCAGGAGGAGGCGGGGAGGCCCCTGCCTTCACATCTGTGAAGTAGATCGGAAGAAAACAGATCAGTCAGGCCTCAGGAAACTCAAAGATGGGGCCTGCTAGCTTCAAACCCAGGAGCTCAGGGCCTGTCACTGGTTGGTCATTCAGTAGTGAATGGGCTGATTCATCAGCATGTCAGTTCCTCTCGGTTGTGGCCTGTGTGCTGTGTCTGGGTCCCTCTCCGTGCAGCAGCCTCTGGGTCCTTACAGGATAATGGACAAAGCCTGCTCTCCAACAAGGCTGGGGGAAATTGACTTGGCTTTCATCCTGGACCAGGGGTCGTCTAGTTAAAGCTTCAGTCAAACTCTGCCACTTTACTGGGAGGAAAAAAGAAAACAAAACAAGGGTCTCACTAGGTGGCTTAGTGGTTAAGATCACTGGTTGGGATGACCCAGGTTTGATCTCCAGCATCCACACGGCAGCTCACAACCATCACTAACTCCAGGTCCAAGGCATCACATGCCCTCTTCACGCTTCTGACATCATCAGACATGCATGAAATAGAACAATCACATGCACAAAACAGAATAAAATCTTGTTTAAAGAAAAAAAAAATCAAAAGGATATTTTTTCCCAATATGTGAAAATGATAGAAACTCACATCTCACTGTCTACCAATAAAGTTTTATTGAAAATGATAGACACTCACATCTCAACGTCTACCAATAAAGTTTTATTGGCACTCAACAACGGTCCATTCACTTGTGGATTGTTAATGGCTGCCTTTGCTCTGAAAAGAAAGTTGAACAGCTGCAATAGCAGCAAACGAAACAAAACCCAAACAAAGCACTGACCAACTTCATAGTTTTAGAAAAGTTTTCCTGCCCCTCTGCTGTAGGTCCCACACTTACCATCCAACTGGCCATAAGCAAGTTATCTCCGCTCCCAGGACTCAGTTTCCCCTTTGCACGATACTGCTGGCTGATGAGCGCTGGGAGGCTTGGCATCTCTTAACTACATCCCCAGACCTTTTTTTTACTTCTTTTTTTGTTTGTTTGTTTGTTTGTTTGTTTTGTTTTGTTTTTTTGCTTTGGTTTTTTCGAGACAGGGTTTCTCTGTGTAGCCCTGGCTGTCCTGGAACTCACTCTGCAGACCAGGCTGGCCTCGAACTCAGAAATCCGCCTGCCTCTGCCTCCCAAGTGCTGGGATTACAGGCATGTGCCACCACCGCCCAGCCTTTTTGTACTTCTTATTTTGAGACAGGGTCTCCCTAAGTTGCCCAGGCTGGCCTTGAACTCACTCTGTAGTCCAGGCAGGGGTTGGACTAGCTGTTGATGATCTTTGGCCTCAGTCTCCTGAGCAGCCAGGCCCAGCTTAGTTTCCTTTGTGGGGAGTGTTAACGAACAGCATGACCTTTGAGAGTGTGCCAGGGAGTGTGCATGTGGGGTGTTGCTGCAGAAGCTGGCCCCATACCCGAGGCCTGATTCTAAGAGTCACGCATCCAAGGACATGGTGAACTTTTAACTAGAAGGACACTGACTAGGACCAGGGGACCTGACCTGGGACTTTCACTAGCTCCCCAAAGTAATGCTACAGAAGCTTAGCTTTGAAACAGGCATAGTGGGGCGAGAGAGCTGGCTCTGGAGTGAAGGGCAATGATACTCTTGCAGAGGGCCTGCATGTGGTTCCCGGCGCTCACAGGGCAACTCAGAACCACCCTGTAACTCCGGGTCTAAGGGATGCATGCCCTTTTCTGGCCACCTCTCCTCGGGCCCTGCACGCACACCGTACACATCCGTATAAGTAGGTACACATCCGCACGGATCTTTAAAAATAAAAATGAAATATGCATAGTAGTTTGCTAGGTGAAGGGGCAGGCATTAGTGTGCTTGGTGGTGAGAAATCACTATTCTAATGATCAAGAGACCAGAGGCTGAGAGAGCAAGCAGACCTGGGTCTGATGGGGGTAGCAGAGCCAAGCCGCGAGGGACTCTGGGTAATCAGAGGTCAGTACCCATGCCAGCCCTCTCACCTAAGTTTCGTTCTAGGTCGGCTGTAATACCTGCCGAGCACCGATGCCAGAATCTGGTGGGGGGACGGAGGAGAGTATTGGATTCAGAGGAGAGGCACCCTCAGGTCCCCCTTCCTGGGCCTCTGCACCCAGCTGGCGGTGCTGTTGGAGTTGGAGGAGCTGGCTGCTGGTGGGAGGAACTTATTAGGGGCTGCTGCCAGGACTTGGGCCGCCTGGTCCTGCCCCTGGCCCCGGGGCAGTTGATGGAGTCCAGAGTGGAGGCAGGCTGCCACAGGTGAGGTGGGGGAAAACTGGCAACAAAGGCCTATTCTTCAGGCTTTAAAGAGGCTCAGAGCCTGTCCAACTTTCCTTCATTAGATGCTCCAAGATGTTTCCCCCTTCCAGGCTGCTCGAGATACGCGATAAGGGTGCGATTTGAAGAGACTTAATTATGGCCCCGAGACCATGAGGTAAACATCTGTGGAGTGTTTGCTTCTCCCTCCCTGTTCCGTGTGAATAGGGAGCACAACCCAGGCGCCAGGGCAGAGGACCCGGTGACCCCAGCCTTTCCTGGGGAAGGAGGAAACCAGGACCCGTGTGTGTCTGTGGTGCTGGCCATGGGTTTTGGGGTCCTGCCATGAGAATCTCCTGACCAGTTTGGTCCCAAGCAGCTTATCTGTGATGGCTGTAATCATCTCTCATGGAGGCACCGGGCAAGGGCTTCTTCGTAAATGCTGCTCAGTAACACGGACGGGTGGGGAGTTTCCCAGGCTGGCCTGACCTCCGTACAGGCCTCAGCCGTCTAGGAGGAAGCATCTGGTCCCATAGCTTTTCTGGCCAGCTGGATGACAGGGAGGAGGACAGGGCTTTGGCCAGTCAATAGCCCTACAGTGTTTACCCGCAACTACCACCAAGCCATGTGATGGTCAAGGGCCATCCAGGCCTCTGCAGCTGTATCTTGGGGGGGGGGGGCAAATGACCCCAGGGGATCAAGGTTGAGAGATGCCCAGTGTTTTCTGGTTTGGTTCATGCCCAGTTCTCAGTCCCTTACACCCTAGGCAGCGGTCCGTATAAAGTCTCCAGCATAAAACAATTCAGTTTATCCCTGTGCTGCCTCAGGCCTGGTGCCCAGCAGGACACAGCTAAGTTTCATTTGGAAAGAAACTCTGATCAGAGTTAGAAGTGGGAGGAAATGGTGCCCCCATTCCCACCCCAGTCCAACACAGATGCATGCTAAACCTAGATACACACACTACATCATGCATATATACTGCAAGCTCGTCAAGCCAGGCCCTCCACTGCCTCTAGGAGGATACTCACAGGGGTGTGTGTGTGTGTGTGTGTGTGTGTGTGTGTGTGTGTGTGATAGCCAATGAAGTGCTGCTTAGGAATAGTCTGCATCTCCGGGGGGTGGGGAGGAAAAATGAGAGGCACCCTGTGTATATAGCAACAAGAAAGGAAGTGACCATCTAAGGTCACTTGGGCAGGACACCCTATGACATTAGGCAAGTGTTTTCACTGAAGGTCCCACTGGAGGAGCCTCAGGCACCTCATTAGTAAAGACCATGGCTCAGCTCTCGGTGATGTCCCCCACAGAGGTGCGGATCCAGCTTCCTTCTGTAGATA
The DNA here is from genome assembly GCA_964023405.1 of Apodemus agrarius. NCBI lineage: Eukaryota > Metazoa > Chordata > Mammalia > Rodentia > Muridae > Apodemus > Apodemus agrarius. Next base: position 22,662,633 of record OZ030005.1, read on the forward strand.
TCCCTTGATTGGGTCACTTGTCCCAGCATCCCTCCCCCCCCCGCCCCGCCCCACCACCACCACCATGCCTCCACTTGAGACCAGGAAGCCATTTTGATCCGTGATGAGAAGAGGAAGTCCTGTGGCCCCAAAACAGAAACAGGAACCTGGGAGGGGGCTATGGATAGGGAACGGGAAGGGGGCACACACCCAGCAGATGCAGCCAGAACACCCCAGCCTCCCCTTGGCCCCACACCAGCAGGCAGGAGTGAGCGTCTCTGACAAATCCCGATGCCACGGTCCTCTGTGCATCCGGATGTGCTGTGTGAGGGCCGGGCTTCCTAAGGGTCCCTTCTGGAGCTGGATGACTGACCGTTAGGCTGTAGTCAATTGCCCAGGCTGATCTGTCCCACGGAGAGAGTGTGTGTGAGGGGGACTCTGCTGTCCGCCCACACGTTTACTTCCGCGTCTGACGGGCACATTCCCAGTTCCTCAGGATTGCCCTTGGGATCCCACACAGAGTTTTCCCGCCTCACCTCAGCCCTCTGTGTTTATGTCATCAACCAGCCCGTCTCCTGAGAAATGCTACCTCCCTCGTCCTGGCCATTCCTTTGGAATCATCCAGCGTCCAGCGAAGGACTCCTTTCGGCTGCCCTGTATGACGTGGCAGGGCCCTAGCTTTTCCCCTTACTCAGGATTGTCGTGGTCCTGTCACTGCAGGCCAGAACTGGGAATCTACCCCACGGGTATCACTGTGTCACGGCATCCTGGGGCAGGCCCAGACCCCGCCAGTCCCTTCCCTCCAGGCTGGGCTGTAGGAAGGCAGAAGGACAGCTCTCATTCAGGGAAGCCATCTGCCGCTCCTCCTCTTTGGGTTTGGAGGTTCCTGTGGGAAGACTGTAGAGGCGGGTGGGCGGGGGCCAGAACCTGGAGGACAGAGACATATGTCACCAATTTCAGTTCTGCCCCGGCTGGCCTGAAGCAGTTTGGGACTTCCCAGGGTGGAAGGACAGGCTGGGGGGGGGGCAGGCCACCTGGTGGCAGAACACACTCTTGAGTCCCCCCTCTGTACCCTAATTATCAATAGAGGAGGTGTGGAAAATTCTGGGCTGCATCCACGGGGTACCTGTTTGCCTCTTCTCGTCTTGAGCCCCTAGAACAACCTTCCAGGACTTTCTGTTAGTCAACCCAAGATTATGGCAATCAGATACGTTTTCGGCCCTCCGAGCTCCCAGAATGAGGAGTTTCAGATGCCCCAAGGGCATCTGGGAAAGATTTTCAGTATGAGAGTGAGGCGGGCTGGACAGATGACCCAGGCAGGCCACTCTCCCTTCCTAGAGGAGGATCTTAGGGAATGGCGTGGGCAGGTGAGAAAAGCCCCCACCTCAGCCTAGGGCGGTCACCCCCAAAGTCAGCTGGGAAATGGCTCGGCCTGAGGTAGCATTTGACCGGACCCTGTGCTCGGGAGATCAGTTGTGAAACTTGCTTCAAACCCCCAAACCACAAAAACGGCCGATTTTCCCAGCTCTGTTCACATTTCTCAGATCAGACAAGGAGTCTTCATTATTTCCATTCGGAAAAAAGAAAAAATAAAAGCCAGGCCAGCCACCTGCCCTGGGGGAAACAAGAAAATTCCAAAGGTGCAGAGCTGTGGCTGCGGTGGAAGCCCCTTCCACACAGGTAAGCTGTCTCTACCGGCCTCTTTACAGATGCCGGGCCCGGAGAGTGGGCAAGGCCTGCTGGGCCTTCTGGAGAAATCTAGAGACCCGAACAGAAGAGATCTTGAAGCTGTTAAGGCTCCCTCGGAGCAAACGCTGCGGCTGGGCCCTGGCTTTCCTGGAACCATGGTGAGTGAGAGCTAAAGCCATCTCCAGAAGACAGAAGCTGCCCCTGGGTCTCCTGGGTAACAGAAAGCCTGGAATCATCAGAGCTCCGTTCCACCAACAGGGCAGGCAAGGAGGCAGGCCCTCCTTATGGACCTGTCTCTATAGTCACCGGCCTCTGTCTCCAGACGATGTGCCACTCGACAGGGCAGGCAAGACTCTCCTTGGAGACCTGTCTCTACAGTCACCTACCTCTGCTTCCCACGCAGTCCCCGACCCCCAGATAAAGCTGATGAGACCCCTGTGCTGTCTCCTACACCCTGCATTCTACCTCAACCACATCTCAAAAGCCCTGCTCTCACCATGGCCGTCCGTGCAGTCTCCTTTGGCGGGGACAGACAGATGCCCTGCCCTGTATTAATTTCAGGGGTGAGTCTACAAATGAAGCCTTAAGCCTTTGGCTGTGCAACATCTCCCCGAGTACTAGGCTGAGCTTTATCCTGTCACGTCTGAGGGGATTAATAACCGTGTTCCATGTTAACCACAGTACAGAGAGACACGGTCTGTGATGGATGGGCGCAAAACCCACTCGCTGCAAGTAGAACAGAGTAGCATCAATGCCAAGGCTCAGGAGAGAATCCGGCCTAGGACTTATCCCTTGAAGAGGTTAGGGCCGCAGAGTCCGGGAGGCCCATGAAGATGAGGGAGGCCTCCTGAGGGCAGGCTGAGGGACCCACCAACTGATGAGATGCAACAGGCCTGGGAAACAGCAGGGGGGAAAGTGTGTACTGTGTGCGTCTCAGCCGTGTGCTCCTCCCGGGGACTTCCGTTTGTATGCTCACATCTGTCAGTCTGCATGCAAGAGTCTGTGGATAAACTGGAGAAACTGTGTGTGGCTTTTTTTCGAGGGCCTAGATGCATCTGTGTCTCAATGAGTTTATATATTCCCGAGTGATTAGGCCCTGCCTAATGCAAGCAGGCCCCAGGCCGGACACCAGACAGACAGGAGAGGACTCTCTATCACCTCACCTACGGCCACGAGGAGACGAGAAAGAATCACACCCACGACCGCACGCCTATGTTTTGAGGTCCATTGGGGCCTTGGACGTTCTGAGGAAGAATCTGGATGGCTGAGTGACCTAGGTGATGTGCAGGATGGACAGGTAGGTGGCTGTTAAAATCACAAGCAGAGGAAATTGCAAGTGCAGGGTGAGAGACAGTGGAGCAGAGGGGGGCAGGTGGCAGGCGTTAGGGGAACCATGGGTATAGAAGTGTGGGTGGAGCCAGGGCCCACCCACACTTCTATACCCATGGCCTCGAGAGCAGGAGGAAGAGAGCGGGATGGCCCCAGGACCACCAGAAAACCTCGTGCTGAGCGAGGGCCGATCACATGCGTACGCGGCTACTGCATAGACGGATGCTCAGAGCTGGGCTGTAGGAACCCTGGGTGACACCAGCACAGCCGTACAGTGTGCAGTGACAGTGGCCGGGGACTTGAGTTGTGCAGGCATGCACAACAGGCAATGGAACTTAGTGACAGGTGACATGCAGCCCCCCTCCCGCACCCCCGTCCCCGCCGTGTTTACACCCACATGCATGCATGTAGTTGCCACACATGTTCATAGGCAAGTATGTCCGTACCCTCCATCCAGCTTGGCCCTGGGCCTTCTCTCCTCCCTCACCAACCTTGGGCCCTGTCTCCCACAGCCTCACCACGGACATGACAGTGACGGTAAGACAGAGCCCGTGTCGCAACTGTGCTTCCTCTCGAATCCAGGTCTGCCAAAGATTAGTGAGAGCTCCGGGTGCACTGGGTGATAACACCCCACCTCACCCCCTACCGCCCCCCCCCCACTTCCTAATCTCTGATTCATTTCCAACTGATAACAGGAGGGCCAAGGTGACTAAGAAATAAAAATACCCAAGCAGGTCCCCACCAGGCTAAAGCCAGCTGCCCGCAGAGGGAGGGGCAGAGGGAGGATTCGAGGGAGGACGGCGGCGGGCTGTGGGGTACATGGAGAAAAGAGACTAGAGAGAGGGATGAGGCCACAGGAGGGAGGAGAGGAAGGAGAGAATACAGGGGTGGAGGAGGGAGAGGAAAGGGATGAGCGAGGCGGGAGGGGCAGACAGACAGAAGCGGAGAGAAAGTCAGAGAGACAAAAGGGCGGAGAGAGGGCGGAGAGAGGGGCAGGGGGAGGGGAAGGGAGAACCAGGAGAGAGGGAAAAGGGAGGCAGACCAGCTAGAAAAGGGCAGTGGGAAACAGGGAGAGGAGAGAGAAAGAGGGAGAGGAGGGGAGAGAGAGAGAGAGAGAGAGAGAGAGAGAGAGAGAGAGAGAGAGAAGGAGGAAGAGAGAGAGAGAGAGAAGGAGGGAGAGAAGGAGGGAGAGGGAAGGAGGGAGAGGGAGAGAGGAGGAGGAGGAAGAAGAAGAGGAAGAAGAAGATGAAGAAGAAAAGAAGAGGAGGAGGAGAGAGAGGGAAAGAGAGGAGGGAGGGAGAGAGAGAAGGAGGAGGAAGAAGAGGAAGAAGAAGATGGAGGAGAAGAAGAAGACGAAGAAGAAGAGGAGGAGGAGGAGAGGGAGGAAGAGGAAGAGGAGGAAGGGAGGGAGGGGGAGAGAGAGAGAGAGAGAGAGAGAGAGAGAGAGAGAGAGAGAGAGAGAGAGAGAGAGAGAGAGATGGGGCAGACAGGAGGCAGAGACAAAGAAATAAGGCTCAGGTGATGGAGAAGAGAGAGAGGCAAGGTGTCTGACTATAAGAGCAGAGAAAGTCCGTTGGGTCTGTGTCCCTGGGGGACACAGAAAGAGGGAGGAGGTGAGGCCAGGAAGGTCCAGGGAGGTGGAGACTGTATGAAATGCCACCCTGTTGAAAATAAAATCCGCTAACAACAAGAGAGGCAGGGGCACACACAGAGACCAAACTGGTGTGCTAGTCTGTGCAGCCTGGACACTGCAGAGGAGCAGCCTTCTTTACCTCACCCCTGCGGGCACAGGTGCCAGCTGGGGTCCGAGGGTCAGGGAAGTGCTCCGGCACCCCTCCCCCGCAGACCTCGCCCTGACTCACAACCTCATAAGCTCAGGGTGGGGCTGGGGGTTGTTTGAGACTGGGAGAGGCTCCCCAAGGCTGTCCACTGGGCCCACCAGAAGCAGGGCTTGGCTAGGGGAAAGGGTGCATAATAGTCTGTTTGGGAATCTTGGCAAAGTCTGGTGGGGCTGTACCGTCGTCGTCGGGTCATGAGGTCTGTCCTGAAGCTAATAAAGTAGTGTAGGCTTCACTGCGAGGTGGAAGGAGCAGGAGAGCTGAGAGGGGAGGGGAGCCAGCTTCCCAGTCCCTCTCTTCCCTGGCTCTTCCCTCTGGCCACAGAGGCCTGATGGCTCTAGGGGGTACTCAGCGCTTAGGGATGAGGAGAAGAGAGCCTCCAAGCCACCGCCTTAGCCTCAGGACTCTCACTACCAGCCCCCTTCCTAATGTAGAAGGGAACCCAAACAGCTGCTGGTCTGAGGGGCACCAGGAGCTAAGGGGACACCCCTGGGCTCCTGGCGAGGTAAAAGGGGAGGGTCCCCAAGGCAGCTAGGTCAGTAGCTCGAGGCTCCCCAAAGGGGAAGATGCCAAGGAACTCTGGAGGATGCACATTCTCAGTGCTCAAGTCCGGGCAAGAGGAATGGGCAGATTTTAGAGGAGAGGAGATGAGCAGATCTCCAAAAGGGACCAGTCAAAGAATCATAAGGCGCAGGGCAACTTCAGCCCCAAGTGGGTGGTGTGTGGCACTTTAGTAAGTCCTTCTGTCTTCTCGGGCCACAAAGGACTGCAGCTGGCTATGTCTGGCAAGGGGGCCTTACGCCTTGGGCCAGGGCCCTGAGAAAGTTCTCCTCTTTCCCTCCTGGTTCAGGGACACCACCCGTCTGATTTTGCCATGCCCACCCCGATTTGCCATTCATGCCCGCCCCATGCCCTGACTACCGGCGACCACAGGAAGTGCTGCCCCAGCTCAGTACTTCCCGTTTCTGAAATCTGCCCCCAGCAGCCTGGTGGCCAGGGAAGGCAGACTTCCCGCTGCCTCCACCCCGGGCTCTTCCCACCGGTCACAAGTGGTTTGTTCCTGGGTAGAGGTGACCTTCTTACCACAACCACACATCAGTTAGTTATCAGAACAGGAAAGATGGCACCAGAGATATGTCCTCACCCCGCCCAGGAGGGCCTGACCTGCTCCAACGACCACACTCCCGCTCCCCACATCACACGGGGCCTGCTCACCACATCACATAGAGGGGTGTGGCTGGCACGTGCCAGTGGGGCTGCATTGTGGGGGGTGGGCAGAGCAGGAGGTCTGGTGGGCAGGTATGGTGGGACCGGGAACCAATGGGCTTCGGCGAGGCTCTCTGTGTAGCTAGAAGCTGTTGAGGCATCTGGTCACCTTTGGGTCCCATGGAAACCACCCCTCGAGCAGACCCTCTCCTGACAGGGAATCCCTTGGGATCGGGACCTGTGCTCAGAATGGATATGAGGCTCTGCCCCAGGGGATTCAGTGAGGAATGAGAGGACCCACCATTAGTATCCTCAACAGAAACAACCTCGACACATGAACTAAACAGCTCCATCCTCAGGGGCACCATGGACATTTCTGGCCAGGATTTACTCAGTGCCAGTAATACTTTTCCACTGCTAGCCATCAATCATAATAATCCCAGCTGTCTTTAGACATTGCCAATTGTCCCCTGGGAATGCAATATTGTCCCAAGTCAAGAGCCACTAAGCTAGGAGCACCAAAAGACCTTGATTTTGTATTTTATTTTATTTTGCAGTTTTGTGTTTTAAAGTCCTGGATGGAAAAGACTAGTCTGAGTCTGGGGTTTCTTGTCTGAAGACTCTGGCTGCAGGGACCCCTCTGGGGTTCTAGATGTAACTGTGGCATGGAGCCCGGAACCAGAAAGGGCTGTTGTGAAATGGGGGAGGTTTCATTTGAGGGAAGATTGGGGAGATGTACTGTGGGGTAAAGATGGGGGTCACACTGGGGCCACATGGCATGCAGGGTCTTGAGCCAGAACAGAGGGACAGGGTGTGTCCTGGACGCCCCGAGGGAGGTGCTGGGACTGACTTCTCTCTCAAGCCGGACTGGAGGGCTGCAGTACAAGGAGACCTGTAAAGCTGACTTGGGATGGTGTGGGGGGCCCTTTTCTACAACCGTAACTGTACCAACGAGCAGGTGTGGAGTTCAGGGTTACACAGCCCATGAGCTCTAACCCTGCAGTTTCCCCCTCCTCCTGTCTTCATCTCCTCCTCCCCTCCTCTCCTCCTTCATCTTCTTCTCCTCCTCCCCACCTCTCTTCCTCCTCCTTTTGCCTGTTGTCGTTTTTGTTTTGTTTTGTTTTGTTTTGTTTTTGAGATAGAGTCCTGTATAAGCCTTATCTTGCCTCAAACTTGCTTCATAGCCAAGCATAGCTCTTGTATTTCTGATCTTCCTGCCCCCACCTCCCGGTTCTGGGATTGTAGGCATGTACCACGTAAGAGAGGTATAGTAACAGCCTGTCTCAAAAAACAAACAAAAACCAAACAAACATAAATACAAGAGCAGGTAAATTCCAAAAGAATTCAGTGTGTGAGGGTTAAACCTTGACTGCTGTCATCTTGACTGGACTGAGAGGCACCTAGCAGGTTTGTAAAAACATCCCCTGGTCTAATCTGGAGGTATTTCTAGAGAGGAAGAAATAAGGCAGGGGACCCACACTGGATGTGGCTGTCATCACTCAGCAGGATGGAGATTTGGGCGGAGTAAGGAGAGACAAAGGAAGCGTTCCCTCTCAGCTTCCAGCTGTCGTTTTTGGGTACTTCTGTTCCTCACCCCATTCCCGGGCCCCCTGCACCCCACCCCCCAGCCTTAGTGGGTAGAAGCCTTAGAAACCAGGAGGTAAAATAAATTCTCCCTCCCTCAAGTTGTTTGCTGGGCGAAGTCTAACTAGTGCACAGTCCTTCAAAACACACCCCCACCGCAATCCTAAAGAAAAGCTCACTGGGTTGGGTTATATAGACAACGAATAGGGGTTCAAAGTAGAGTTAGGAAACTGGAAAACAGATCAGGGGAAATTTCATGAGATGCAGCACAGAGGTGGGAAAACATGAGAGGGTAAAGCTTGTTTTAGAATAAGAAGGGTCAACATGCATGTAACGTGGACTCGGTGAGGTGGAAACTGGGGTAGAAAAACATGCAGGGCATAATCACTAAGAAATGTCCACAAGTAGGGAACGTTGGAGATTCGCACTGAATCCTAAGAAGGGACATGCATGCTGCCATGTGCTTATAATTCTAGCGGAGCCTAAAGCCACAAGATCAAGACCAGCCTATACCCATACTAACACTTCCTATAACAGTAAAGCTAAAGAACATTAAAGACAAAAATACTTTTTAAAAAATCATGGAAAAGGAATACCATAGAAGAATAGCAATCGGGACTAAAGGCTTTTCTTCGTCAGTGGCTCTCAGAAGTTTAGAGGAAGACGTGCTTGGTGGAGAGGAAGGGAAAACAATCTTACACCCAGTGAACCAGAGTATAGACAAGCAATCAGGATGCAGAATGCTGCACTTCAGGCAGGGCCTTGATGAGAAAGTGAGTCTTTGAAGTAAGTCAAGACTGGTGGGGTATGCGGGCAGAGATTCAGGCTGGCCTGTTGGAGGATGGGCGCTTTCCACTTAAAAGTGATGAAAGCCAGCCCGGGCTGTAGTGACACACACCTTTAATCCCAGCACTTGGATGGCAGAGGCACGCAGATCTCTGTGAGTTCAAGGCCAGCCTGGTCTACACTGTGAATTCCCAGGACCGGTGGGGGCTGCATAGAGAAACCCTGACTGGGGTGGGGGTTTGGGGTGGAGGGGGGTGGAGAAAAACAAACCAAACCAACCATGAGACAATTGCCTGAGGAGATAAAATAACAAGAGAACCCTGTCCTGCAGGTAAGGTATGGTCAGGCGTGGTCAGAGGATAACCCTCTGTCTCCTGAGTGCGGTCACCTCTTGCTGATATCTTGTATGATTTTTCTTTGCATTCTATTCAAATATTGCCTCTTTCAAAAGCCTTCCCTGGCCCTTCACCTAATGCAGTTGTCTTCCCTGATGAAGTATCTCGGACTCTGTTATTCCCTAGATCCATGCCGCCTCCAGGGCACCTGGGAGAGAACAGCCCGAGCCTGCCCAGCACAGCAGCCAGCACCCTCCCTCCGGTGGCAATGTCCTTACTGAGGACACCTGTGTTAGTGACTTTGCTTGTTGCTGTGACCAAATAAATACACAGCAGGGGTCACTCAAGGCCAGAGGGAGTCTCCTGGGCTCACAGTTTATGGGATTTCCGCCCCTCGAGGCAAAGGCAGCCTGGCAGTTATGGTGGCTGACTCTGGTGGCTGGAGCCTGCCATGTGGCTTAGTTTTGTGGGATCGAGAGGCAGAGTCCAGTTCAGAGCCAGAGTCAGCTATCCCCTTCAAGGTTCACCTCCAGGGACCCAGCTGGGTCTCACCCCCAAGGGCATGCAGTCTCCCAAACAGCACCACTTGCCTTGGTCACTTGGGGACCAAGTATTCAAACACATAAGCCGCATTAGACATTTATTTGAACCGTATTAGCATTAGGTGTCTGTTTCCACGTGTGGCCGCTGGTACACATGGGAACCTCTTCTAGACACGGCTATGGGCAGGGAAGATTAGTACTGGGTACCGGGCTCGATAACAGTGATAATAAGATCCAATCCAATGCAGTTGCATCTTGACTCACGATGGCATTGCATCCTGGAGCTCACTCTGTAGACCAGGCTGGCCTCATACTCACAGAGATCCATTTGCCTCTGCCTGCTGGGTGTGAGGATTAAAGGTGTGCACCTCTATGTCCTGCCTGGTGAACCTGTCATAAGTTGAAAATTATCTGCTGTGGGTCCCCCAAACATCCATGTGTCGGAAACCTAATACCTGTGCGGATGGTACTTGAGGGTGAGACTTTGGAATGATATTGGGGTTACATGAGAACAAAGGGGTAAATTCCTCATGATGGGATGAAAGACCAGCGCTGGCAGTCTTGCTTTGTGCTAGCATGTGATATCCTCTGCCGTGTTATGGTGGACCAGGAAAGCCCTCACCACATGCTAATCAGAGGCTGACCCTCTACTCTGTGTTTCCAAGGCTCCAAAGCTGCAAGCCAAACCCAAATGTTTGCTTGGTAGCTTTGGTGGTGGGGGCCTCCCTCGGCTTCCCGGGCTGACCGCCTGCTTTAGCCCCTCACACAGCTGAAATCACAGGAGTGCTACTACTGCACCCAGCTTGAACTCTGTAAAATCTTTTAAGTTCTAAATGACCCACACTCAGAAGTCACTTGACTTCCATTGAATGCATTTCCCTTTCTCAACATCATAAAGAAAAACAACAATAAAAAGGTGCATCAAGTTGTCAATCTGGGACTGTATGTATATATTGCTGAGCACCTGAGGCTTGGGGTGGGGGTGGGGCTTCTAGCCCACTTTGCATAGAAACTCCCAGGAGAGGCTTCCAACCCTGCTGGTAATGGGACCGTCACATGTCCGTGATTGTCTTACTGTTGCGGTGCTGAAACACCAGAAAGCAACTTGGGGAGGAAAGGGTTTATTTGGTCCGTATTTCCACAACGCAGCACTGTACATCACCAAAGGAAGTCAAGACAGGAAGGCAAAGAGGCCAGGGACCTGGAGGCAGGAGCCGCTGCAGACGCCTCCGTGGAAGGGTGCTGCTTACTGGCTTGCTCAACAGTAGGTTTCTCAGCCTGCTTTCTTAGAGAACCCAGGACCTCCAGCCCAGGAATGGCACCGCCTACAATGGGCTGGGCCCTCCCCCAGCAGTCACTAATTAAGAAAGCGCCCCGCGGGCTTGCCCACAGCCAGCTCTTAAGGAGGCATTTTCTCAATTGAGGTTCCCGCCCCTCTGATGACCCTAGCTTGTGTTGAGTGGACATAAAAGGAGCCATTCCGCGATGGAAGCCCCCCAGGGCATGCACAGGACCCAGGCTCAGAGCCTGCTGTATGGAGGGGAAAAAAAAAAAAAAAGCTAGAACGTGACGCGGTGCAGGTCTTGATGTGGGACAGAAGGAGGATGTCCTGCTGGGGTGGGATACAAGTCCTCAAAGGCCCCGGATGTCTGCCTCTCCTGGATGGGCTGGGAACCCAGAAAGTCCTCAAGAAAAGACACCACAGGGTGGAGTTTTGTGCCTCATCTCTGGGGGGGGGGGGAGTGGAGAGGGAGGGAAGGAGACAGAGGGGGGTGGTGCAGTGGCCTAGTTCACAGGCGGGCTGTCCACGGACCCACAGGCAGCCGAGCGAGCGATCGCAGGCAGGGAGCCTGGCCGGTCCCCAGCAGGCAGCTTGAGTGTGGGCCTTTGGGTCAGCCCCAAGGAGTCCAGCTGTGACGGCCTGTGGCATTTCCCAGAGCTTTCGCGTAGGGTTCCTGACAGAGGGTGACTAAGGCCCTATTTAGGGGCAGCCACCCCCACACCCGGAAAGAGCGGCAGGCGGACACTTGAATAGCACTGGGGCCACTTCCTAGTTTCATCTTGTTCTTGCTGGGAGGACGACTCCTGCCCAAGCCGGCCGGCTCGCCGGCCTCTGAGAGGTCCAGAGCCGGAGGAGATGGAGGTTAGAATTTGCAGCTGGCCAGGACGCAGGGTCTGGGCAGAGCCAGTGTAGGCAGGATGTCTAAGGCAGACGCGGCATGGAAGCCTCCAGAGAGAAGGTTATCTGTTACGTCGTCCTTCCTCCCTGACGGATCTCCAGGTTATGACGCCAGAGATCAAGTGGCCCCTACCTTGGCCACCACTGATGTTTTTCAGGCAGGGAAGCCTAGTGAGCAGTGACGAGTGCTCACAGTCGCCCCCTCCCCCCTTCTTAGGACAGAGTCTCACTCTATAGCCCAGGCTAGCTTCAAACAAAGCTCCCTCCCCTCCCAGCCTTCCCAGGGCCAGGATCCCAGACGTGCGTGACCACCACACCTGACTGTGCCCCTCCCTTTGCACCCTGCTGCAGCAGCGCTGACCCGCCCTGAGCAAGGCATGTGATGCTCGGAATCCCACTGACCGGCCTCTGACCTCTTGGGAGAGCCCCCAGGGCTACGAAAAGCCAGCTGTTCTCAGGAGCCCACATAAAATCCTCACCTGCTTTCCCTGCCCCACCCTTTCCAAATAATTCCCAAATGGCCGCCAGTTGGTTCACATTTTAGTGGCGCCTAGGGCTCTTTGGGTGGGCAGGGTCTAGCTCCAGGGCGGGATGCCGAACAGTGAGTCAGAGGCCCCCAAGGCCTTGATCTCCAAGACCGGCCTTTTGCCTCATCTGCTCGCAGTTCAAGGTCTGGCTGGGCAGTGGTGGCGCACGCCTGTAATCCCAGCACTTGGGAGGCAGAGGCAGGCGGATTTCTGAGTTCAAGGCCAGCCTGGTCTACAGAGTGAGTTCCAGGACAGAGAAACCCTGTCTCGGAAAAACAAACAAACAAAGAATCCGAGGTCTGGGACAGGCCTTCCTGTGGCCTGAGGCAGGAGGTGTTTCTTTGCTCAGACCGCAGTTGTCTCCTGTAGGATAGGCCATTTGTTATGGACACAGGCACGGGAACCCCCACTCCCATCCGAAGTCCTGTGCGGCAAGCCAACGTTTAGCAGGGAGGGAGTCCTACCAGACACCCTGGGCCGACTGAAAAGGACTAAATGGGGTTCTATGTACACCCCAGGGTATAGGGAGGGGCACCTGGCTCTCAGAGGTTCTGGAGGCCGTCGTCCCCTAGGCCAAGGCTTCTGCTTCCAGCTCCCTACCAGCAGCTGCACCCTGGGCCCTGCCTGCCTGCTCAGGTCTCTCAAGTTCCCTGCTACCCCTTCCGTTTCTCACTCAGTCCCGGCCCTCTTAGGTGCCGGTGTGGCCGAGTGGAAGTCTGGGAATTAGGAGGGGCCACGTGGCTCCAGGGCTTCTGCAGGTCTGCTCTACTGGCTCTGCAGTCTGTGCACGAGGAGGGACGGGGTGAGGCAGGGCACACTGAGTGTCTGTAGGCGAGGTCAGTGTGATGTCTGTCTGTGCACTATTTGACGTCAGGTGGTATGTATGTGCTCCGTGACACCTGTGGGCTGTATCAGCATGGCATATAAGTTCTGTGCATGTATACGGTTAAGCGTCTGTGTTGCATCCGTAGGCTATGTCTGAGTGGTGCATATGCTCTGGTCGGTGAGGGACTGGGGGCGTGGCTCAGTGGTGGAGCCCCTGCCTAGAATCCCCCATGGAGGGGCTGGGGGCGTGGCTCAGTGGTAGAGCCCCTGCCTAGAATCCCCCAGTGAGGGACTGGGGGCGTGGCTCAGTGGTGGAGCCCCTGCCTAGAATCCCCTAGTGAGGGACTGGGAGCGTGGCTCAGTGGTGGAGCCCCTGCCTAGAATCCCCCATTGAGGGGCTGGGGGTGTGGCTCAGTGGTAGAGCCCCTGTCTAGAATCCCCCAGTGAGGGGCTGGGGGCGTGGCTCAGTGGTAGAGGCCCTGCCTAGAATCCCCCATTGAGGGGCTGGGGGTGTGGCTCAGTGGTAGAGCCCCTGCCTAGAATCCTCCAGTGAGGGGCTGGGGGTGTGGCTCAGTGGTGGAGCCCCTGCCTAGAATCCCCCAGTGAGGGGCTGGGGGCGTGGCTCAGTGGTAGAATACTTGCTTAGCATATATGATACAATCCCCAGGATGGTAGAACAAAACAAGCAAACAAAAAACCACGAGTTGCTGCAGTTGGACTGGCTGCCCTACCCATTGACCTCCGGGCCTGCTGTTCACACGGTCAGCTGTGTAATCTTCCACAGTCCGCCCTGCTGTCTCTTTGCCCTGATAGGTTGCCCTTGGGAAGGGAAGGCAAGACCTAGGCAGGGAGGGCAAAGGGGTCCCACAGTGGGTCAGGACTTCGACCAGGGCCAACATGCCTAGAGGCGAAGCTCAAGCTAACAGGGTTAAGAGAGAGACCAGAGTCACAGGGCTCTGGAGTCAGGCCCATGTGACACCTGCTCTTGCCTTTCCTGTTTACAGCTTCTCTAAGCCTGTGTCCCCACCTGCCGTGTGTTCCCCACCAAATGCTCACCCACGTCTTCCATACTCGCAGACAGGCCCCCACGCCTCTCCCCTGCTCTTCCTCCTCTGCCTCACTTCTTCCTCTCCCGGGAGGGGAAGTTTCTCTTTGGGGGAGCCTGAGCCATTGCCCCTCCCTGTAGTAGATGACCATGAACCCGAGGCAGAGAGGCACTGAACCCAGCTAGGAGCCTCAGAGGTTTCCAGGGAGCAGAAGGAGTCTCCTCTCCGGAGTCAGGTAAGGGTCACACGGTGTGTGTTGTCCCACAGTGGTGTCTCCGAAGAGGCTCTTACGTTGCCGTCTGAGTGGGTTCCTGGTATCTCCAGTGGACCCGGCAGCAGACAATGTACAGAAGTCCCCCAAGGAGAGCAAGACAGGTGTGCAGGGCAGGAGCGGGCACATCCATGGCCCTCCTAGCTGAGCCACAGAGGGTACAATCCAGGGAGCATACCAGAGACCTCTGTGTCTCCCTCTCTTATTCCCAGTCCAAGCTGCTGGGTCTCAGGTTGGTGGGGGGTGCGGTGGGGGAATACTTGCAGCAGGGAGGACCCTCTGGATGAGAAAGTATCTCCCCATCTTTGAGGTTTAAGGTCTGGCCCTAATGTTGGCTGTATGATATCTCCCACTATACCCTATTTCAACCGGACCACGCTGAGAATGAGGCTGTGAGCCCCAGAATCCAAGCACAGAGGTTTGCACTACTAGGTAGCTTTGGGGACATTGGAGACAAAGCAGGACTGCACCCCGAGGCTGACACTCCCTCAGCCTCGGCCTCAGAAGGGCTTTTAAAATCTTTCCTTCATAGCATCCCTGGGCCCTGGAGCTCCGAGGGGCCTGCATGCAGAGCCTCCACTGTATGCATCAGCCCCTAGTCTGGAGGAAAGGAAAGAGACGGGGAGTACAGGGACAGAGAGCCTTCCACCCTCCCTTCTTCTCCAAGGCTGGGCCAGAGCCAGGGGACAGCCCCTCACCCACCTCAGAGACCAGGGCAAGGATTGGTTGAAAGACCAATAGGTTCAGGGGTCACCATGTGTGGCCAGGTCACAGGTCAAAGATTTGCTGACAGTAGACTAGGAGATATTGATCTATAGTGGGGGAGGTGACAGACCTCTGACCCCTGCCAAGGACTGTGGGCAAGCCTGGTGGTCAGCAAGCTGGATTCCACACAGCCTCCCATGGCCCCGGGTCTCTCCACGGCAGGCACAGAAGACGGTGATACAAATGATTTCATTGTCACCCTTGAAACTGATGTACCAGCAAGCTGGCCAGGGGACAGCGGGGTCCAGAGATCGTGTGTTCCAGCTTCTCGGGCTCTCGCAGGTTTGAGACAGCTGAAGCATTGAAGGAATTAAGAAGCCCTGCCTTGCTGGGCCTGCTGGCACATGCCTTTAATCTGAGCACTTGAGAGGAAGAAGCAATTTGATGTTTATGAGTTCGAAGCCAGCACGGTCTACATAGTGAGTTCCAGACCAGCTAAGGGCTACATGGAGAGACCCTGCCTCCAAAAAAGAAAAAAAAAATGAAAGAGGAGGAAGGAGAGGAGGAGGAGGAAGAGGAGGAGGAAGAAGAAGAGAAGGAGAAAGAGGAGGAGGAGAAGGAGGAGAAGAAGGAGGAGGAGGAAAAGGAGGAAGAGGAGGAAGAGGGGGAAGAGAAGGAGGAGGAGGAGGAGGAGGAGGAGGAGGAGGAGGAGGAGGAGGAGGAGAAGAGAAGGAGGAAGAGGAAGCAGACCCACCCCCAGCAGGGACCAAGGTGTCTTGAAGGCAGCAGCAGGCTGGGGGTTGAGTCGCTCAGCTTCAGGCTGCCTCGGTGGCTCTCCCGACCCCCCCAGCGACCACAGTCTCCACCTTAGATCCCAGTCCAGTTTGCTTCTCTAGACTGTAGGAGGAATTTCCTCTCCCCAGCCCCAGACAGCTGCAGCTAGTAAACCTGGAGGAGACACCCTGCTCTGACTGACCCAGTCAGGACTGGATGCGGCAGCCGCCCCTCAGTCCAGAGGGGGCAGAAGAGGCAGGTAGGAAGAGCCCCCATCCCCAGATAAATTACCCCAAGGATCTTTCTCCACCTACCTACAAGAACCTAGGGAGAGAGGATGTGAGTGAATATGAGTGTGTGCATGTGTTCTTTGTGTGTGTGTGTGTGTGTGTGTGTGTGTGCACGTGCATGCAGGTGTAAACATCCATCTGCACAAGCATCTCAGCACTCAGTACACATGTGTGTGTGTGTGTGTGTGTGTGTTATTCATGCATGTATGTGTGTGTTGGTGTGCATCAAATGCATGTGTGTGCATATATATTTGTATGCTCACATGTGTATTTGTGTGCACATATGCATTCGGGTACATTTATTTGAACTGGCATGTGTTTGGGTCCTGTCCGAGTTTGGAATGGCCCCCTTCGAGGCTCTGACTCTAGAGACACTGTAGTTGTCCCTTGCGATGGCTTGGCCCAGACTTCGGATCTTACCAGTCCCCGTAGTCCTGGCCTTGGCCAGCGCTTCTGGAGCTAAGGGCTACTGACCAGTCTTTGCCAGCTGGCAGCATGGTCAGAGGGCAGCTCTGTCCCCCGGGAAGACATGTGGTAGCCCCTGGCTCAAAGCAGACCGGGGCTGGAGGTCACCAACACTAAGGCAGAAGCACACACTAGTCCTGAGGGTCTGCAGCTTCAATGTAGCCAGTGCCCGGTTAGGACTTCCTCCTGGCCATGACACCTACTGGGCATGTCTGGTACTGCAGACGGAACTTCCTTCACAGGCACGGGGTCTCACCCTACAGTGTACAAGAGATGGAGTTTGTCTTGTGGTGCTCCTAGAAGCCTCTGGGGTTCCTTCAGGTCCTTTCAGAGCTCCCTGCCCACACGTACCCACACACTGGAGGTTCACAACTCCTTACCTCTCTCCTTTAAAGGGGGCATTGGTTTTATGCTTTTCAAAGACATTTTTCTAAAAGTATCTTAAAATCTCTAGGCTAGCTTTAGCTGTGCACAGCCCCATAAGACCTTTCTGTCTGAATGATGAAATGGAGTTTAACGCATTTACAACTCTGCTGTCCCTTAAAATGTGTATGAAGTCACTTAAAGGATGTCACATATGCCCAAAGCAGGGGAGAGTGGATTTAAATATCTCTTGGAGACCAGAAGAGGCTATGGGAGTCCAGATCTCCCCTGGAGCTGAATGACTTCCACGGCCCATACCTGGGAATCTCCCAGTAGCTGTGTTGCCTAACACGGGGTGGTTGGGGTGGGTCCTAATAGCAAACTATCCCAACTGCCCACTGGCTCCTCTCCTGGATAGGACAGCACCCTGAAGATCTGGTGCTCCTTGAGTGAGGCACCCCCTTTTCTTTATCATGTAGTTTTCTAGCTCCTGCATGTCCCCAGCGTCACAGGTCCTGGGGCTAAGGGATACTGACCAGTGCTTGCCAGGTTGCGGCGTGTGCCCGCAATCACTAAATGCAACATGCTGAAGGCAAACCACGAGCATTGGCGTCATAAAGCAAGGCAGCTTTGCAATGCTCTGTGGCTTTGCAGCACAGGCCTCGGGCTGTCATCTCCCAATTCTAGCCCAGACAG
This sequence comes from Apodemus agrarius, assembly GCA_964023405.1. Taxonomy (NCBI): domain Eukaryota; kingdom Metazoa; phylum Chordata; class Mammalia; order Rodentia; family Muridae; genus Apodemus; species Apodemus agrarius. The sequence continues at coordinate 22,680,062 of OZ030005.1, forward strand.
ACCATAAGAAGTTCCCCCAGGAGATTTTCTACAGGGAATGGGTGGGAGCTGGGCCCAAACCTTTGTTCTGACATGGCCAGATGCGGTCAGGAAGGATGGAGGCAGCCTTGTACAAAATACCGGACTCCATTCATTGGTTCATTCATTCATTCATTCATTCATTCATTCATCTGCTCCTGTGCACTAACACTGAGCTATATCATACGAGCTAGGTTCTGCCTCTGTGAAGAAAGCAGGATGTCCGGCTCATAGGATGGTGTGAAATAGCTAAGAACCAGGCCTGGTGGCACAAGCCTGTAATCCTGTCTACTCGAGAGGCTGAAACAGGAGGATCACAAGTTCTAGGAGTTCAAGGCCACCCCTGATAGTCTAGTGAGACCTTGTGTCAAAACAAAAAGTACCAAAGGGTTTGGACTGAGGCTCATCAGTAGAGTGGTTTCCCAGAATCCAATAGCAAAGAGCTGCAACGTAGCCGGGTGTTGGAGCACCTGCCTAGCGCGTATAAAGGTCTCGGGTTCAATACTTCAGTGCCAAAAGACTAAAGTAAAATAAAGTAAAAACAATTAAGCGAGATATCTAGAGTTTCCGACCCCAATCAAGGGGAGACGCAAGACAGGCCGAGGAGGAAGAACTGAGGTGGGGGTGCGCTGTCCAAAGGAAAGGTCGGAGCCAGCCTCGTCCTTGAGGGAGGGAGAGAATGGGCTCTGGGGATTTGTGAGGGAAGACCAAGAGAACAGCGAGTACGCAGACCCTGCGGCAGGATCGAGCTGACTTAAGGAGAGGTTGTGGCTGGAGCCAAGTGGGTGAAGGGGTGACCTGCGGCTTCCGGGGCCGTGTCTAGGGCCACTATTCCAGTCGGGTCTCGGGGCTTACTAAATTGCAGGTAGCAGAGGTTTGAGAGCTGAGTCAGACCACCCCTGTCCTGCCCAGGGGAGGCCTTGCCATACAACCGAGGTGGCTGTCCAGGGCTGGATCCTGTGGGACCCTCTGGCCGCGGCATCCTTGCTTTGCAGCCTGTCCCAGTTCCAGGCAGGACAGGCACACCAGCCAGAGTGCTCCAGCTTCTTTGTAGAGGGGCTGCCTCCTGAGGGAGACTTAGTGAGAAGAAAACAATGCGGGCCCCAAAGCTCCCGTCTTCCTAGCCACCGAGCACAGCCACTGAGACCCACTGGAGCCTGGATGGCGTCTGGGAATCGGATTGTCAAGGTATCCCTGGGTGGGGACGAGGGTGGAGTATAAGCATGAAGTCTCCCCCCTTACTTCACTGACGCCAGCAGGTGGGGGGCGAGCACTGGGGAGGGTGCTCATCCAGAGGTGCTGCTGACGCCCCTCCCCCCACCCCCGTCCACTCCTCATCCCCCCACCCCCCCACCCCCGTCTGAGGCAGGACCCAGCCTCAGCCAGCGTTTGTGTGGGTGGGAGCAGGGCAGCTTCTATAATGTGCTCTTGTGGATAAGACACCAACAGCCCAGACACCACTCCGTGGCCTAGACACCGTGACAGACTCAGAAATGCCCCCTACATGTGGGAGTGGGAATGCCTGAGGGATAAGGGGTTCTCAATATTTGGCGGAAGGGAAGTCGGAGGGTGGGTGGGTGGGGAGCTTTTTAAGTCCCGTGGGCTCCTGGTGACACCTAGTGGCCAGTGTTTTCAGACTAGTCTGCAGCTGGTTTCCAAACTGCTTCTCTCTCCTGCCGAAGGTCTGTCTCCTCCACCCACAGACTTGTTCTCACGGTCGCCCCTTCCGGGTTCTCGGACATCTGCTTCCACGTGCTCACTCTCACGCCCGCTAATGGTTCAACACACACACACACACACACACACACACACACCCCTCATGGGCTCAGGCCCTCTTTCTGGGCACTCAACCAAGCTGGCAGAAGCTCTCCACTCACAGCCAGGTGTGCCTACCCAGGAGCCCTCTTTGACTCTTTGTAACCCTCTAGTGCATCTCTAGAGAGGTGGGCCTAGAAAGGATCTGGCTACCTTGGACTCTGGTCCCATGAGAGCTGGGGCTCTCCTGCTGGTAAAACCAAACCCACAGCAGAGACAAGACAAGGCCAAGAAGATACCCAAGGCCAGGTAGCGAAGAGGCTGCCAGCTGACCAGAAGCTTAGAAGGACTCAGCCCCAGAGCAGGCCTGCAGCACTGATGGCCCCCCTTTCCTAACGCAGCTCAGGCTCAGAAGCCACATGTCTGCCTTAGCCAAGACCCAGCCTTCTTCTGAGCCACAGCCAGGCCTGCCTGCGTCACCAAGAGGAGCCGAGGAACTGGGGGAAAGGCCCGGCAGACAACAGTGCCCAGAGCCCTGCCAACTGAAGTATGGGGCACGCGTGGCCAGTTGCACGGGGCCGTGCCAGGGGCCTGAAGCTTCAAGTCCAGCTGACCTAAAGGGTCTCGTGTACACATGGCACCCAAAGAAGAAGGCGCCTGTCTCGTGGTCCCTCTCTCAGCTGGAAGCATCAAAGCCGGAGCCGGCAGGGACATACTGCTGCAGCAGAAGTGGGGGAGCCCCCCCGCCCCGCCCCTAGCATCTCATCTCGGGAGGGGGAAATTCTACTTCCTGTACCTTTCATGGACCCACGCGACCCTCAGCACTGCACAGCCAGGCCTGCCAGCTTGGAGGTGGCACCTCCTTCTGGGCACTATTTGCAGTGACTTCAGTCCCACAGCACAGGGCAAAGCATGATGGGTCAGGGTAGGGGTTCTGGCTGTAGGAGCCTAGTGAACAGAGGAATGGATGGGGGGCGGGGGGGGGACAGTCACAGCCTTTTCCTACCCCTGATCATGGCACCTCGGGGACTATTTGGGAACTGGAAAATTGGGCTCCCCAGAAGACTGGCCTGAGGCCCTACACTCCTAGAGGACCCCGTGACGGGAATTAAGGGGCCCTTGCCTCCTGGGGAGCTTTTCCTATTTGGATTAGGGATGCTGTTTCCTGTTGGGTATTTTCAGATAGATACGATAATCCTAATATACCTGAAGAACTAGAGGGGGAGGCCTGGATAGGCAAAGGAGCCCAGAACCCCGGCCCCCCAAATCTTGTAGAGGACACAGAAGCTTTGGACAGGGAGGCAAAAGGATCCCTGGGACTTATAACCTTGTCTGCTGCCACCCCACCGCCCCTCCAGGTCTGCACCCAGCTCTGGGGAAGACGGGAACATGAGAAACCCCCGAGAAAGAAGAATCGAACCGAGTCATGGTCTCAACTTTGCTACCAATACGTATGATCCCTTTCAGAAGACAGACTGGGCCAGGACCCGGCTGCAGAGGGGAGAGGAAGCCCCTAGCCGGAGCATGGCGGAGAAGCACACGGTGGGGGTTGCTAAGGAGCAGGCGGACGCCATATCCGAGGGAAGGGTGGCTCGGGAGGGCTCCCCAGAGAAGGGCTTCAGGGCTGAGGCAGCTCCACCAGGCCGAAAGGGTCTCAGTGTGGACATGCCACCCAGAGAAGACGGCCCCCTCTCTCCGTTAACTCTGGGGCCAGCGGGGGCATGCTGCGGCAGAAGTGGGGGAGGGTGCCCTGCACCCCAGCTTGTGAGCTTTGCGTGGTGCATGTCTGAAGGAACTGAAAAGAAAAGGCATTGGAGTGGCTGGAGGGGTGTGGGGTGTGGTTTGGGGGGTCCACCAATGGAACAGAAGGAGCCATAGGAACCCCTGCCTGGAACAGAAGAGAGCAGCAAGTCTCACAGGGGCTGTGGTGGCAGTGGCAGTGGTGGCTCTGCTGCCCCCTTAACACCCCCCCCCCCGCCCCGCATTAGGAAAACAAATGTATCCAGGGACTCTAAACCCTGAGCGCTGACTGTGGTCTCGGACTGTGCTTGGTCCCTTTTCCGTTGCATAGAAGAATACCCAAGGCTGGGGGGCTGGTGAGCGACCTGCTACATACATGATCACGTGGCAGGAGGCCACACACGGAGTCAGACGGGCCAAGCCACTCCAGCCGTAGCCGGTTCAGTAGTGATACACACCCGAAATCCCAGCACTCTGGAGGCCCCAGGGAAGCGGGTCAGGTGTTTAAGGCTAGCCTGGAGTGGGGGAGAATCTCTTGTGTACTGTATAAAGAGAATTATTTGTCAATAATAAAAGCCATTGGCCATTAACGTAGGCAAGAAATAGGAGGTGGGAGTTCCGGCAGGGAGAGAGGATTCTGGGATAGAGTCGGGCGCAGGAAGAGACCAGGCCTCGCTGATGGAACTGGTCACATGAACCTGAGGAGAGGTAACTAGACACTGCAGGACCTGATAGAATAAGCCGGATAACCGAGTTGTGAGCTGGCGAGAATGAGCCAAAGCTTTTGGCCTGGGCATTTATTCATAAATAATTCCGTCTCAGAGACAGATTTATTCATAAATAATTCCGTCTCAGAGACAGAATTATTTGGGAACTTGTGATAGAGAGTGAAACCCTTCCTAAAACAGATAAATAGAACCAGAGCTTGGGAGACGGCCCGGGTGGTCAAATGCTTGGCATACAAGCGAGAGGACCTGAGTTTGCAGCCCGGAACTCACAACCGGTCACCGTGACACCCGCCTAGAATAGCCGGGCTCTTCCTCTGAGACTGCGGCACAGGCAAGAACCTCTGAGGGCCAGCTGTCTGCGGGCCAGAGACCCTGCCTCAAACAAGGGGGAAGGAAGGGACAGCGCCCGAGGTTGTCCCCAATCTCCGCATGCTCGGGCTATCGTGTGCGTGTGACTGCGCTCACACACACACAGTCACAGTTTCCTTTTGAGAGAGAGAGAGAGAGAGAGAGAGAGAGCAGTGTACGGCATATTGCCCCGGAGGGTTTTGCTTGCTTGTTTTCCTTTGCAGTCCTGGGCATGGAACTCAAGGCCTTGTGCACATTTGGCAAGCGTCCACCACTGAGCCACACCACCCTCCTCCTCTTGGGTTCCTGCCTGTGGTGGAACCCTGGGCAGTAGACTGAGGTGCGCCCTGCCTACATGAGGAAGGGCAAGGGAGGGCTAAGTATGAGAACGACTGTGATTGGCCACGGCCCACCATGGCCCACCACAGCCCACCACGGACCACCACGGACCACCACGGACCACCACGGACCACCAGGCCATTGGTTCAAAGGCAGCTGGGCACAATGACTAAATCTTAAAAGGTCTGAAGCAGAGATATCCTGCAATGAACCCTGAGCAAAAGGAAGAGAGCCCCGCAAGGTGGTGCAGGGGCAGGCGGAGGACAGGGCATACCTTGGGTGTCCCTACTGAGAGCATCAGGGTCAGGTCCAGGGCGGCTCAGGCTATAAAGACTCGGCCTTGCTTCCTGATGCTATGAGTGCTTCTGGGGTGGTGGAAACACTGTAGGGCCCAGATGCCCTCTGACCCCTGTGGAGGCTTCTCCCGGAGATGAAGGGCCATCCTGAAAAGAAGCTACTAGACTCCGCTCAGGCCCCAGAGGCTGGCCACACCCAGCCATGGGCAGGTCTGCCCATCAAACCTGCAGAACCATGGCCAGTGTCTGGACTCAGGGGACATGCGGCGAAGGACCCCAGAGCCGAATGACAGTGCCCTCCAGGGACTGTGGGTTTGCTGTCTGTCTGTCTGTCCTGACTCACACTCAGCAGCCATTTGACCTCGGCCTCCTTCTCTCCCCTCCCCCACCTTTCCCCTTTCCCCTCTGAAACGAGAAGATGACAGGTCCGATGTCCCGTCCCTCACGAACACCCTGAGCTGGCTAAGCCATGCCCTCCTTCCTGGCAGGGTTCAGGCTGGGCCAGTTGGCCTGGGCCCCGCCTTTCACACCCCTCCTTCTGGGTGAAATGGCCTTAGACCGCTGTCCCCGGTCTAAAGTAAAGCTTTAGGCAGACGTGGCTCCCAGGCACGCTTGGTCACGGAGCTCTGGGCTCCCTGTGACTTCCAGAGAGAGGGGTCAGACTCAGACCTTTCTCCTGTAGAGATCTCAAACCAGTCCTCTGCAGCGTGGGGGTGCCTTCGCTCAGAGCGGAGAGGCCAAGGTCGGGGGGTTCTTCTTCAGACCTGAGTCACGACAGCGCCCAGAACAGCCAGAACCCATCTGGGTCCTTGGAGGAGTTCACCATGGGCCTCTGTTTCCTCACACACCATCCTGGAGAAGACAGATCCTCCGCTCTCCTCACGAGAGGCAGAGCAGAGATGTAGGCAGGGAGACACCTCCGAGAGCCTTAGGACCAGACTTCCTGTGTCGAACCCACTGAGCCTTCAATCGCCGTCCTTAAGCCCCCAACAAAACTGAGGGCGCCCCCAACTCTATTACAATGTCAGGTCATGTCTAGAAGAGTCTGCCTGCCTTGGGACCCCCTAAACCCACACGTTCTGTCTGTGTTTTGTTTTTCGGAGATTGGGTCTTGTTTGGTAGCACAGGCTAGCCTTAAACTCCCCATCTCTCCACCTGGCTAATTTATTGGCACCGAGTGTGGTGCCAGACTCCAACCAGGATAGTCTTACATCTAGCACAGCCTCCGCCTTTCTCTTTCTGCACTAGAAACCTTCTGCACCCGAATTTGACCTTTCTTTAAGTGCCAGAGACGCCCGCTTGGCTCCCCGCCCTGTGGCGCCCATCACTCTGCCACAGGGGCCCAATCGGACCGCCGGCGCCTTTCCCATGCTTCTGGTAGGTGGGGATCGGAACTCGGGGGCCTGCAGAGCCCCTGTCAGACCTCCACGATGGGTCTGCAGGGCTGTTCCACTGAGCTGTGAGAAAGGCCCACACCTATCAGATAAGGCTGGGGCAGCCCCCGCAGCCCGCGCCGCCATATGGCCTCCTAGCCCCTCCCAGCCCTCCCTTGAGGCAGGTGTGCTGCACGGAATGAATCTCATACCAGATTACTCAGGTTTCACTATGAGTTTCCTAACCCAGGCCAGCACCCACGGCCCCCCAGGAGGGGGGGGGCCTCCTCTGCACCTTCCAGGCCCCGAGGCAAACCCCAGTGGGGCTGCCGGCATGAAGGTGCCTGGGGGTGGGTGGGTGGGGCTTCAGAATAGCTTTCACTACCTCTGGGGGGGTCTTGGGAGAGGCTGGGGCGTGGCCCCAGGGAGCTCAGCCTGCTCTCCTGAGCCCTCTACCAAATCCAGATCCCTTAAACTCACAGAAGCTGCAAGGTCCAGCTGAACTTTTTAAAGCTGTAAAGTGTGAGAGACAGGCTGCCCTCTAGTGTCTGTATTTGGGATGACAAGGTCTTGAAGGTCCCTAGAGAGAGGACCGTACCCCCACCCCCAGCCCAGGAAACCGGTCTGGTTCAATCCAACCCAGGATCACTTAGAGGGAAAAGAGCTACAGATTTCAGATAAGAAACCCTAAATGTTTTACCGGCATTCCCTACTGATCCCTGTAACTCACAATGACCCACTGTGGGCTGCACGGAGTGGAGGACTCGAGGTTAGGGCAAAGAGTACCTGGACTTCCATGCTCCTCGATGGTCACCCCGCCCCCCCCAATTTCTTTCCTCCCTGGACCCCCAGAGCCCGGGAGCAAGAAATGGGCTCAGAGGATTCACCACCTGGAATGCTCAGAGAGACCACACCTCACAGGGAACTAGAACTCCAGATGTTACAAGACAGAAGCAGAGCTAGGGTGAAGGGGATTCCCGGGTCAAATATTTCTTTGGGGACCTGCTACACATCCAAGAGTAAGGCCAGCCTTTGAATATCAAGGTCGGGGCAACGTGGGCACAGAATGGGCATCATTCGCTCTGAGGACTTCAGAAGGCTTCCGGAGAAGCCACTCTGCTGGGCCACCGGCTGAGTGTGAGCACATGGCGGCTGGGAGAAAAGAGTGGCCAGGCCGGGCACAGTCGGGTATCAGCGCTTGAGCGGCAGAGACAGGCAGATCTGTGACTTCCAGGCCAGTCAGGGCTACAGAGGGAGATCTTGTATCACAAGAAGAAGAGGAAGAAGGAGGAGGAGGAGGAGGAGGAGGAGGAGGAGGAGGAGGAGGAGGAGGAGGAGGAGGAGAAGGGAAGAGGAGGAGGAGGAGGAGGAGGAGGAGGGGGAGGAAGAGGAGGAGGAAGAAGAAGAGGAGGAGGAGGAGAAGAAGAGGAGGAGGAGGAGGAGGAAGAAGAGAAGAAGGAGGAGGGAGAACAAGAAGAAGAAGAACAAGAACAAGAAGAGGAGGAGGAGGAGAAGAAGAGGAGGAGGAGGAGAGGAGGAGGAGGAGGAGGAGGAGGAGGAGGAGAAGAAGAAGAAGAAGAAGAAGAAGAAGAAGAAGAAGAAGCATGACACATTCTTAGCTTATGTTGGTAACTGCCTCATACCTGTGCCCTAGATTAACTGTTAATTGTTAATATTGCCTTCTTTTATTTCCAAAATCTTTTCCATTAGGGATGTAAATGGTCTGCTGTCAAAACCTCTCTCTCTCTCTCTCTCTCTCTCTCTCTCTCTCTCTCTCTGTGTGTGTGTGTGTGTGTGTGTGTGTGTGTGTGTGTGTCTTGTCACTTCTGGCAGCACTGGGCAAGGAAGGCTTGGGATGGGGGAGGGGACCAGGTGTGCCCCTCAGGAGCGACAGGAACCAAGCTGCCGCTGTCCACTTAAGGGAAGGGTGCGTGGTGAAGGGGCAGTGGTCAGAGCTCTGGGCATGGGGCCTCGGTTCTGGGTCCCTGTGCTGGTTTGCATATCCTTAGCCCGTGGGAAGAGGCACTATTAGGAGGTATGGCCTTGTTGGAATAGGTGTGGCCTTGACGGAGGAAGTGTGTCACTGTGTAGGAGGGCTCTGAGGTGCAGAAGAGAGAGCCTCCTTTTGGTTGCCTGCTGAAGAGTCTCCTCCTGTCTGCCCTCGGATGCAGGTGTAGAACTCTCGGCTCCTCCTCCAGCACCGTGCCTGCCTGGATGCTGCCATGCTTCCCGCCATGATGATAATGGACTGAGCCTCTGAACCTGTAAGCCAGCCCCAATTAAATGTATCATTTATGAGAGCTGCCCTTGTCATGGTGTCTCTTCACAGCAATAAAACCCAAATGAAGATAATCCCAGTCACAGGAGGAAGTTGGTGCCTTAGGGCATTTGACCACTCCAAAGACCTGGGAGTGGCATCCTCTGACTCTTCTAGAAGCACTAACTGGACCACGCAGTGTGTGGTGCTGACGCAAGAAGTTCCACTCCCACCGCCATCGTGGGGCGGAGACGGGGCGGATGGTCTCGGCATCTGCGCAACTGTTTTTTTCTAAATTTCAGTGTTAGAATGTTTTTCGAGTTTGAATAGTTAGTGGAGCAAAGGTGAAATGTAGAAGAAGTGTGTGCAAAAGCCCCTTGTAGAAGAGGATGCTGGGTAAAACACGGCAAGTGTGTATACAAGCGTGCCAGTGACCGGGTGTTTGGATTTGTGTGAGAGTGTCTGTGTTAGAGGCGCGTGTCTGTTTGACTGGGCGCGCCAGCATTCAAGCACGGGATACATTTGTGTGATTAGATCAGCTTTGCTTCTCTGTTATGATAAAGCACTCACCAAAACCGGGTAAGGGAGTAAGGGTTTGTTCTGGTCGGGCCATCTGGTGAGGTGGGTCCGTCTGTCTGGTCATGTGACTTCCTTTGGAAGCAGTGAGGACATTGGCCCTCCTCCTTGGAGAAAGAGTAGTTAGAGGTGTATATATGATCCACGCCTCCCACTTGTGGATGTCCCTGGCCTTTTAAATCCATAAGACAGGAGACTTTATGGGAGACCAGTTTATGTCTCCCAGAGGCACCCTGTCATCCTTTGATTCCCGGGGAGCTAGCTGTTCTGAGTGAGGGGACAAAATATCGACTGTCCTTTTACCCGCCCTGCCTGCACTGGCTTTCCTCTCGTCCTCTGTGGTTACTGAACACAGAGAAGGCCGCTTGCAGCAGTCCTTTGGAACAAATGGTGGTGGTTTAACACTTAACTGCTCTACAACACTTGGCTAAATCTGACAGAATCAAGGTTTTAAAGTTTTCGTTTTATGTGTATGGGAGTTTTGCCTGCGTGTAGTCTGTGGACTACGTGCATGCAGTACCTGTGGAGGCCATAAGAGGGCAACAGAGCCCACCGGAACTGGAGTTGCCTTCGGTTGTGAGCGACCATCTGAGTGCTTGGAATCTAACCTGAGTCTTTTTCAGAGCTGCCTGCTGAGCTGTCTCGCGAGGCCCCAAAACAGTTTTAAAAGACACTTTATTTTTTATTTAAGTTCTCTGCTTCCCTCCCTTCCAGTCACCACATGATAAGCAGCGTGGCTTTACCCAATAGTCTTCAGTAAGACATGCTGCTGCCTAAGTACCCAAAGGCCATGGGTCAATTCATCATGAACCAGAACGCTCAAAGCTAACTGCTAAAATAGATGTTTTTTTTTTTTTCCGCAGAAAAGACCTTTGATGAAGTTCAACATCTCCTCGTGATAAAAGCCCTGAAGAAAATAGGAATAGAAGAGACATACCTCAACACCCTAAAGACTGTATATAATAAACCTACAGATGACTTTATGCTAAATTAGGAAATATTGAAAGTCTTTCCTCTAAAATCATGAACAGGATAAGCATAGTGCTTTCTGCCAGGGTAATAAGCCAAGGAGAAGAGACGAGAGATATGTAAACAGAGCAGGACAAAGTGACACTATCCCATCCAGATGGTATAACCCTATCCTTTTTTTGTTTTTGTTTTTGTTTTTGTTTTGTTTGTTTGTTTGTTTTTTGAGGCAGGGTTTCTCTGTGTAGTCCGGGCTGTCCTGGAACTCACTCTGTAGACCAGGCTGGCCTCGAACTCAGAAATCCGCCTGCCTCTGCCTCCCAAGTGCTGGGATTAAAGGCGTGCACCACCACGGTATAACCCTATCCTTACAAGCGAGACTATCCATTGGTATGTCCCAGACGGTAGGACCCTATCTTTAAAAGTGACACTATCCCATCCAGATGGTATAACCCTGTACTTAAAAGACCCCAAAACTCCACCAGAAAACTCCAAGACCTGAAAAACACTTTCCACAAAGAAGCACAATACAAAAATAAGTATACAAAAATTATATAGATCAAGAACAGACTAACACATACATACATACATGTACGTACATACATTTGCCTGGTTTCCTGGTCGACGGTGCCGTGGGGATCAGGGCTAAGTGTTGTGGCCTTGCTGGGGCAAGTACGTCACTGGGGTGGACTTCGAGATTGAAAGCCTCGAGCTGCTTCCAGTTTGGTCTGTGTGGTTGAGCTATGAGCTCAGATTCCTGCTCAGGCTCCATGCCCGCTGTTTGCTGCCGTGACTGACTCTTATCCCTCTGACACAAAGTCAAATAAATTCTCTCTTCCCTAAATGGCCTTAACGGTGGAGTTTTTATTATTATTATTATTATTATTATTACAGCATCAGAAAAGTAATGCATCCATATAGAAGAATAAAAACATGCATTTTCCACCCTGCACAAAAATCAATCCAAAAACAGTCCAAAGAACTCGCAACTCTAAACTTGCTAGGGAGAAAAAAATCACTTCAAAGCACAGGCAAAGACATGGACTTCGTTCCAGGACCCCAATTGCCCAGAAAGTGATATCAAAAATCGGCCGGTGGGATTGCACGAACTTTAAAAAGTTTCTGCATGGAAAAGTAATTAACAGCGAAGAGTCAAACTACAGAACGGGAGAAAAACCTTTGCTAACTCTATATCAGACAGGGCCTTCATATCTAGAATCTACAAAGGACGAGACAAAATTAAACATGAAAACCCTAAACCATCTCACTGACAGATGAGCAGGTGGGTTGGGCAAACACTTCTCAGGAGATTAAATACAAATGGTCATAAATGTTTGAAAGGGGAAAAACTCAGACATCCGCAGCCACCAGGAAAATGTAAATTAAAACTGCCTCGAGATTCCATCTCACCCCTGGTCAGGATGGCCATCGCCAAGAAGATGGCTGACAAAAGATGGCGGTGAGGATGGGCGGAGCAGGGTGCTGCTCACTGCTGACGGGACTGTGGACCAGCGCAGACACCGTGGAGATCCGTACAGTTCCCTCTGAAATAAAAAACTAGAACAACCGTAGGACCCATGTATCTCAATGCTGGACACCAAAGGGCTCCGTCATCACGTCACGGGAGTATGGGCACATCCGTGTTTATTGCTGTCCTGGTCACAATAATCAAGATATAAAAGCAGCCCACATGCCAGTCAGCAATGAATAGATGAAGGACCTGTGGTATAAAGGCACAACGGAATTTGATTTGGCTGTAAAAAGAATAAAATTATGTCATTTGCATGAAAATTGATGGAAATGGAGATTATTATATTAAAGGAAATAAGCCAGACTCAGAACAAGAAATATCACCTTTTCTCTTATATGCAGAATATGTATATACGTATCTATGTATGACAATATATGCACGTATGTATGTATGTATTTCTGACATAAAATAGAAAGAGATCTACTTAAGGAAAGAACAGGGACCAGAGAGAGGTGTGTAGGAGGAAGAATAAGAAAGTGTAGCTAAGCCGGGCGTGGTGGCGCACGCCTGTAATCCCAGCACTTGGGAGGCAGAGGCAGGTGGATTTCTGAGTTCGAGGCCAGCCTGGTCTACAGAGTGAGTTCCAGGACAGCCAGGACTACACAGAAAAACCCTGTCTCAAAAAACCAAAAAAAAAAAAAAAAAAGTGTAGCTAAGATCTGAATATATGTAAGGTACAATAATAGATAATGCATACAAAACATTATGGTGAGACCCATTTGTAGGCTTAGATTTTTCAAAACCTACTTTATGTTTTTGTTTTTGTTTTTGTTTTGTTTTGTTTTGTTTTTGATGCTTTAACTTCCCTTCTAGCCCACCAGAGGTAGAGAAAAATAACGGTTAACAGGAAATGGGAGTTGTGGACTTGTTTAGAAAGAGTTTTTGATCTTGTTTGTTTGCTTTCTTGGAGTGACTGGGATCTGTATTGTGAGCAGTCCAGTCCCCTTGGCAAACACCAAACAGGAGTCAGTAGCAGTGGCTTGATCCAGAAGAAAACCACTGATCAGCAGGTCTGGGGAAGCACTGACCAGCACAGCCAGAACACCACCAGAAGCTCTTTGGTGGGTTTCTCTCTATGAAGCGAAGATCAATGAAGAAAGCAAGGCGAACCAATGCCACAGTGTCATCCGCGAAGCCCAACGGTGACCACCAAAGAGTGGCAGGGTGAACCAACTCGAGAGCGGTGCCCACTGTCTGCTGGGTTGTGCTTACACTCTTTCCAAACATCATGTCCTCCCAAGCGTCTGCTCCAGCAAAACATCACACGCCCTTTCACCAGGCAACTTCCAGAAAAACACCAAGCATCTGTTCTCAGCAAAACACCCTTCCATGTGTCTGCTTCAGCAAAACATCCTCTAGTTTCCAGAAAGACATCACACCACACAACACAATTTAGTCTCCAACAAAACGAGAAATTCTCACTTCACCCATTGTTTTGTATGCTAATCAAAACATTTATTAAATAAAAAATACTTTATAAGTTGGTTCTTGGGTATTGCAGTAGGAGAAGCTGTACTGGCTGGTTTTGTGTGTCAACTTGACACAGGCTAGAGTTATCACAGAGAAAGGAGCTTCAGTTGGGGAAGCGCCTCCATGAGATCTAGCTGTGGGGCATTTTCTCAATTAGTGATCAAGGGGAGAGGGACCATTGTGGATGGTGCCATCCCAGGGCTGGTAGTCTTGGGTTCTATAAGAAAGAAAGCTAAGCAAGCCAGGAGAGGCAAGCCAGTAAGGAACATCCCTCTATGGCCTCTGTATCAGCTCCTGCTTCCTGATCTGCTTGAGTCCCAGTCCTGACTTCTTTTAGTGATGAACAGCAATGTGGAAGCTGAATAAACCCTTTCCTCCCCAACTTGATTCTTAGTCATGATGTTGGTGCAGGAATAGAAACCCTGACTAAGACAGAAGCTAATGCAGATTGTGGGGTGCCGTGTAAAGCCAAGCCAAGAGAATTTTGAGATCTGATGCATCACAGTGATTGGAAATGACCATCTTTCCCCCACTGCTCTGCAGTGTTGCTTGTGGTGATAAACCCAGGAAGAGTGTATCTCTATGATTCCGTTTGTTTCACTGGTGAGTTAGTTTACCTTTGCCTTGATACCATGTATCCTCCACACTAGGATATAGGTCTTCCAAAGTCTTTCTCCTTCACATGTGTATCAACAGCAGCTTACCAAGTCTGAGCCTCTTACCACTCTCCAAGAAAAAAACAAAACAAGTTGAGATGTGTCAACTATCAATTTATTCTAAAGTTAATTTGGCAAAAAAGGGTTTTTTTGTTTTTGTTTATTTGTTGTTGTTTTGTTTTGTTTTGACAAATTCTCACTGTGTAAGCTCTGGCCTGGTCTGGAACTCACTATATGGACCAGGCTGCCCTCAAACACACAGAAATCTGCTGGCCCCTGTCTCCTGAATGCTGGGATTAAAGGCATGCACTACCACTCTGAGTGGGGGAAAAACTATTTTAGATTCTATAGCCAAACAAAGTATATCCTTGAGTGTTTTTTAAAAAAAATATTTTCTTAATATTTATCTGTATGGTATGAGCCTGAGTTTATGTGCACTATGTGTGTAATACCAGTAGTGGCCAGGAGAAGGTGCTAGATCCACTGGAACTGGAAATACAGATGGTGGTGCACTTCCATGTGTGTGCTGGGAACTGAACTAGTGTCCTCAGCAAGATCAGCAAGTGCATTCAACCTATGAGCCATCTCTCAAGTCAGAGTAGTTGTTCTTATGTTATTATAAGCTTAGTTTCTATTTGTTGCTGGCATACAGAAATATAATTTATTACCGGATATTAACCTTATACCCAGTGACTAACAAACAAACTTATCAACCTACGATTTACCTTTGTACTTTACTTCCTGAGTACCCAATCATATCATATCTGAGTGACAGTTTTTGCTCCACCCACCCACTTCAAACTGCTTTTCTTTGTTTTCTTGCCTTAAGACAGTGGTTAGCACCATATTGCATAAAACTGATGAGTACGACTGTCTCCGCTTACTACAGCCTCCATGGGAAAACATTTACTATTTCACTGTTTAAGTGTGATAGTTGTGGGGTTTTGGTTTCTACTTCCAGAGCACTCTGCTTGGCTTTTGGGTGGACAACTTTTGGGTTGATTTGGAGTTTGGGTTTTGTTTTTGTTTTTTGGGTGGTTTTTTTCCCCCACGTGAAGGCAGCCGTGTTTCTAACTTACTTAGAGTCTTGCGGATTGCTTTGCTTAAGTCATGAATTACCATCTTTTAAGAAGATCCCACATTAGCCGGATGGTGGTGGCTCACGCCTGTAATCCCAGCACTCTGGGAGGCAGAGGCAGGCAGATTTCTGAATTCGAGGCCAGCCTGGTCTACAGAGTGAGTTCCAGGACAGCCAGGGCTATACAGAGAAACCCTGTCTCGAAAAAACTAAAATCAAAAAAAAAAAAAAAAAAAAAGTCCCACATCTACCTCCTAATGATCTCTGAGCTCTCTCTCTCTCTCTCTCTCTCTCTCTCTCTCTCTCTCTCTCTATATATATATATATATATATATATATATATATATATATATATATCTCCTAGGAGAGACATGCAAACTCCATCCTGTGCAGAGCCCCAGGCTCAAGCCTTCCTCTCAAACACAAACTCCACATTCCAAATCCCGGGAGAGGCTCATCTCTGAAAACCTACTGGCTTCTGGCCTGTGACTCTGATGCCACCCTCTGCCCCTTGACAACCAGCCTCAGGGGAAATCCTTCTGGCCGGACCCTCACCCAGCCCACCTTGGCACTGCAAAGACAACGGAGTAGTTAGTCAAATCAGAAAGCCAAGCCTCTCAGGTCCTTAGTACTTACAACAATCACGAGTGTCCTGGGGTTCAGGACCGCTCTCCCTCAGCACACCCCACCCAGCCCGACACAGCACGGCACTAGGTTCCTTTAAGAGAGTCCTGCCACGTTCAGCTTATCGTCTCTGGGGCGGGAGGCAGAGGTCGCCAAGAATGTTGGGCTTCGTCGGGAGTGCGAAGGATGAAGCTCTGCCGGGTGGCTTCCCCCTCCTGGTCGCCCCCACCCCCAGAGTCCTCCCTCTTCTATTTATCAAGTCCCCGCCCCAACTTCGAAGTCCTGTCTGGCCAGTTGAGCTGGGCCCTGGCCAAGATCCCACCTCCGTGCTCCGCCCCCAGCCCAGGCTCTGGGACTCCTGAGCTCTTCCCAGCTCGGGTCCGCCCTACCCTTCCCCAGCAAAAGCTGAGGCCGCGATCGGGGGGGGGGGGAAGGACCGGTGGCCCCGAGTAGCCTCATCCTCATGCAGGGGACGGCGCGACGCAGCGATCGCCAGCAGCACACAAAAGCTGTTCCGCCGTCGGCCACACCGTGCCAGCCTCGCTCCGCCCGCCGTCCCGGTGGCCCCGACGCGGCCCTGCTCCCTCGCACCACCCCACCACCCCAGCGTGAATTTGCCCGGCGATCTGGGCTGCACCACCCGACGGCTTCCGGGAGGAGGCAGGCTTCCCTGGATCCTGAGCCCGATACCTCCTTGCTATTCACAACTGCCCTCTTCGCGTCTCCCTGGCACTTCCAGTGGTCTGGTCACCTTGAGCCATGCTAGACGACCTGGGCCAAAGTCCCAGTCCACTGTGCCCTGACTCTGACCTGTGTAGAGGAGGCTGCGGTGGAGACCCAAGGCTGGACCTGAAGAGGAATTAGGGGATGCTGAGTCAGGGATGGATTTGATGGGGGTGGGGACTGTCCCAAACTCCCAGGATGCCCGGGGACACTCTGTGTGACCACTGGGGTCCGCATCTTCAACTCTTCTCAAGTCTTTGGCCTCCAGAATTGTTCTAAGGACAGTCTCCGTTCATCCGAAATGTCCACCAGACTCAGCCAGGACCGCCTAGAGGCCAGGGAGCTAGCAAAGAAGTTAGCACGGAGCCCTCCCGCCACTGTCAGGTTAATTGCCTCTGGGCGGTGGTTTTCAACTCGTGCAATGCCCATCCTTCACAACGGGGCTTGAAGGATTTAAAAAGTACATGCTGGGGCATGCAGCACCGCCATCCCCAGAACGCCTTGCTCACACTCATAGCAGGGACAGCCTGGTCGTTGAGCTCCTCTCCCCCACCTCCCCCAAGTCTGGGTGTAGCCCCTCGGTTCACTCAACTAGGAAGTTCTTCCTAAGTCTGATCCCAGTCCCCTCCTGCCTTCCCCAGGCTAGGGTTAGGGGGTGTGAAGGGGGAGTTCCCTTTAAGGGCGGTGGGGGAGGGGGCTGCCGGCCAGCCCTCCTTCCGTCCCTCCCTGGATCCAGCCGCCCGGGGGCCCCCGGGGGCCCGGGCCCTGTGCCAGCGCATGCGCCCGCCTGTGGGCGCTGTCCCGGGCTGCGAGGGCCGCGAGCGCACCGACAGACGAACCGACCGACGGAGGACTGGCGGCGGGCCGGACAGACGGGGTAGCGCTAGGAGCTGGGATGAGGCGGGACAGCGACATGACAGGCCACATACAGCAGCCGGGAGGGCGCGGGAACCCGGGTCCTGCGCCCTCGCCTTCCCCGGGCCCTGGTCCTGGCCCGGGCGCTTCGGGCGCTTCGGAGCGGGTGGCACTCAAGAAAGAGATCGGGCTGGTGAGCGCTTGCACCATCATCATCGGTGAGTGGGGCGTACATAGCGTGGAAGGCCTGGGGGGACCCCTTTATGTTCCTCCCTCACTAAGACCATAAGACCACGGGGCAAAGGAACCCTTCGAGCACCTGCTGCCATAGCTGGAGAAGACACTTGACCGCACTCAGAACACGACCTGGCAGACCCAAAGCCTCTTGCCCCCACCTCCCTAACCTCTCTGAAAATTTGCGCCTGGAAGGGGCGGGGTGGGGGGCTCTCTCTGTTGTAACCCTCCCCTGGCCTTCGCTTGGCTGTGGGGCTTTGTCGAAGAGATTCCCCCCACACACACACACACACTGCCCCACCTAGGAAACGGGAATAATTGCTAGGCCTGCCTTGAGCGGCAAGTTCTGCACTGCAGGGCAGCCTGTCTGCATCCCTACTGTGTGCCAGGTCCAAGTGCCAGGGAAGTGAGGCCGTCTGTTCTTGGAAAGCAGGACGGTAAATGGCCCGGTAGAGCCCAAACCGAGTGGGAAAGGCCTTGGAGCTGTCCTCCCTGGCCGAGGTGGCCGCGGAAGCCACGCAGAGGCGGTGAGGTAGGCAGCGCTCATGGGCATGAGCAGACCAAGCCTCCAGGAGAGTACCCACTCAGCCCTGGGATCTGAGTGGGCACTCTCCTGGTCTGGTGGCATCTGAGTGGATGCTCTCATGGCCTGCCCCCCCCCCATCCCTCCAGATGGTGCTTTCTGGATAGGTAGGACACCTATCCAGGACAAGGTTGGTGGTGACAGCAACCTCACCTCTTTCTGTCCCTTGACTCCTGAAGGAGAACTGGACTCCCTTGAGAGGGATCTTTTCTGGGCCCCTGTGCCCAGGAGTTGGGGGTCTAAAAGATCAGTAATTGGAGTCTTGAATGTCCTCGTCCCCAGCCAGCGGGAAGTGGCACACAGTAGGGATGCAGATAGGGCTGCAGCCAAATCACTCTCTTGCTGCCCTTTGACCCCTGGAGATGGAGAAAGGCTGAAGGGTTCAGTGCGTGTGTGTGTGTGTGTGTGTGTGTGTGTGTGCGTGTGTGTGTGTGTGTGGGGGGTCTTCACTTCCTGCTTTGCGCCCTTCCATGAAAAACCCCAGCTGGAGAGATGCAGTGTCTCTTGGGTGCCCCCTGCACCCATCATACCCAGAGTCACCCCTGAACCCAGCTCCAGGAAGCTCCACCATCTTCCCTCTTCCTTCTAGAATGCTTATCTCCCAGGGCTGGTCCTGATGCTCCCCCCCAGCCCCCTCCCCCCGATTGTCTGATAATAGGAGGGATTGAGCCTGGGAGGCAGGCCAGGGCAGTGGTTACAGCTTTGCCTTCTGCCAGGGTACTGTACCCCTTTCCCCCCCAAAGGGAAGCCTACTTATCACTGGTTCACGGGCAGGGCTGTCTACAGTGCCAGAGAGGTTCAGAGATGGTAGGAAGGAGAGCCTGGTACCAGAGGCTGCCAGGGTTCCAGCCATCCACAAGAGGATGCTGGTGTAGGGGGAGATGGTCGCCCAGGCCACCATGCTGCTCCTTCTCTGTTCAGGCTCGGCGGAGCCTGGCTCTGGGCCGCCAGCTCTCTTCCCGGTTCAGCCCATTCTTGCCTCGCTGCTCCCCTTGGCCTCCGGAAGATGGAGGCTGAGGAGGTGAGCGTCAACCGTGCCAACAAGGATGGCGGGTCCAGGACCAGAGCTCAGCCACTGTCCAGCCCGGGCCGGGCACTGGGTGCTCTCCCAGGGGGCCGGGCTTAGGGAGCCCAAGAGCTCCATCAGCCAAGACGCCGGGCCAGGCAGGGGACAAACCCAGACAGCGGAGGATTGTCCTCAACTAGGTGACTGGGGAGGAGGCCAGATCTGCCCTGCTTTCCCCTCCTGATGCCCCAAGCATTGAGCTCCTACCCATGCAAGGCCCTGGCCGCTTCTCCCACGGCACAACTCTCAGTCCTGGGTATTTCTCCATTCCTAACCTGGGAGTTTGGTCAGGATGGAAAATCTCCAGAGTCGTATTTTAGCATTCCGAAGCTGGAGAGCGTCACATCCTTGTCCCTTACTCTCTGGATATTTCCAGAATGTCCAGTGAACCCTCCCAAATGATGCACCTCACCAGTGCATCAGATACCTGTTCAGAGTACCACCTCTTGTTATCGTATGGACTTACCTTATGTCCTTTGATTCTCTCATGCTCACCCTGTGGGGGTGGTGGGGGTGGTGGGGGTGGCAGGTTTTGTACCCATTACACAGATGGAAAAACTGAGATAGAGGGTTAAATGTCACTGTTTGCAACTGATGAGCTCAGAATTTGGATTCAGGTTTGCAGTGGCCTTTGTGCTATGGAGGCTTGGCAAAGTGAAGGCCCGACTCTTTCGACAGGCCATGGTGGAGGATTGAGCTAGGGTAGACTGAGATATCTCTCCACTGTTCAGGAACAGAGCCAGGAACGTCAGCCCCTCCCATGGCACACAGGGTCTCTGATCCTGACTTGGAGGCCTCATCTAACCACCCCCCTCACAAAATGCACAAGCAAAGAGAGGCATGCCCACACCCGGCAGCCCGAGTCACGGTGGCTCTGCTGCCTAGGCTACCACTTCCCACTCTCCACTCGGGATTCAAGTGTCCAGCCCATGCCGGTGTTTGAAGACATGAGGGGTGACTACATGAACCCCATCTTTTCAGAGGTCCTTGTCATCCAGCGCCGCCACATGGTTTACTATCCCCCGGGGCCAGAAGTAAATGGGCCTCTGAGGACACTCCCCAACAGGTCCTGAGGATTCTTCAGACCCACTGAGAAGTAAAGAAACTGAAGCCCCAAGGTTGCAACTCACCCAGGGCCCTTAGGATAGCGCAGGACACCTCTAAGTCAGAGCAACTCCAGCCACAGGGCTGAGAGCATCTCTCAGCCCCAGAGACACTAATGCATCAACGGTACCGGGTGTATGGGACATCCGACAGGGGACAAGGCAGGCTGGTCCCTCTGCTGCAGGGTGTGCTGGGGCGGGGTGGAGTCCGATGGGGCTTGGTGGTAGGCTGTGGGCTGTGGCAAAGGCTTTGCCCTTTTTCTTCTTTAGGAGATGGGAGCTGTGGGAGGGTTTTGACCCACGAAAAGATTGGATAGGACTTAGCTCCCTAAGGAGGAGAGGCCATGGGGATAAAGGTTACAGAAGGGGTAGGCTGGGCAGGAAGCCACTTGGACAGAGGCAATGGTGCCTGGAGACAGGGCATCAGTGGAGGGCTGGGAAGTTGTGTTTGTGACAGACGGATAGCCAGCTGGGAAAGGTCCAGGGTGGCACAGGTGGCGGCCTGAATTAGTAGTTTGTCTCTGGTCGGTCGGGACAACTTCAGGAAGGCACAGATCCGCAGAAAGGATGGGAGGTTGGGACTTGTGTCTGGAGTCATGTGGGAGGGGCCCAGCTGTGGAAAGTTAGTGGTCTAGGCCCAGTTCAGGGGAAGGTCCCTGCTCGGACGGATGACAATTTGGGAATTGTCATCGGGGGACGGGATGAGGTCTCTTAAAGAGCAATTATACAAATAACCGGGGCCAAGGGCCTGGGACTGAGCTCTGGGCAACAGGGGTTAAAAGTCAGGTTTAAGATGAAGAACACACAAGGAATTCCAAGACATAGGACACAGGGTATCCACCTGGTATCCCTGCACCCAGGAGGACTAGGAGTTTAAGCCTAGCCTGGGCTACATATTAAGATTTCGCTCACATAAGCAGAAATAAAAGAAAACAGAACCCCCGGGAAGCCTCGTCTTAGGAGCCTCGCTGGGGTGTTGAGTGAGTTATGTGCAGTAAAGCCGCCACAGAGCACTGTTTACCCGAGGAAGGTATGGACTGGGGTCGAAGAATCAGACTGAGCATCACAGAGTTTGTCGGTGACCATGACAAGACTGGGCCTGGAGACTGGCAGGCCCACTGGCCTCGGTGGGACTTGACTGGGCAGGCCAGATGGAGAGGTCTCCACATCTCTGCTTAACCTCTCTCCAGAGAAAAGTAGGTTAGGCTCGAGGTACGCGCTGGCCGATTAGCAACCCAGGACACGTCCTGGGTGTCCCCACTCACCTCCTTGGTATTCTACTAAGACCTCAGTGGGGCCGCTGTCACGACAGGGAGGGCTTGACACACACTCACTAGAAAGGCCTGGAATGGTGAGGCAGGTTTCACCCAGACCTCAGCAAAGTTCTTAGTGCTCACCCCAGGGTGCTGGGTCTCCAGAAGAAAGGCTGTGTGGGGCACAGGGATATCCTGGGTTTAACAAAACCGTGAGATTCATAAGTACTTCCCTTGGCAGCTGTTGGGCAGGGTCAAAGCATGCCAATACCTTGGTATTATTGAGGAATCACTTTATATTCACCCCATCCCCCTCCCTCCACCCCAGCTTATGTCACTGAGGCAGAAGTCAGATTCTTGGGTGATCTGGAGAGCTACCAGGGGTGAGGCTGCTTCGGAAAGATCAATGATTTGGGCTGCTTTCAACAGCAGAGGACAGGGGACCTGAGCAGGATCAATATCCCAAATAACATGCTTGCTCTCTGGCAAAGTCATATGAGACCAGCTCTCTCTCTGCTGCCCTCTAACCCTGTGGCCCCACTAGCAAGATGGAGGAAGGGAGCCCGGAAGGGAACACTTGCTAGAGGTAAAGCCCCACATGTGTTTCCAAGGATAGGGATGATGCTAATGTTCTGATCTCCCTGTCCCTGCTCAGGCAAACTGCATGTACACATACACACACACTCACACACTCACACACACACACACACACACACACACACGCACGCACGCACTCACACACACACACACACACACACACACATGCACGCACTCACACACACGCACACACACTTATACCCACACACCTATGCACACATTCTCACACACCACGGGCAAGCAAGTAGCTCATTCTTGAAGATCTGACCTCTGCAGTCTACCCCTGTGACCTCCACGGTCTGCCACTGCCTCCCAGAAATAGGTCAGCAAGGCCCGCAGCAGCCGCCGCCACTGCTGCAGGGAACAATGGTCCTTTCTTCATTCCTCCTGGAGGCGAGTAAGCCCCATCAGGCCAAACATCTTAATGTGATAAAACCTCCCAGAGAAAGCACAAGGGGGGGTGGTGCGGCTTGAGAGGCCTACCTGTCGGCCTGGGAGGACCAACAGGAACCAGGGGGCAGTTATCCCATCGAATGGACAGGAATGGAGAGGCCTCAGCGCCCACCTCTTCCTGGCTGCCAGTCAGATGCTCACCTTTTTAATATCCCCACCCCGCATCTTCATGCCTTGGTCCCATTGGATCCCCGGTTCTTCTCCCTCCCTCCTCTTTTTCTTCCTCTCTTTCTCCTTCTCCTCTTCTTTCTTCTTTTTCCTCCTCCTCCTCTCTCCTTATCCTCTTCTTCTTCCTCCTCTTCCTTCTCAGTGCAGGATGGCGGGTTGGTTCACTGCAGGTCCTTTCCAAAAAAACAGATCTACTGGGCTTGAATGTGGTGGGACCCAAGAGCAGAGCCCTTAGCCCATCACAAGTGGTCAGAATGTTCTAGAACCTCAGCTCTATGGACCCTCCCCACATCAAACACTTAGAACCACTCTCCTCCATATCCTCTCACCCCCTGTCATTGTCCGCTGCTTACCCAAGCCCCCTCCCCATGGCTCCCCGCTCCATCCACCCACATGGCACTCAGGGCGCTGGCACAGCATGATGGCCTCTCTGCCACTTGGAAGCAGGAACCTGAAGCAGGAGCTACAGGTTGTCCTGGCAGAGTTCTCTGATTCCCCCATAGGACCTCAGAGACACTGGCTAGCACACGCGGTCCTCTGGGTGGCAGCCTGAAGCCACGTGGCCAGAATAATTGTGCACCTCCACACACTCCGAGTCTAGCACTGGGGTCTCAGCCACTTGGCTAAGAGCTAGTGATACATCCTTGACCCCAAAGACCCTCTGTGAGCCGGGGCTTCCTCAAGGGCTGCTGCATGACATTTTACCAGGCTGAGGGTATAGAGCAATGGGGTCTCCACAGCAGGGGGTGCCTCGCAGGAGGGGGTGCCTCGCTTGAAGGATGGGGTGCTCCGGAGCTTTGGATGCCCCCAGCTCCAACATGCCCAGCTCCTTCCAAGGCCACCCAGCCCCCGCTGGCTTCAAACTTCATTGGCTTCTGGCAAATCCTGTCCCGCCAGGTCCTGAGAACGGCTGCCGGACGGAGCAAACTCAAAGGCCCTTTACAAGCCCAGCAGCCCACCCAGGCCTCGGGCCCCTCATCTGAGATACGGAAGACAGGTCCTTTTCCACTTTCCCAGCTCCAGCTCCACTCCCAGAGAGCAGACCAGGGACGCAGCTTACCTCCGAGTACTGGGACACGGGGATTATTCCATCCTTATCTGGATGTATTTAGGGCTCCGGGGATGTGACCAGAACACCAAGTAGGGTGTCTGGGCTGTCCAGACTGGAAATCTGTGTCGGCCGGGGGTGGGGGTGAGGGATAGCAGGGTAGTCCTAGAGTGAATGCAGATTGGCGGACATAGCTTGTCCTCTGCCAGACCCGCCTATGGATGTAACAGGTGAAGTAAGCAGAGTGTACACACACACACACACACACACACACACACAAGTACACACATGCACACTCACACATACCCACGAGCACACACTCACAGACACACACACTCACTGACACACTCACATGCACACACTGTTGCCACTAGGCTGGGGCTGAGCTGCTGACCCCACCAGTGCTGGATCTTTCGTTCCTATAGTCAGTGACTCTGGCATGCTTTCCCGTGTGCACGTCCTGGAGTTAGGACAGACTCCAGTGCACATCCTGGGGTTTGGACACAGACTGCTGACCCTCTGACGTCAGTTACAAAATGTGAAATGGGTTTAGTGCCTCTGGGCTTGACAAGTCCCTTTTCCAGGCTGGTCATGTAAAATGGCCTACTGTCGCGTCTCAGAGAGATGCAGGCCTTGACCCTTCATCTGGGTCACAGGGTGGCATTTTTGCCAGGAACCCTCACTAATGGGTACGGAGGGCACCTGCCCTTGCTCCAGTCTGTCATGCACGGGTGCTCACTGCAGGTGCCAAGCACACTATCAGATGAGCCCCTCATCCCGACGTCCCGTGCGGCCTCCCGGTGTGGGCACAAAGGATGCCGACTCCTCATTTGTGAGGTGGAAACAGAAGGTTCTGTTCATCCCCGGTGTGGGTGTCTGTGGAGGTGTGGAGAATAGCAGGCTCCGGAGACTTCACGCTAGGGGAAACTGGCAGAGTTCTGGAAGGGCTGCCTGGTGCCCGAGCGAAGGCATCATCCTCTCTTTCGTAGAGTGCACAACTGCGGGCTCTGGGTGTCTGGGAAGGGGTCTGGTCCACCACATCTGCAGCGCAGACCCCGGAATGAATAAGATTCTCGGCATCCGCTTCACCTAGGGCTTCTCAGCAGACGGAGCAGGGCAGGGGGCAGGGCCGTGCCTGGGTATTGTAGGGTACCTGTGCACCGACTGACCTCTGCTGCAGGACCCAGAGCTCAGCAAGGGCATTGCCCTCGGTACCTGCTTGTGAGGCTTCCCGGTAAAGATGCCACACTGTGAGCCAGCTGCAGACTCACTGCCTGCACCTCTTGGAGCCTTTGCCATAGGCTAATTTACACAGACCAGCCTGAAAGGGGGGGTGGGCGAGCCCAAAGGTTCTATGCCCCGGCTAGGGTTTCGCATTTCATAAAGGCTCAGCAGTCTGTGTTCAGACACCAGATGGGACACGAATCTCTGTTATGGCTTTACCAACCCTGTCATGATGGCTGCTGATAGCTATTAGTACCCATGTCCCTCCCTCATCCCACTGACCCTTACCTAAACACCAGGAAACAAGGCCTTTGGGTGGGTGGGTGGGTGGGTGGGGGTCTGTGTCCATGGGCTGGTGGGAAAAGAGGAAACAGACTATGAAGGAATCGAGTAAGAACAGGCCTGCTCTTGGGGCAGCACCTTGGTTGCTGCTCTTCAAGATGCTCCGTGAGTTTTGGCCAACAGGAGAAGAGCAGGCAGATGACAGACAGGCCAAGGCCCTGCTGTGGAAGGCCAGCTCCGGCCAGGAGGCGGGAGGGGAACAGACGCCTGAGCAGAGGACCCTAGCCCAGGCTAGGTGGATTACACAACAGTGCCTACTCTGCCGTTGTTCAGATGGCTGTGGCATCTCTCTATCACCTGGAGCGGGGAGCCAGGGAATAAAGGAACTCAGGAACTAACTCCGGCCGTGGGCCTGGCTAGCGAGGAAGACGCCATTCCCCATGCCAGAGATAGAGAAAAGCCCATGGTGACCCCAGAAAGGGCCTGCCCAGATCTGAGAGGCTCGGTGACAGCCATCCCGTGCCTCCCGATCACCCGCCTGAGCTCCTCCAGGGATTAGCCGGGCTCCATCCTCCCCTGCAGTGTCCCCCTCCTGCGTGAGGAAGCCGGAGCTCCTCCTGGAGGTGCTCCCGGCTCACAGGCCCTCTCTCTCCACAGGAAACATCATTGGCTCAGGAATCTTCATCTCCCCCAAGGGTGTCCTGGAACACTCGGGCTCCGTGGGTTTGGCCCTCTTCGTCTGGGTCCTGGGTGGGGGCGTGACCGCTCTGGGCTCTCTCTGCTATGCAGAGCTGGGCGTCGCCATCCCCAAGTCTGGTGGGGACTACGCCTATGTCACTGAGATCTTCGGGGGCCTGGCTGGGTGAGTGTGACCCTCTGGCAGGGCCGGAGATGCTCTCTCTGCTGTGGGGGTGGGGTGGGGTCCGTGGATGAAGTGGCTGGGGGAGGGGGGTATCTGGCAGCTTCCACGGCTAGCGTGGGCAGCCCTGACGCCCGCTCCATTTCTCTGGTCTCAGCTAGACCAGTGCTTCTCAGCCTTCCTAATGCTGTGACCCTTTAATACAGTTCCTCACGTTGTGATGGTCCCCAGCCATAAATTATTTCATTGCTACTTGATAACTGTAATTTTGCTACTGCTGTGAATCATAGTATGTAAATATCTGATATGTAGGATATCTAATACTTGGGCCCTGTGAAAGGATCATTTGGCCCCTAAAGGGGTCATGACCCCCCAAGTTGAGAACCACTGAGTTAGACCCTTGCTCTCTCTGGGTTCCTTGGGCTTTAGTTTATCTTCCTATTTTCTCTTACTTGGTTGAGTATTCTGGGACAATCTTACCATGTCTTAAACTCACAATCCTCCTCACTGGGACCACAGGTTTGCCCACAACAGTGCCTCCAGTTCTAGGTCGCCCTTTAAACGGGACTCCTTTCCAGCTCCACTCCCCTTGGGGTAATAATATGGAGGGAGGGGGCGCTCTTACTCTCGGAAGCCACTAGGTATTAGTATTCAGGGAAGGAGAGTCTCTTTCAGTAAAGAGGGGGCAGGAGGGCCATGGTGTTCTCCCATGTAATTCACCCACTTTGAGCTGGGGAACACACACACACACACACACACACACACACACACACTGCACCCGACGTCAAGTTTTTCACAGAGCAGAACAATCCGGCAAGTGGTATTTAAGCTAAAAGACCCCCTGCTTTGAGGGCTTGGCGAAAGTCATAACGTTGGCCCATGCCGCAGAATGAGACGCATACCATGTAGGGAGATGCCATTTACACAGCCTTGCAAGAAAGATATGCCCCTTCGGCAAAGTGAGGATGTTTTCTGGGTTCTGAGTGTCTGCTCCCTCAGAGGATGCGGTGGCCTGGGCCAGGGAGTCTTTCCGCTATGGGTGGGGTTCACAGCAGAGTTGACGAGATGGAGGGACTGAGCTGCTGTAGCTGTCCAGACAAGTTCAACGAGGATTCTTAAGATACTAACCTAGCCCACTCATTTAACAGCCTAACGCAGGAGGACATGGTGGCCGATGTGTTGTGAGGGTCAGTTGGGTGCAGTGGGGTGACACCCACTGTCACGTTTTAAAGGTTCTATCGATGATGGTCTCCGTAATAGAGAAGGGGATTCTTTGGGGGTAAGATTTGTATTATTATGGGAGTCTGTGGCAAACTGAGGGAGGTGCTCAGACAGGTCTCGATACTGTGGACCTGGAGATAATACTCAGAGAAGGTAAGAAAGGGCCCTGGACTCCACTTCGAGGGCAGCCAGAAGATGCAAGGTGAGCAGAGGGATGGATGGACTACTGGTCTATAATGCCTGAGAAGCCGGAGGATTGGGTTATGCAGAAGGGAGGTGGAGTAGGAGACATGGCCACAGGTCTAAGGTGAGGGGCAAGAGGCATGTCCCAAGGGACTCCTCACTTTAAGAGCTAAGAGCTAACACGATCCCCGAGGGTGCAGGCAGGATCCCCTTTCTGGATAAAGGCAGTCCTTGAGCATATACCTAAGGGATACTGCTATAAGGGACATTAATCACTCTTCTTTGAAAATCAAGGCAGAAACATTACTTAGAATCAACCATCTTAAACCAGGAAGTGCCCGAGAGCCCTAGACAATGCTATAGCGACACCAGGCTGGGCTCGGGGAGCAGCCTGGTGTCAGTCCAGCCTCTGGCAGTTCACCAGCTCTTGGAGGCTGGTCCTCATCTCTCCATCCCAGATGCTCACATCTGGAGCAGGCAAGGGGTGTGCCTGTGTCATGCTGGCCCTTGATTGCTCACAGATTCCTACTGCTCTGGAGTGCTGTCCTCATCATGTACCCCACCAGCCTGGCTGTCATCTCCATGACCTTCTCCAACTATGTGCTTCAGCCTGTCTTTCCCAACTGTATCCCTCCAGCCACAGCCTCTCGGGTACTCTCCATGGCCTGCCTGAGTGAGTGTCCCTGAGCCTCTGTCCCCACAGCAGCTGGATGCCCCTCCCCATGATATTCTCGGTCCACTCTGCTGGGAGGAAAGCGGAGAGGGATCTCCCAGCTGCTACCACCTGTAGCATCAACCTTGAGACCCAGGGTTCTGGCTGCTACAGAGGCCGTTCCCCTAGCCTAGATCCGGCTAGGGGCCACCATGAGGGGCCCCGCCTCAGGTCCCCACACCCCTTCCTTCTCCAGTGCTCCTGACATGGGTGAACAGCTCCAGCGTACGCTGGGCCACGCGCATCCAGGTTATCTTCACTGGCGGGAAGCTGCTGGCGCTGTCTCTCATCATCGTCGTTGGCTTTGTCCAGATCTTCCAAGGTAGAACCGGGGTGGGATCGCCGGAGAGACTGGGGAGACTGTGCTAACCCCGACATCTGGACTCCCCAGGACACTTTGAAGAGCTGAGACCCAGCAATGCCTTCGCCTTCTGGATGACACCGTCTGTGGGTCACCTAGCCCTGGCTTTCCTCCAAGGTTCTTTTGCCTTCAGTGGCTGGAACTTCCTCAACTATGTCACCGAGGAGCTGGTTGACCCTCGCAAGTGAGTGAAGCGCCCACTCAGAGCGGTTGTCCTCACAGATCTGTGAGGTTCAGACTGGTCATCCACTGACCACGCTCGCTGTCATGACAACAGCCTCAAAAGAGAGTCCCAAAGTTGTGTTCTTTCCTGTCTGCAGCTGTGACTGGGCCCCTTGTGGGGCCTCAGAAAGACTTGAATGTCATTTTCCTGCTGTGTTTAGTGATTTACATCTGGCCCAAAGTTATCCATATGCACACAACATGGTTCTGAAGGATAGGACCCGTGATATTCCATCTGATGCTCAGCCAGGGACCCCGACAGGGACAATGGCTGCTCTGGGGGGGGAAGAGGGGGGGGAGAATCTCCAGGGAGACCTCAGACCTGAGGACTGAGCTCTAAAGGCATCTGGGAGATTTTCTCGGCTAACGCTGGCTGCACACTTTTTTTTTTTTTGTCTCTGTCCAGACATTAATTAGATCCTGCCCTCAGGAGATGACGTGTCCCCATCCCGGTGGTGGCCTCGGCTCTCATCTGTCCCCTCCTTCTGTTAGCTGGTGCTTAGACAGGGGTTTGGGGGAAAAGCAGACAGCAGTATGTCCCTGCCTGCCCCCTGGGCAGATGCAGATGAGATTCCAATGTCCCCTCACTGTGCACAACCTCCATCTTTGCACCAGGAATCGACGCTGACACTCCACTCTCTGTCCCCAGGAACCTACCTCGCGCCATCTTCATCTCCATCCCACTGGTCACCTTTGTGTACACTTTCACCAATGTCGCCTACTTCACTGCCATGTCCCCCGAGGAGTTGCTGTCCTCCAACGCAGTGGCTGTGGTGAGTGGGGACCTCAGCTCTCTCTGCAGCCCCTACCCCAAGCCCAGCCTCACACTTGGCCTCTTTTCTGTGCCCATGCAGACCTTCGGCGAGAAGTTGCTGGGCTACTTTTCGTGGGTCATGCCTGTCTCTGTGGCACTCTCTACTTTTGGAGGGATCAATGGCTACCTGTTCACCTCGTCCAGGTGACTGGTCTGAGGAAAGGGGGAGAGGATGGTATAGGCGGGACAAGGCAAATGTCTTGCTGCGTGCGCACCATGCTAGGGACCGTGGGAAGGCTGAGACTCTCCACTAACAAATGCCTGATCCTAATCTTGAAGTAAAGAAAGCCAGGAGGCAGACTACATGAGGAAGAGAGCTGGTGGGACCTGGAGGGCAGAGGTCAGCTTGACAGCTGGGTTCTAGCAAGCGGCCAAGAAGCCTCCAGGCCAGGCTCTGGCCCTTATCCATTTCCTTCCCTGTGCCTAGGCTGTGCTTCTCTGGAGCCCGAGAGGGACACTTACCCAGCTTTCTGGCCATGATTCATGTCAGACGCTGCACCCCAATCCCCGCCCTCCTTGTCTGTGTAAGTTGGGAAACCCGACCAGCTAGTGCACGTAGCTAGGGACACCTAGCAATGGCAGTTTGGGGGATAATGGCCAAACCTTATTCCTGCCTATGGTCGATGAGCCATGGAGGGTGGGGATGGGCTGGGACTCACCTGACCTCCTGACCTGAGTGGGAAAGCCCGGAGCTGCCTCCAGGGATGGCCAGAAGCAGGTGAGAGGCCAGCTGTCAGCCCTCGGTCCTCTCCCAGTGCGGGGCCACAGCGGTCATCATGCTCGTGGGTGACACATACACACTCATCAACTATGTGTCCTTCATCAACTACCTCTGCTACGGAGCCACTATCCTGGGCCTGCTTGTGCTGCGCTGGAGGCGGCCGGCACTCCACAGGCCCATTAAGGTGAGGCTGGAAATAACAGGGCCATCTTCATCCGCGTTGAGCACTAGAGGCAGGTATAGGTGACGATGACAATGGACTACAGCATTTGCAGAGTGTGGGACTTTCCACCCACTGACATATTCTCTCCTCTAACCCCAGGGAGAGCAAGTGCTTTTAATATCCCCAGTCCACAGACAGGGACAATGAGACTAAGGTCACACAGGCTGCCAATCACAGAGCCTGGTATTCTCATATGAATACCACATGAAAGGGTGACAGAAAAGCCTCCCATCTGTATATGAATTCTGAAGATTGCCTGAAATTTGAGGCATGGAAAAATAGTTGAGCTGCAGCCAAATGTAAACAGCTTTCTGTGTATAACCGTTACAGACAGCCCAGCACTGCTCAAATAGGCAGTCTTAGCAGTTTGGCCAACTGGTCAACCCAGGAATTGCTCTTCAGTACACTGGGTAGCTACCAGAGGGGCCAGCTCAGGGGCCCCATTCCCAGGAGATGGAGGAAGTGCCTCTGATCCCCTGGGCGGCAGGAGAACTAGGGCGCTGCTCCCTGGTGCTCCCGTTCATCCTTTCTCCGATAGGTGAACCTCCTCATTCCTGTTGTGTACTTGGTGTTCTGGGCATTCCTACTGGTCTTCAGCTTCATCTCGGAGCCTATGGTCTGTGGGGTCGGCATCATCATTATCCTCACTGGGGTCCCCATCTTTTTCCTGGGAGTATTCTGGAGAAGCAAACCAAAGTGTGTACACAGATTCACAGGTGAGAAGGGTCTTGCCACCATGCCTCTTACAGGCAGCGGTGGCATGCCTTATGATCCCACCCCAGAGCGGGGACCTTCTCCAGCTTGGCTGGTGATGCAAGACCCACTGACTCCCTCAAAGCTTCCTGCTACATTCAGATGTGGCTGGGATCCATCTGCAAAGGAAGCAGCTCCCTGCCCAAGGGAGGTATCCGGAGTTAGGATCATCCCTGTCTTAAAGGATCGCCCCCTCCCCACCCCACTCCCCGCCATGGTCTATCTGTTTGTCTTGTCTGTCTGTTCCTAGAGTCCATGACACGCTGGGGCCAGGAGCTGTGTTTCGTGGTTTACCCCCAGGGCTCCCTGGAGGAGGAGGAAAATGGCCCCATGGGCCAGCCCTCCCCATTGCCCAGCACGGACAAGCCCTTGAAGACACAATGAGACCTTGTAGAGACTGGAACAGCTGATTCTGTTTACATGTTGTTTATTGAGAAGGGGTTTGTGTTTTGTTTTGTTTTCAAAATTTTTTTTTCTGCAAAAAAAAAAAAAAAAAAAAGAAAGAAAAAGAAAAAAAAAGAAAAAAAAAAGAGGTCTGACCCGTAGAGGCCTATTGTAAGGGACTGGCCACTGGGGTCGGTCTTCCTGCCTTAGCAATCCCCTGCTAGCTTCTCCAGAAATGCCTGTAAATAAACAGGACTGGTTGTTGCTGTGTGCAAGGGGGATCTGTGGAGACATGCCAGCGCGGTATATGGGCTGCTAGCTGGGAAGGGGCTATGTAGGAGGTTTTCAGCCCTAGTGGGTTTTGCTGGTTGAGCCGGAGACTGCCTCCATGGGGCCCACAGGAGACAGCGAGGCTCCATCTAGGAGAACCCAGAAATCTCCAGCTGTGACTACTGTCCTTCCCATACATCATCAGAGTGACTTCTACTACTTCTGACAGCACAGCCCTGGCTTCAGGTGGGGAAACTGAGTCTCTGAAGCAGGACAGGATGGTTGTTTCCATTGTCAGCCAGTAACTTGGCTTCTGTCTCCTGAGAAGGCATAGAATAGCCTCTCTCATGGTCATCCTATCTCATACTTTTCGCTTTACCGTGACGCTTGGGGGTTGATCCAGCCTAGCCAGGCCCATGCTGCCCCCAGAGGCACTAGGCTGGGGCAGAAGCCATCTTCCCCAGGGGCCCTGTGTGGAAGGGTGGATATAGCACTCACCATGAATGAGGTCCAACCCCTCCCTGTGGCCTTTTCAGGCCTCAATTACAGCTCCTGGCACAGTTCTGGGGATGGACAGCCGGTGCCACTGCAGGGTGAATGAACTGGGAAGCCACAAAAAACATTCCAGAAAGCCTGCCTCTGGCTCTCCTGCTTTTCTGGAAATGAATCCCCAGATTAGTGTGGCGGAGAGCGATTTGCTGTGAGACTCCGAGGGCTGTGCTCATGCTGATCTCAAAGGTGGTCTCATTGCTCCGCCCTCTTTCCCAGGCCACCCCCCCCCCCAAAGCCCCTGCCAGCAAGGTAGCTGTTCAGAGCACTAGGATTGCAGAGGTAGACCACCGGCTGAGCACCCAGGCCCTTCACTGGGGCTGCTAGGTGGGTCTCTGTAAAAAAGAATGCAGAGGCTGGGTAGAAATGACTGTATTCCCTGGTTCCAAAGCGGGGCTGTGGCAGTCACCAGCATGTCCAATGGGTCAGCAGACCAGCAGGGCCTCGTCATCACTAGCCTCCAATATTGGGGAGCAGGTTGGTGGAGGGCTCCTGCAGACCCCCAGTGGCTCTGCCGAGTGGGGATCTTGGGTGCCACTGGCAGTGGGAGTCTGGGGGTGGGGGTCTTGTGCCAAGCAGGGCTCTGGAGGCGTGTCCACAGGGGCTGGGCTGTCTTCCAGCGGGTCCACACAGGCCTTTCTCTCTTTGTCCTCTGGCCTGTACTCTGGGTCTCGCAGGTTCAAGGGTGGGGGTGGCACCGAAGGCCCCACTTCTGCTGCACGGCCAGAGCCACTAGGAGGCCCATCCCCAGCCTCCCTGGGACTGCCTGTGTCTGTATTGGGCGCTGGGGGCTCTGGGACAGGCCCTGGTGCTGCCTGGAGGAGCCCATCACCCAGGACGGTCTGTGAGGTACGTGCAGCGGCGGTCAGGAGTGGGATCTGGCCTCGAGGTGCCCGTGGCCTGTGGAAGAGCCTGTTCCAGAGGCGGCCCAGTCTGCGACGAGACGGCCCCCTGCGGGAGGCATGGCGACGCATCTGTCGTCTCATGGCCGTGCGAAGGTTCTGCAGCACTGAAGCCTGAGGGTGGGGAGCAGCTAAGGTAGGGGCTAGGCCACTCACGAGCGAGATGGGACAACCTTCCGCATATCCCCTTCTAGGCCAGAGACGAATCTGTGCTCAATTCCCCACCCCCCGCCCCCCCGCCCCCCCCCCCCCGTGCCCCTGACGGTATTCCCTTCCTCCGCTCCAAACACCCTAACTCTTGCTCGCTCCGCCCCTAGGCCTGCTGGTCTTGGGGCTCTCCGAGGTCCAGCAGGGAAGAAACCAGGGCCTTATGGGCCCCCCACTCATACTTATGGAGGCTCACCTGGGATGCACTGTAGACAGGAAAATCCTCAACCGGAGGGATGAGGCCCTGCGCGATGAGCTGGCCGTAGGATGGGGGCGCCTCGCGCCGCACAAACTCTGCCTCTAAGCGTGTCATTTGGGTCTCAAAGGCCCTGAAAGCAGCGGGCAGAAGGGAAGCATGATAGGATACCGTAAGAGCAGGCTCCGGGGACCCCAGCCCTCCATCCGGACCCCTGCATGCACACAGAAACAGTCCTCCTGTATCGGGATGACCCAACCCACAGCCTGGCACGTGGTGAGATTTTCTCCAGGGAAACAGAAGAACCGGGGCTCCAGGCCACCACGGGGTGCCCACCTGTACTCCTGCGTGCGCAGGGAGTAGAGTTTGAAGGCACAGCCTAGGGCAATAACAAGCAGCAGTCCGCATACTAGGCTGCCAATGAGGGCGGCGGTGATGACCTTGCGGGGCACGGCAGCCAGACAGCCATGCTCATCGCTGCCATCTTGGCAGTCCTCCTGACCGTCACAGCGCCATGTCTCAAAGATGCACAGGTTCGTACCACAGTGGAAGGTGCCCGGCTGGCAGGAAAAGCAGTTCTTCTCATCGGCGCCATCGGGGCAGCTTTTCTGGTTGTTGCAACGATCGGCTGGTGCATAGCACAGGCCGCTACCACCCTCACAGGGATACTGGTCCGGAGGGCATGCTGGACAGCCCTGCTCATCCCGGCCGCTTGCACAGTGCCACCAGCCATCACAGCGTTGTGGCTCTGAGAAGCAACCCTGTTCCCCTGTGGCGTCGTCATCTCCCTCGCTGCTACTCCCACACGGCTGCTCCCACGGGAGGCAGTAGCCCTTCACCTGGTATGTGGCATTGAAGCCGTGACCAGCACTGCGAGCGCGAGCATGGTAGGCCACAGTGAGGCGGCCCTGCGCTGCTTCCAGGCTCACCGGCCGGTGGTTGCTGCGATAGGAAAGCGTTTGCAGCAGCCGGTCCCCACGCTCGCCCAGGCCTTCATACACCTGGACATAGTCATCATAACCCAGTCGCAGCTCCAGCTGCAGCAGCACGCGCCTCGGGTCCTGCGTGTCCACCAGCCATGTGCAGTGAAGGTCCGAAGGCCCCCGGGCGGCGCCAAACAGGTCTGGAGAGGCAAAGGAACCGTAGAAGCTGCCCAGTCGCCGGCCACATGCTAGGTCGGGGCAGCCAGCCTCATCAGAGCCGTCGCCGCAGTCCTGTGTGCCGTCGCAGCGCCGCTCCACGGGCAGGCAGCGTGTGGAGCGGGCTCCGCTGCAGGGGAAGGTGCCCCCGGGGCACAGGCTGCCGGGTGGCTCCGAGGCAGGCGCTGAACAGTTACCCTCATCCGAGCCGTCTCCGCACTCATCCACCATGTTACACTGCCAAGGACCAGGCAGGCATTTACCGTTGTCACAGCGGAACTCATCCGTCTGGCAGGATGCCTGGCCCAGCTTCCCTGGAGACAGAGAGGCAGGATGAGCCTCCCTCCAGCACCCGGTATGAGGCCGGGAGCAAGCAAATGGGTTCAATCCCAGCTGGGCCTCTGTACAGAGAGGCGGGGCCACCTATGGGGCAGAGGCTCATGGGTAAAAGGCTAGGTTCAATATCTCTGTTGAGCTTGGGCTGAGGGCAGATTCGTCCAACAAAGTGGGGGCGTCAATGAAGCATCACCAGAATCAGACCCACCCCCATGTTAGGATTAGCAGGGCTGGTAAAGGGGCCCTTGCAGAGAACTGGGGCTAGTGGAGGACCTTCCGGGCATCACCTCGGATATAGGAGAGGCGGAAGCCCTGGGCCTGGCCGGAGCTGGAAGCGTCGGAGTGGAAGAAGATCCAGACGTGGTCACGGGCGGAGATGAAAGCCGGCGGGATGGCTGAGCCGCAGAGGCGGAAGGCCTCCTGGCGAGGGGGAGCTGCTGGGCCCAGCAGGAGCCAGTCGAGGGAACACTGGTGAGACTCCTCTACGTCAAAGTTTCGGAAACTGCGGGCACAGAGGATCACAGGGGTGGGTAGGCAGGCAGGGTCCTCATGGCTGGGACTGGCCAACAGCAGCGGAGCTGGAGCTCTGTCCCACCTAACAGCCCTCCTTTTATCTCCTAAATCGCCTGGCTCTGTCCCCACCCCAGGGTCCAAAGGCAGCTCCACGAGGAGTCGTGGCATCCGTGGGCAGCATCCATCAATCCGGCTCATGAGCAGCCCTCTGACCCTCTAGAATGCGGAGGGTCAGCACCCTGCTGGCAGTTTCCCCTAAAGGGCGGTGACCAAAGACTCTGATCCCGCTTATCCCGAGTCAACTGGATTGTGCCCTGAAGAGGGGCTCTGCCCTTGAGGTTACTTGATGCTGCTAGCTTGGTGACCACACGCTGCCCAGGTGAAACGTTAGTACCAGCGCTGAGCAAAACAAGCAATGACACCCAGAGCAGGCCCATGCCATTCCTGCCCTTTAGATCTACAGTCATCAGACCTGGGGGGCGAGGCAGGCTTCTGGATTCCAGCATTTAGAAGTATGGCAGACAGAACCGATGGTGACCCCCTAGCCAAGTGTCCCCGTGACCACCTAAGTCAGGGTTTCTCTCTTTGGTGACACCCTCTTGCACCTCGTTCTGCTTCCCTCTACCTATACCTACAGCTCCCTTCCCAGTGGGCCACCTGAGGTCCTTGCAGAAACTCTGACCTGGGCGCCATGCCACCCTCGCCTCAAGATACTCCTGCAGGGTGGAGGACAGAAACCTTTGCTCCCTCAATCAGCCCGCCTTCCCCCGCCAGCTCCCAACGCTCCCTTTTGGGGACCAAAAAGAAAGAATCTTTCTTGAGAAAGAACCCAGCTCAGAGCACCCGACCAAGGAAGTGTTCAATTAAACGGGCCATATGCTCACATGCACACACACACACACACACACGCTTACAGCTCACACATGACCACACAGGTCTCTCAGGTGCCTGTTCCTACCTGTGTCCTCACACCTAGACATACACGGAACATCTGTCCACATC
This sequence comes from Apodemus agrarius, assembly GCA_964023405.1. NCBI lineage: Eukaryota > Metazoa > Chordata > Mammalia > Rodentia > Muridae > Apodemus > Apodemus agrarius. Next base: position 22,716,973 of record OZ030005.1, read on the forward strand.
CATGTGTGTGCTCTCTGCACCTGCTAGGCACACACGCGTGTGCAATCCCAGAGATGCTCTCCTTACCTGATGGTGATCATGTCACCACGGTCCCCTTGAATGTACCAGCTGCAGTTGGTCCCTGGAGGGTAGTTGAGGGGCCAGGCTGGGCTGTAGATAACCCCTCGCCGTTCAGTGTGCTGTTCCAACTTCCCACTGCAGGCGGCTGTTGGGAGAGAAGGCTGAGAAATGTCACCTTTGGGTAGGAGGCAGGTTTCATGCAGGCTCCCCCTGATCATGGCTTGAACACAAGTTTCCACTAAGCCCAGCCAGTCATGGTAGCCAGGTGGGGGTGGGGCTCAAGGAGAAACCCTCCAGACTTAAGGCAGTGCAACGCTATGCTTGTGGTGTTCTGGATGGAATCTTGATCCTGTGCCTCCAGCCGGTGTCCTGCCCCCACCCATCTCAGCAGGGATAAGAACAAGACACTTTTAATTCTTCCCCTTGGCCTCCCACATGCAATGTGAGGTCTCAAGACCTCAGCTTAGTGGGTGACTTGTGCATAGGCCTTTGGCACGTCCTTTAATTAGAGTTCCCACCTAGCCATGTGGAACACACCCCCAGGGACGCTGGAGAGATGGATATGTGGTGAAGAGCACTCGCTGCTCTTGCAGAGGACCCAGGTTCAATTCTCAGCACCAACACAACTGCTCACAACCATCTCTAACTCCAGTTCCAGGGCATCGTTCCCTCATCTGATCTCCACGGGCCCTGCACCCACATAGTGCATAAACATATGCTCAGACACACACATATACACATAAAATTAAATAAATATTTAAAATGGCAGAAAAGAGAAGAAGCCCCAAGGAAAAGAGGGGAGCCCCAGGGAAAAGAGGGGCTTGGCCACATGATACATATTTACTGGACATCTACTATGCACCGAGCAAACATAACAGGCACAAATAAGCAAGACTGAACATCCTCCCTGCAGGTCTCCCAGGTTGGGGATGAAAGCACACAGAATTTGTACAGAATCCCTGGTAACACGAAGGGAGGTGGTGATGTCCAGATGTGGCTGCAAGAATAGTCTGGGTCTCATTTCACCTTGAATGAAATTGGTATTTGGGGGCTGGAGAGATGGCTCAGTATTTAAGAGCACTTGCTGCTCTTGAAGAGGACCAGTGTTTGGTTCCCAGCACCCACAGTGGCCAACTCATAACTACCTGTAACTCCAGCTATGGGAATCTAATGCCCTCCTCTGACCTCCCACACACATGTATACAGCCCCTCCTCCTCCAGACACACACACACACATAAGTTAAAAAAAATTTTTTTTATTTAAAATTTGGGATTTTATCTGATTATATGTGAAGAAACACTGGAGGTAGCTGCCCTGATCAGATAAAGGAGTGGAGGTCCAGAGAAGGTAAATGACTTCCCAGGCACACAGCTGGCAAGTGGCTGGGGCAGGATCCTCCCGATCCCCGGGTGGGCTCCGCCTCTTACTGCAGGTCCTGACGTCACAGGCATTTATAGAGTGTTGACTGTATGCCACATCGGGGATCATGAGCCATCATGAGTGAGAGACCCCACACCCACCCTGCTGTATGGGTTCTCCCACGGTCAGGCAGGGCACCCTTACACTTGGTGACATCCCTGCCATGACACTTAAACATTTCTCTTATCCAACCTGCCACAAGGGCTAGACCCACTTTACAGATGGAAGGGCAAGGCTTGGGAAGCCACGAATGACTCTTTTCTCCAAGTCGGTGTCCTCATCCTCCCACTACAGGCATCTGTCATGTTGCCTCTGAAACTGCATTCTCTCACGCTGTGGCCTGACTCTGGGACACTGCTACGGGGGGCGGGGGGAGAAGGGGGGACAGGGCGGAAGGGGGGCTCCTCCAATCCCATGCATCTCAATCTCTTAGGAAGAAGACATGTTCGCTTGTCTAATAAACTGCCTCATATCTCCTCTATCCTTGCTTCCATGGAAGGGAGAACCGCTCCCCACTCCCTATCCCCCTCACTCCTTTTCAGCTTCAGCTCTGTGGGTCCCCTTCATAGGGATGTCCACACACCAGATCACCCCCAATGAAGCCCCTAACCTTGTCCCTCCTTTCCTCCTCAGCCTCCGTCACAACACTGACCTCCCTCTTGTTCCAGAAATTGCTTAATGATAAGTCCCCATAGGCGGGCAGGCTTGGATGCTCTGGCCTGATACCTGGGGCCAACACAATGCCTGACATTCAGTGGATGCCCAGCATGAACTACTGATGGTCAGTCTAGTACCTCCTGAGCTTCCTAAGGGGGTGTGATCACTCTGCCATCTGTGACCATGGGGGTTTTAGCTATCCATTCTACTCACAAGAGCATGAAAGCACTAAGTCAGAAATGCATCTTTGAACAAAGTGTGTTGGCACACACCTGTAAAGCTAGCATTGGAGAGACTAAGACAGGAAGATCCTGAGTTTCAGGCCTGTCTGGAGATACATAGTGAGGTCTAGGCCACCATGAGCTACATGAGACCCCAAGGAAATAAAGATATGTGTGTGTGTGTGTGTGTGTGTGAGAGAGAGAGAGAGAGAGAGAGAGAGAGAGAGAGAGAGAGAGAGAGGGAGAGGGAGAGAGAGAGAGAGATGATGGATGATAGAAGGAAGGAAAGAAAAGGAAGGAAGGAAGATAGATAGATAGATAGATAGATAGATAGATAGATAGATAGATAGAAGATAGATAGAGGAAAGAAGGACTTGAGTGGGGAGGGAAGATGGGAAGGAGGAGAGGGAAAGGGGGAAAGGCAAACAAAGCGGGGGAAGGAAGACTACCTTTGTCCCTAATGTGGGGCTGGCCATCCTCAGAGTTTTGTCTTTTATAGCATCAAGAGTCCCAACTCAGTGAGGAACAAGCCAGTTCCTTCGCTCCTGATGCTCACACGTGGCCCTAGGATGCAGCCTCTCCAATGTCAGGCTGGCAGATAAAGCCACTAACTAGGGAATCTTGTGGAAACCTAGGCACCCACCTGAAGAGAACTGGAGTTTCTCCTTGAAGTGTAGGGTGGGTGTAGGCAGAGTCCAATGAGATTGGGGGTGTCTCTTCCTCATACATAGAATTGATCAAGGTTCTAAATCAACAGCTTGCTCTCTTCATGCTCAACCAGACACCTGTCTCTGTATACCACATCTGGCCATTTATGGGTTTAGGTGGCCTGTCTGTCTAGATGACTGGACCACTGCCAGACCCCTAACCTTTCCACAAACCCTCTTTTCTATAACCCCTACAGTGTGTCAGTGTTAACTGTTGCTCCTTCTCTGGGGCTATCACAAGTACTAGACCATGATTCCACAGCCACCACCTGGGTCTCACATCAAGACAGAGAACGGTCTGCTCTGGAAGCTGGGCGCTCCATGAAGGGCTCTTGTCTAGATACCATGTGTCAATAAGCTTGGAGATGTGTGTAGCTTGTCCAACACACTCTAAAACCCAGCTCTCTATGACAGCAGCTTCATCTCCACCCTGGAGCTCAGACCTAAGCTGCCATGGCCATATGTATCCTTATAGAAGGATAGCACCATGGCCATATGTATCCTTGAAGGATACCCACTATGGCCATATGTATCCTGTAGAAGGATACCCACCATGGCCATATGTATCCTGTAGAAGGATATCCACTATAGCCATATATATCCTTGTAGAAGGATACCCACCATGGTCATATATATCCTTGTAGAAGGCCATATGTCTCCTTACAGAAGGATACCCATCATGGTCATATATATCCTTGTAGAAGGATACCCACCATGGCTATTTGTATCCTTGTTGAAGGATACCCACCTTGGCCATATGTATCCTTGAAGGATACCTACCATGGCCATATGTATCCTTATAGAAGGATACTCACCATAGCCATATGTATCCTTATAGAAGGATACATCTTATCCATCTGTAAGACAGTCAGTACATGTTGCTTGCTATGGTCAAAAAATTTAGCAAGTGACCATCTTGAGGCAGACAGTCATGTAGTGGGACAGGCGAGTGGGGCAGAGGAGTCTACAGGAATGTCTTGTGGGAAGGGAGGATTTGACAAGATACATAAAGGGTGATGGTGAGAAGCAGAGGCCGCAGTACTGTGTTTGGGGGATGCTGGTGTTGGAGCGAGCCCTGAGGGTGTTCTGGGTATCAGGGAGGTCCCTCTGAGGTGGAGGCCCAGCCTTTGCTCTAATGGATTGTCTGAGCTCTCAGTGGCAAAGTAGGAAAGGAATGGGTGGCCGCTTTATAGGCCGTGTCATTAATTGTGGATCCAAAGCATTGTCGATACTCCTGAGAGGACAGGGGCAGGCCTGATGCAGCACAGTTTGTAGATCTGACTTCCAGGGGCTACCTGACAACTGGAAGCCAGGCTCCCCTCATCCCCAGGCACGTGGCCAAGTGCCTAACTGAGGGGAAGACAGTGTGAACGTTACCCTGGGATCACAGAGGGAAGCGGGGGGTGGTGCGGGACCCAGGAGGTAGTCTTCGGATCCAGGGAGTGGCTGACACAGAAGGAGCAAGGGATAGGCCGGGGCACTAAAATCTACCCGGTGTGGGCCGAGAAGGGGCTGGAGGACAGTAGGAAGAAACCAAAAGTATTTGGGAATTCTGCCTGGGGCCCATGCTGGGAGGTGTCGGCTGCTCCAGGGAGAAGTCGGTCGGCAATGCCTGAGGGGTCAGAGGTGGAGTTCAGGGAGGCGAGGACCCACCCTGCCACCTGCCATTGCCAGGCACGTGCTGTGCTTTTAGCTCCCCAAATCAAGCGCGCCATGCACAGGCATCAGTGTGTGAACAGTCACCCCTGGAGGTGGGTAAGGAGAGTGGGCGGGGCCTAAGGACTCGTCCATCAAGCATCAGTTCTGCAAACCTGGGAGACACATCTGGAATGCCCAGCCACCCTCCAGCAGAGGAAGGACCGGGCTCCGGTTCACCCTTGCAGGACACCACCGTCCTCCTCTCACCCCGCTTCTCCACACTGTACCCTGGCCAAGCACCTGAGCCAGCCAGTGCTTTCCTGGAACCAGGATGTGAAACTGGGCTGTCCTTCGTGGTCAGTACATCAGGCGGGGCGGGGCTGGTCAGTGCTGACTACAGCAGGGCCCTGGGCCAGCCTGGGTCAGAAGAGGAGGCCCAGCTGCAGAAAAACACAGAGCTGGGCCACAGGGAAAATTATGGGGGACAGAAGCCCAGTCTTCTAGATGGGTAGAGCTACTGGCCCCGTGAGTGTCTCCCCCACACCTCCGCCTGCCCTCCCCCATGCTCCCTGTGATCACCAGACAGATCTACCCACCTTGAGTCCCAGTGGGCTCAGTGGCAGCCTGAAACCCGAAACCCCACGTAGCTCCCGCTTTGCCTGTAGCACAAGAGACAACAAACAAGTTCCAGGTTCCCAGACTTGGGGTCACACACACACATCGTTGCTGACCACATACCCCCTGAAGCCCTTGCTTTAAAGTTCTTACCAGTTAGTTACTCAGACTTTGGTACCCTTGGCTTACTTTTGGGGCAGGGTCTCTCTGTATAGCCCAGGCTGGTGTGGAACTTGCAATCCTCCTGCCTCAGCCTCCCCAGTACTAGGATTATAAGCATGCGACACCACACCTGGCACTAAAACATCATTTTAGGGTTTGCTGAAGATGTCCATATACTGACTAAATGAGCAAGAGATCGTGAGGTTTACTTGGTATATTAGAGCTAGAGCAGGCTAGCTCAGTTGCCTACCTTACAACATTGGACCTGATCATTCTCCAAAGAGTGGCAGCCCCTCCTCAACTGAGAAGGAGCATCTATGGCTGCTCTTCCCTCTCTGGACACCAGACGAGAGCTCAAAGATGGCCATCAGATGGCCAGCCAACACTGCCAGGCAAGAGGCCAACCCAGGGCTGCCCGCTGCTTTTTCACACCCTGTGTCAACCTCTCTGCTGCAGGGTGGCTTGCCTGGAGCAAGCCTTTCACATGCAGAGCAGGAGGTCCGGGACTGTGCTCTTATCCACGTCCTCCTGTCCCTCGCACACAAGCCGATGCCCTCTCTGCCCTGAAGCATCCCAGGGTTAGATACTAGCCTGCTGGAGTCTGCCCTAGAATTCACCTCCAGAACTACTCAAATTGGCCATTCTAAGCTGTCAAAGCTGTTTGCCTGATTGTTTTGCCTCTCTCCTGGAAATTTCAGTGAAAGCTGGGTCTTCTGCCTTCTCCTCAGCCTGGCTAAAGCCACTAAGATTTGAATCCAGGCTGGGCAAGTGCTCCACCACTGAGCCACGCCCCCAGCCCCTCACTGGGGTATTCTAGGCAGGGGCTCTACCACTGAGCCACGCCCCCAGCCCCTCACTGGGGTATTCTAGGCAGAGGCTCTACCACTGAGCCACGCCCCCAGCCCCTCACTGGGGTATTCTAGGCAGAGGCTCTACCACTGAGCCACGCCCCCAGCCCCTCCACTGGGGGATTCTAGGCAGGTGCTCCACCACTGAGCTACACCCCAAGTCCCTCACTGGGGAATTCTAGGCAGGGGCTCTACTACTGAACTACGTCCCTAGTCCCTTTAAAAAATGTTTTAGACAGAGTCTCGCAAAGTTAGCCAGGCTTTCCTTGAATTTGTTCTGTAACCTAGATAGGCCATAACATCAACCTTTCCACCTTAGTCTTTTGGGTGGCTGGAATTACAAGCCTGTGCCATCTTAAAAGTCTGATTTATTTCCTTAATGATACTGACCTCTGTGGCACCATTAATATTATCTCTAGGTATTATTTTAATATATGAGCATCCAGTGTCCCTAAGGAACCCCTTATCCCACAAGAGGCACCATCTCTCAGCCGGGCAGGGCGTTTGCTAGTTTGCAGTGGTGCCAAGCCACAGAGCACCAGGTCCCTTCTGAGCATCTTGGGCCATTGCTTCAACGGACCCTAATGTCTAGGTTTGAGGTAGTCTGGCATTTCACCTCTTTTGTCAAAGAAATCAATGTCACTAAATTTAAATTTGCTCAAGACCAACAGCTCCTTTGGGACGCTGTAAAAACACACAGGTAAACGTTTTCCCGTCCTTGGCCGTGGGGGTACCGACATCCCCAAGGCTGCTAACCCAGGGTAGGCAGGAGAGAGGGATTTACTCACCTAAGGCAGGAACTGCGCTGCTGAGCCTCCCAGTGAGAAAGAGGTTCACTGTGGAAGACACGAGGGGTGTCAGTAGGGGACAGTAGCTCTTGGGAGTCAGGGCCCATGTCTGGGCTAGCAGCGAACACAGGGCAACACAGCGGAAATTAAGGCAACCCCTCTTTATCTCACTTGGCATGGCCCAGGTCACTGCCAGAGAGAGGCTCTCCTTCCCTCTGCTGCGTCTTCTGGGACAGGCAAAGGTGAGGAACTCAGAGGGTGCCAGGACAGAGTCAGCAGTGTGCTAGCTTGACTGTGTCATCCCGTGTCACGCTGACACCCGTGCCACAGGACTCAGTGGCTGTCTCTTAGGCTTGAAGCTACCCATCACATAAGTTCAGTCCCAAGAGCTCTCTGCCTTGCAAGCGTGCCTTCTACCGCCTTGAAGGACTTCCCCCTGTGATGGGCATTTGGGGTGACAATCCCATCATCTTCCCTGCACCCCACTGTCTAAAGGCAGAGCTCCCCTGATAGATACCATCACAGTAAGTGTCCACCTCAACAGGAGTGCCCCTTGCTTCAGTTGGCTCCGGGCTGAGGCAGAGTCTAGGCTAAGCGAGAAACAAATCTAACTTCCTGGGGTCCAGGGTGCCCCCTCCCTGATGGAGACATTCATCTCAGGAGCAGTGATTCCACATTCACCCCATCTGCACCCCCAGGGCATTCTGGCTCTGTTAGACCCAGACAGGGGCATCTCCCGAGCAAGGAAGCCCTCACCTTCGCCCCACCCCACCTGGCTAACACAACAACCAGGACCAGACACCATGACCACCCGGCAGCCAAGGAAGCAGGCACTCTGGGCGTGTACGCCACTGCTCACAGAGATTAGCTCACACAGCCTGCGCAGTAGTTTTCTCGGGACACTCACCCTTCTCTATTCCTGGAGGCCAGATGAGAGTTACAGTTTAAAATGAAAGAGCTGCCCCATACCCCCCCACACACACACACACAACTGTCAAGTTCCTAGGCCCTCGACAGTGATATCACAGGGTGTCCCCTAATGACCCAGCTCTTCTAAGGGCCTCCCTCCTTCATCAAGGTAAATAGAGAGCCATGTGGGTTGGGGATTTAACTCCTTCCTTCCCCTCTCCTGCAATGGGCTCTGGGAAAGTGGACAGAAATTTTTCCTGGTCAGGGAAGGAGCCTTCTAAGCCAGGTTCCAGTCCTGGCAGGTTCTTGGCCCTCCCCGGAACAGACTCTCACCCCCAATCAGGGATGGACCGACCTATGACCATCTGGGTCCGGGAAGACACAATGGGAAAAGGAGTTCTCACATCTGCCTCCCCCTCTTCCCGCCCCCAGCCCCCATGCTGAGTCCCCATCTTTGGGCTAGCTCCCAGGCCTGCCCAGGACTCCAGGCAGGAAACGGTTCCTTCTTCGGGGAGCAGTAGTCCAGGCCTTTGTCCACACACAGCTCTGGAAGCCAGAGCACAGCTCAGGCAGGCCGGGCTGTAAAGCGATAGGAAGACTCCCCCCAGCCTCCCCCAGGAACCCAAGGCCAGCGTTCTCGTCCCCCAGCTCCGGGCCTGGGGCTCTGCTGTCGTGGGAGGCTCCCTCCTCGGCAGCCCAAGGGTGCCTGGGCGCGGAAGCCATCGCAGTACAGGCTCCGAGCCCTCCCACCCCGCCCGGCCCCTCGCGGCCCACTCACCCAGGCAGACGACTGCGAGCGGCGCCCTGGCGCCCGGCGCCCCCTCCGGCCCCGCGGCCGCGCGCTTCTCCATGCCGGGGCGGGCCGCGCGCGGACGCCCGCCGCCCTGCGGCCGGGACTCCGCCTGGGGCTAGGGCTGGCGCGGCGGCTGCGGCCCGGGTGCGGGCGGCGGCTGCGGCGGCGTCTTTGTGCGGCGGCGGTGCAGGCCCGCAACGCGCGGGGCCACATCGGCCGCGGCGTCACGGGCCCCGCGGGGGCTCAGCGGCGGTCGCCAGGGAAGACCCGAGCCCGCCGCTGGCCCCGAGCCCCGGCCGGCGCGCCCAGCTCGGCCTGCGCACCGAGACCTCCGGCGCGCCCATGCCCCGGCGCGCCCTGCCCGTCGGTCCCCGGGCCGCCCGCGCTGCGCCGCACGGTGCCTACGAGGGTGCGTCGGTCGGTCCGTCTGTCCGTCCTCCCGGCCGGCCCCTCGCCTAAGCCCGGAGCCGGGAGGCCGCGCCGCGCCAGCCACGTGACGTGCCCGCCGAGCCGCAGTGGCGCTGACAGGGCGGGCGGAGGCGGTTGGGGCGGGCCGGGGGGCGCACGCCCCGCCTCGGGGTGCTGGACAGCTCCACGCACGCGGCTCCGGCCGGGTCCGGCTAGCACTGAACCTCGGCCCTGAGATTAGGGCTGGCACTGCGCGCCTGTGGACCCAAGCAGCGCTCGCCTTCACCCACCCCTTCGATCGATCCCAAGATCTAGTCCTTTTCCGAAGCCAGGCGACCGTGCTGGGGAAGAGAGGGAGACTCAGGTGGGGTGGCATGGAAAGGACTGCCGGGGAGACGCTGCGTGGAGGCCCAGGGCTGGGGCCTGACTTCTTCCTAATGTGATGCGTTCCTGGCTGATTTGCTTAGAGACTCCCCTCCTCCTGCTGGCCCTCTGTCCTCCTCATTTACCTCACCCTGTCTCTAAAGTAGCTCACGTGTAAAAAGTGAGGCCGTTGATGAAAACCCCCGAGAGGACCCTGGACACCCAACTGTGCCCCTGACCAGCTCAATAACCCCCTCATCTTCCAGGGAACCGCGATGATGTATGTTTTCCAAGTGTGTGGTTGTCGTCTGGAGATGACCTGTCAACCAAGGGTTTGAATCCAGGAGAGGCAAAAATCAGAATGAACTTGGGAGAAGAATTGAGAAGTTGGGGTCAACTGAGGTCGGCTGTTCTTCAAAACGGATACTAAACCAGAGGTCCTCAAAGACCCCTTAGCAAGGAGGCTCCGTAAGCTGGGGTGAGCCTCGCCTTCCACACACCCATGCTCCTGAGCCTCTGTGCGTGCCCTCAGAGGCACTGCCACCATTAAGATTATGAAGGCTGAGGGGGAACGGCCCATTAGTGAAATCTGTGGACACAGGAACTCATAAATTCATTTTCACTGTATAGGAACCAAAAGCGTTTCTTTGGAGGAAACTCTGAGTTTTTCTGTGCTTTCTTGTTCTCCTATGATTATGCCAGAGCAGTCTTTCCCAAGGAATGTTAAATGGTTTAAAGAATCGGGTAATGAGGGGTCAGTGGTTGGAGAGATGGCTCAGCAGTTGAGAGCCCTTGCTGATCTTCCAGGGGACCTGAGATCGGTCCCAGCACCCACGTTGGTTTACACCTGCAATTCCAGGGTGTCTGATAGCCCTTCCTGACCTCTTTGGGCACCAGGAACATGTATAGCTAGCTCACAAGGACACATGCAGACAAAATATTTGGTGGCACATGCAAGCATAACATATAACACTGCAATTGCAAATAGTCTGTGATCCAGGAAGAGGAATCTGTGAGTTTGTGACCAGACCCTGTACCACCATGACCCCAGAAGGAAAGAAAGAGAGAGAGAGAGAGAGAGAGAGAGAAAGAAAGAAAGAAAGAAAAAAACAGAATGGCATGGATTTTCAACACACTTACATATATATACATATGAGCCATCTACATATAACATACACATACATATATGCATATGTTATATATGTACAAATATATATACATATACATATACACCATGTAAACCAGGAATTCCATTCCTGGGTACATAGTTGAAGTTTAAAGAACAACATTCACCATTATTGATCAAACACTGAAGCAGTCCAAGAATCCTTTGGTAGATGAATGAGCAGCTGTGACATGAGGTAAAGGACTAGGCAAAGGAATATGCCCAGTCTAGAAAGATGGACATTCTGATGTACGATGCCACATGGATGGATCCTGAGAGTGTTACCCATGTAAAATAAGCCAGTCACAGAAGACAGATGTTACATGACTCCATTCAAATGGAAGAGTCAGCATCGCACAGACTAACCCGCCCCTAGCAGGTGCGGCTGCTGTGTCACAGGTGCATCCGTAGGAGTCAGAGAGGGGAGAAGCTATGTCTGCACTCAGTGTTCTGACCTGTGGGCATCTGGATGATTTGTAGCCTAGCACTCCCTGAAAAAAAGCCAGTCTAAGGTGATACCAGTCTGGCACCAGGCAGGCCCAGACGGGCCCTCGGGACTGGGAGTAAGTAAGCCAGAGACTAGAAGAACCACACGTAGGACAACAAGCCCCAGGCAGGAGTGAGCCCAAGACAGACGACCCTCCCAAGGGACTACTTAGGCAGGCCAGGCAAGGAGCCTGAGATGACCACCAGTCCGGCACAGCACAGGCCCGGGCAGTGAGAGGAAGGAAACAGACAATGCCTGAGATGACCCCTGCCCTGTGCCATAATGGATGAGCAAGGTCACGAGACCATTCCTGAGATGATCCCAGACACTCAGAGAAGAGGAAGCAATGCAGAAATGGAAGGAAAGAGAAAACAGGGTGTGAGCACAATGAAGAGAGGCAGAACTGGAGACTCGAGGGCAGTGAGGAGCAGCCTGATGCCACCAGAGACCATGCCGGGGTCCTGGCCTGTGCTGCCACCAGGGCCACATCTGGATCCACAGCTCTGCAGCAGGAGGAGTCTGTTACCACCCCTGGCCTGGGCTGCTGCATGGGACATGTTGATGTCTGAGGGCTGTCCAGAACTGGCCCCACCCCTCACTTGGGCATCCTGAGAGAGGAGGTCCCTCTTTCTCATCCCTTGGGGCATGAGAGAGGAGAGCTGACCCTAGCCACCTGCATTACTCAGGAGAGTAGTCGCCACCGCACATTTTTGGAGTCGCTGGTGAGCTGGCCCCTGAAGGTACAAGCGTGGGAGAGCTGGCCCTACCACTCATCTCCCACGAGGTGGCATGGATGAGGAAGAGATGACTTCCTCCCCCTCCCCTGTCCCCACCTCTGGCACCACCTGGCCCTAGGATCACTGGAGAAGGAGAGCTGGCTCTGCCCCTCAGCGGCTGTAGCACTGCGTGAGTGGTCCCCGCACCTTACCTGGGCAGCGTGGGAGAGCTGGCCCTGGATGTGGGGGTTTGGGGTAAGCAGGCCCAAGGGCGTGAACATGAGAGAACCAGCCCTGCTTCTTGTCTGCTGTGGGGTGCTGTGAACAAGGGAAGAGATGCTCTCCTCCCTCCTCCCTTGTCACCTATGGCAGGCAGAAGAGCTGACCCCCAGGGTCATGAGAACGGGAGCACTGGCCCTGTTCCTCGCCAGCTGCAACACTTGGGCGAACAGGCCATGTACCTTGCCAGGACAGCAGTGCAGAGCTGCCCTCACTGCCGGAGTCGATGGTGAGCCGGCCCCAAGGGCGTGAGAGCAGGAGAGCCGGCAGGCTGACCCGTTCAGACAGTTCTCGGGCCCAGAGCCGGGGCTTTGAATTCCCTGGTGCCCACGCCAGCACCTACCCCACAGATGACCCGCTGGAGAGTATGAAGGGGCCGGTCCCACACATCCAAAACCACAGGATCTCATGACCCAGGGCGACAGCAGGACGTCAGAGAGGAGTCCCAGTGAGGTTCCAGTATAGAGTAGCCAGAGCAACGAATCTTCACAATGAACACTTGCCAACAACGATGTATAAACAAACGGGAATACCACGGAACACACTGTGACACACTACAGCTTACAAAAGGAGTTTTTTTTTTTTCTCTATTGGGTGGGGAGGAGTTGCAAGGGTGGGAGGCCGGTCTGAGGAGGAGGGAGAGATGAGTGGGGTTGGGGTGCACGATGTGAAATGCTCAAAGGCCCAATAAAAAGGTTTTTTTCAGAAAAGAGTTTAAACTGGTAAATGTCACGTTCTGTGTCTCTTGCCACCATTACGAAATTAAAAATTTAAAACACTAAACACAAACTCGCAGTATATACGGTTCTAACACGATTTCCGCGTGAACTGTGAGTAGGGTAGCCTCCCGGGCAGCTGCTGGATGCTTGGGGCAGGTTCCCAGTGTCTCTGTCATCCAGGAGCCTTAGTCCCCCCAGGGCAGCCAAGGGCAAGGCTCAGAGCAGAGCTGTGGCCACCGTGTGAAGTGTTCAGGCCACGGCCCACCTGTGAGCTGTGTTCATCTGCAGAACCATCCACGGCCAAGTGTGTCCAGCCACGTTCCTAAAGCCACTGCCGTCTGCTTACACTTTTAGTCCATTTATTTATTTTTTATGTGCACGTGTCATGAGCACCCGTTGGGGTCAGAGGACAACTGTGTGGCTCCCTGGGATCAAACTCAGATCATCACACTTGGTGGAGAGCACCGTTAACTAAGGGGCCAGCTTTCTGAATCCCATTGCTACAGAGCAGCAGCAAGAAAATCATCTTTCCTTCAATACTGTGCAGTCGTTTTAACATATAGACTTGGATAATAAGAGGAAATGTGTTTTAAGAGCCCCATTCAAACATACACATACATACATGCAAATGTGCATATGCTCATGTGCACGAGCGCGCGCACACACACACACACACACACACACATGCACACATGTATGTACTTGCATACACACACACACACACACACACACATACACAGAGGCCTTTATTGTCATAGAATAAACGTGGGGGTATCTTGGTTTGTGTAACTTTCTGAGTGGCAGGTCCAGACCTCAGTCAAGAGCCTCCTGCTGGTCTTTCTGGAACGTTCGGAGGTGTGCTGAAATAGTGTGGATCTGGGAAGAGTCCGTCTGATCCAGTGCACCTCACTAAACGATTAGTGGAGAAGAATCCCCAAGGTGGAGCTAACCCTGTCACCTCCAGGAGAACAAAAGATTGTGTGTGCAGGCAGCCTGGAGCCAAAGACACAAATAAAGATCATAGAGACCTAAGGTTGGCAAGAGGCATTAGGAGATTTGTGGGAAGAGAGTCCCCCACCACCTCAACAGGCGGCTTAATGGGAGAGCGCTCACCTAGAGCCCACCAGTGATGCGCGGCCTAATAAAGGAGCGCTTGCTTCCCAATCCACCAGCGAGGGGCTGCGAGCATGGTTCAGTGGTAAAGTGTGGCCTAGCATGGGCTCAGTTCTCTGTGTTGGGGGCAGGCGGGGGGCGGGGAAGGAGGGAGGGAAGCATGTGTGCGCATGCGTGAAGCTCTCTTCTCCGGCTGCCCTCTCTCCATCTCTTTTTTTGCTTTCCTCCCCCCGCCCCCCCCCCCCCGCCCCAGGGCAGTTCACCCTGAGGAAAGCCACACTGGGAACTGCCCTATGGTCCATCCCACATGGCGAAGATGAAGGAAGTGTCTGGCCAACAGTTAGAGAGGCCCTGCCATCATGTGTGAGCTTGGAAGTGGCTCCTCCCCGTGTGGAGCCATCAGAGGAGACTGTCAGTCCCAGCCCCTGAGAGAGTCTGAGTCAAGGTCCGCAGACGCTTGACCCCCACCAACTATGCAAAAGCACTAATGCTTAGGTGCATTTCCTTTGCTCTTTTTTTTTTTTTTTTTTAATTTCGAGACAAAGTTTCAGTTTCACTACCTAACCCTGAGTAAGCTGAAACTCATCTACTGTAGACCTTGAATTCACACCTGCCTCTGCTCCGTTAGTGTTGGGATTAAAAGTATGTACCACCATGCTGCTGTGTGTGCATGTGTGTGTGTGTGTGTCTGTATGTCTGCCTGCCTGTCTGCCTGCCTGTCTGTCTGTCTACAAAGGTCACAAGAGGATATTGGACTCCTTAGGGTTGGAGTTACAGGTAGTCATGAACCACTGTACATGGCCACTGGGTTTTGAACTCAGGTCCTCTGCAATGAGCAATCCACACTTTTAACCGCTGGAGCCATCTCTCTAGCCCCTTATCCGTTGCTACTTTTTGTTTACGTCTCTAACCATGGTGGTGCTTTGGTGTGCAGTAGAAGGCTACTTATACGTATACACATGTGTCAGGCCGATTCTGTCTTTAGTGAGTAAGGGGTCTACCAAGCCCTGCTCCCGGGCCTGCGCCATCAGTACCTCTCGGGGATGTGGAGCTGTGAGCTGGGGTCGCAAAGGTGAAACAGCTGCAGGGAGCTGCAGTGTCTGGTCCTTGCTAATGCCAAGCTGCTGTCTTGCTGGGAAGGTTTCCATCAACCACTCCCAGCACCTCGCCCTCCTCCCCGAACGAGCGCAGACTTCCCCCTGGTGGCCAGGGAGGGGAGTGGCACCACCGTGGGCAGAAATGGCCTCCAGCCTCTCCAACTTTGGAAATTAGAAGCTACAGGGGTTGTGTGTGTGTGTGTGTGTGTGTGTGTGTGTGTGTGTGTGTGTGTGTGTGTGTGTGTGAAGAATCAGGAAGTAGACATTTGCTTCTAAGTTAGACTTGCCAGACAGAATCGCTTGGCAGCATCTGGGAGGCAGGTTTCAAGTCGACCAGACGCCGCTTTTTGAATTTTAAACGGGATGGGGTATCTGCTGACTCTAAGGCTCACCGGCTGGCCAGGATGAGCTCATATAGAGAGGATATAGAGGTGACATGTGCCTGTTGTTTATAAAGTAAACAAAAGGCCACCCAAGAGCAACGAGTTTATACTGCTAATGTTATTTCTGCAATCTTTTCCCTCTCCTGTTTGGATAAGTTTTCATATCTATTTTTAATTAATTTTTGAGTTAGTATACAGAATAATCCATTACATTGTGGCGTTTCCACGTGTGTATTTCATTATTCACTGTTCTTATTCACTCTGTTATCTCTCTCATTCCCTGCCCCTCCCCTCACTGACCCCTTCCTTTCCCAAATACCCCTGCATGTATGTATGAATGTATGTATGTATGTGTGTGTATGCATGCATGTGTATATATAGATATACCATATATATATGATATATATTAGAGAAAGAGAATGTGTATTATGAGAAAACATGCAGTATATGTTAATTTCTCCCAATTACCTTCTCTTAGTTTTCCTCTTCCTTTAGAACTCCTAATCTCTCCCACTTAGACCACTGTCTACTTTCGTGTTTCATTTAAAACATATAGAGGGACTGAAGAGATGGTCCAGAAGTTGCTGCCTTTGTGGAGGACCAGGTTCAGAGATCTGATGCCCTCTACTGGCCGCCTTGGGTACTGCATGCTTCTGGTGTCCATAACACACACACTGACGCTCACACCCATAAAATAAAAATAAATACCTATTTTAATCATTTTAATCACGGGGCTAGAGAAGTGGCTCAGTAGTCGAGAGCACCTATTGCCCTTTCTGAGGACCTATGGACTCTTCCCAGCACCCATGTCAGGTGGCTCACAGCTGTCTGTAACTCCAGCTCCAGAGGGTCTGCATTCACAGGCCCGTGTCCACCTGCACACACACATATGCGTAGTTTAAAAGAATAAAAATAATCCTTTAAAATTCAATCACATTTTTAGCAATCCCACCACCATCGATTCCCAGAACTTTCCCCATCTTCTTTAACCTCTGTGAAACAATAATTCCTCATCCCACTCCCCCTCGGCCCCTGGCCAGGGGCATCTCCGTGTCTATATCTCATCTAACTGGAATTGTATGGTAGCTGTCCTTATGGGACTGGCCCGATCACTTTTGAAAATGCTCCGAAATATGTTGTTACCGAAGTGGACTGACAGTCAGCAGTTGCATGGCTTGTCCCATCTGACAGCCCCCTTCCGCGTTCCCATACAAGGGTCCGCGCCCTCAGTTTTAGTTTCTGCCCTGCACAGATAGCAGTGCAGCCAGGGGCCTCCCAGTCCCTCCAGGACAAAACCCTCACCCATTGGTGCGTTGCACATCACCAGGTTGCGCCTAGAGGGTGGAACTATCCCAACTCCCTCCCTCGGAGCCCAGAACACCCTCACTTTCTCAGTGACTCTGCATTAGTTTCTCTCTGTGTAATACCAGCATCACTCAGAGATATTTCAAGCCCCATTCCAGACCAATGATGGAAAACAAGCATCTGGATAAAGTGAATGACACAGTTTTGGGTGTGAGGCTGTGTTGTGGTAACTGTGCAAGAAGAAGAGATGTTTGAAACCCAGGGTGCAGGCCTTAATCAAGCATCACTTTATTTCCAGAGAGCGTAAGAGCTGCTGGGAACACGGCCCTAATAAACGTCCTTGGTGCAGGCTTGTACAGATCTTCAGCTTGCAAAGACCCCAGCGGTCCACGGGGCACAGAGAAGACGACAGCCGCCCACACGGTGTATGTACATCTCCATTTGCCTTCCTGAGTTGTGTCGTCCTACAGGCAGACCACAGACCTGGCTGTCGGAGAACTCTCTATACAAACCAGGCTAGACTCAAACTCATAGAGATCCACGTGCTTCTGACTCCCAAATGCTGGAGCTAAAGGCACACGTGCTCGGCTCTCTCCCTAGAGGCTTGTTTCCCTCCGAACAAATCCCGCCAACGACAAACCCCCACGGAAGTGGAAGTCGCTGTGCCTCCGCAGGTGTCTCCGAACATCATGTTTGTCACCAGGACCTGACTCCCTCCCTCAGCAAAGGGGTGCCAGGCTATTTTACTTTTGCAATTAGTGAGTCGTTAATATAGCAGCCAAAATAATAGTGCCAAAAAGCCTCTTGGTGTCCTTCCAACTCCTAAATCTGAAGTAGCAACCAAGAAAAAAAAAGGCATGGTATCCCTCACTGCAAACACAATTCACTCTCCCACAGGCCTCTTATGCCAAGTCCTCAGCTTTGTCCCTGGCACTGCAGGGACAGAGTGCAGACTGAGGTCGGCGAGCATGGACTCCCTTCCTCTACACTGGAAACCAGTGCTTTTCATGAAAGAAATTATGTTTAAAGACAAAACAAAACACAACAAAACAACACAGAAGGGAGTAAACCAGGCATAGCCGCTCATGCCTTTAATCCCAGCACTCTGGAGGCAGAGGCAGGTGGATCTCTGTGAGTTCGAAACCAGCCTCATCTACAGAGTGAGTTTCAGGACAGTCAGGATTGCGTTAGAGACCTAGTGAAGGAAGAAATCATTGTCCCTGTTGTGTATCCATTTCCTCCAAGATTGAAACATTGCATTCTGTGAGCAAGCTCCTTAAACAGAACAACTCAAATAACTTCAGGAAGTTCCTGAAACGGACCAGATTCTCTGCCCCTCCACCCCCACCCCCACCCCCACCCCACCCCGGCAACTGCCGGGAAGAGTGTCAGACTAACTAAGCATTCCCCAACCCTTTGAACTGCCTGCAGGCTGTGCAGTGAGCTCCAGGTTCCAAGCGGTTGTGAGCTGGGGTGGGTTTTGATGACGCTCCTGTAAGCAGCCCCTCCCCCATACTCCTGTAAGTAGCTCTAACAAAACTCGTTGGTTCACCCAGATGGATTTCAGTGGTGTCCATACTTCAGGCCATCACAGTTCCCTATCGGGGACTGTGGGCTGCATCTCCCCAGGGAAACCTTTGTCACACAACAGTCCATCCACCTCAACTCCAGACAACAGGCCTCGGAAACATTATCCCCAACATTCCTTTGACTCTTATTTAAATAGCATTCTGTGCCATTTAGAAAATAGAGTGTCCTTTATTTTTCTTTAAGGTTTCTTTTTCCCCCTCCCCCAAACACTGAAGAACAGAAGTGAACGCATTTGCCTTAATTTTGTTGGCAAGAACCAAAGTCTCATTAGGATGTGTCAGACGATGGATGGCCATAGGTGACCATGAAGTTGTAAAGTTTGGACACTGGGCACAGACCGAGCCCACGGGGGATGGTTGTGAGCTCACGGGGCCTGGGGTGGGGGTGGGGCTAGTTGTAGGGAGGATGACAGTGATGATGATGATGATGATGATGATGATGATGAAGGCAGCAACAGTTCTGAAATCCCTAAGAAAACTGGAACAGCTTTGGTGACGCGAGTTCATTTCTCTGCTCCTGGGAAGGCTCGTTTTGACTCTGACACACACACACACACACACACACACACACACACACACACTCCAACATTCGGAGGCTCTCTGGAGCCCTGCATCTGTGCCTGCTCTTATGACATCACACCACCCCTTCCCTCTGAGCACCTCTCGGTGAGATTCTCGCACAGGGAAAAACAACGAGAATTCTCCTTGCTCATCACACAAAGCCCACAGGGAAGACAATGTGGTTTGCCCTGGCCACTGTGGCTTCAATGGCTAATATTGATTACCGACCTGACAGTGTTGTGGGGCATCCACCAGAGACGACCACTTGGACTTGAGTTTAAGCCAATAGAAAGTCTTTATTAGTCAGCCAGGGGCTACACTTGGTGTTTTGGATCCTGGTATAACCCCAAGCCTTTCTCGGGGTGAATTTGTGAACCCCAAAATACATATTCTGAGTTGGCATACTTCAGTTAACAAGAACAGTCAGCCAGAAACAGAACTACAGAAGCCAAAGGGCAAGGTTAGTACATTTGGAGACCTCTCCAAGACTGTAGGCTTTGATGGCCTTCGTTTTGGTTTTGGTAGGTGGTGCTGCCCACATGCCAAGTTTTACAGTCTGAAAGGTACTTTCATCATGGAGTCAGTTGTGCTAAGGTCTGGGGTAGGGGTGGGGCTGTTACAATGGGACTTAAGGTCATCTTCCTGCCTGGGAAAATTCATATTTTTAAGTGCAGTTTTTGTCCTTTTTTTTTTCATGCCACCTGTCACTGCTGTTGGTTTGTGGCATAGTCTCCCTCTGTAGCCCAGGCTAGCCTAGAACTCACTACTCTAACAGTGTTTCAGCCTCCTGAGTGATGGCACTGTGAGTGGCCACACCCAGGTGAGCTGGGTGGAGCCAGGTGATGGGGCTCTAATGGGTCAGTAAGACCAGGTGTAGTCTGTGGTTCTGACGTTGCACGGAAGGGACGGGTAGCTGATGAAAACTGAGGCGCTGAGCTGGGCACGGTGACTCACGTCCGGAACCCCAGCCCTGGCTATAGACGACAGAGCAACTTTGAGGTCAGCCTGGACCACATAAAACCCTGTGTCAAGAATAGAAAATGGGGGTTGTGGTGAGGTCGGGACATGGGCAGGTAGTTTAGAAGTTAAAACACTTCCGATTCTTGCAGAGGGCCAGAGTTCAGTGCCAGTCACCCCTGTCAATGGTTCACAAGCACCTGTAACTCCCCCTAGTTTCAGGACCATCGGATACCACTGACCTCCACCTACACTAAGCATGCACATCTCTATACATGAACAAACACACATACGCACAACTAATTACACCCCTAATAAAATAAATCTGATTCAAAACCCACCTGTCCTGAAGCGGAGAATCTGAGCCACGCTGCGACCCCCCCTCGCCCCCCCCCGCCCCACTATGGCGCGGAAGTAGTTTGCTTTGGAATGGTCACAGTGGTCTTCTTTTGCACCTTCATCACCTTTGCTTCACACGTAAGGCATACTCAGCACACAGAGCAACGAAGAGCACAGTCAAGCAGCATAAGAACAGCAGCAACGGCGGCGGCGAAGAACTGCAGCCCAGAGGGCAGTGGCGCACCGCGCATGCGCACATCGGCACTGTTAGCGCATCGCCAACCATGACTATCTGCTAGAGAAGTCATGTGACCCACACATGGGAGGCTATAGGGAAATATTTAAAGTAAAAGCAGGGCTGGGGTATAGCTCTGTAGTACAGTATGTACTTAAGATGTGTGAGAGACATTACGTTTACTCACCAATACCAAACACACAAATAATAATAATAATAATAATAATAATAATAATAAATTGGGGCAAGACAGAAGGTCCACCAGGTAAGAGCGCTTCTGCTCTTGCAGGGGACCTGAGCTTGGTGCCAGCAGTGTATTGGAAAGTTCACAACCACCTTTTCTCTAGCTCTGTAGGGGTCCAACACTCTCTTCTGGCCTTTGCAGAAACCTGCACACATTCACACACACACACACACACACATACACACACACACACACACACACACACACACACACACGCTCACACACTTAGTCATAGTAGATGTTAACAAAATTAAATAAGTAGACTTAACGGTACAGTGTAGACAAATATGCTCAAAATATATAATCGGCATTTTCCAAATCAATACTCAGCATATAATCAGTATTTTTCCAAAGTAATAATGCAATATTTTTATTTTAACATTCGCATCAAAAGTCTCCCAAATCCAGTGTTTCTCCCTCACCTCGTCAGGCTCACCTCCGTCCCAATGAGCCACATCTCCACTGTCCAAAACCACAACCACACTTGCTGAGATTGACAGCACAGACCTGTAATCTCAGCTCTGCTAACTCTGAGCCAGGAGGATTTCAAGTTCAAGGGCAGCCTTGGTTATACAGTGAGTTCAAGACTAGCCTGAGATGCATTACAGGACTCTTGTCTGTAAAACACTAAAAGCCATAGCCAGAGTGCTCAGAGGTAGAGCAACTGCCTAGAATCCCCCAGTGAGGGGGCTGGGGGCGTGGCTCAGTGGTAGAGCCCCTGCCTAGAATCCCCCAGTGAGGGGCTGGGGGCGTGGCTCAGTGGTAGAGCCCCTGCCTACAATCCCCCAGTGAGGGGCTGGGGGCGTGGCTCAGTGGTAGAGCCCCTGCCTACAATCCCCCAGTGAGGGGCTGGGGGCGTGGCTCAGTGGTAGAGCCCCTGCCTAGAATCCCCCAGTGAGGGGCTGGGGGCGTGGCTCAGTGGTAAGGCACTTACTGAGTATGTACATATAAAGACCTGGGTTCTGTCTACGGACAGTACAAGGATATTCTCTCTCTCACCCTACCCTGCTTCTCCCTCCCTCTCTCCTTTCTTCCCTCCCTCTCTTTCTTTGTGTGTGCATGTGTGTGTGTGTGTGCATGTGTGTGTAGAAGATCTATTATGTTCTCATTGTTTGGGGAATACAAATCCCTACTAGCAGGTATCAACAGGTAGAAATCGGTAATGGGGTTAAGCAGGCCCAGCTGCAGCAGAGAATCCCGGATAGAAAGCCCTATGGCTCTTCTCTCTGGGTGTGAGAGCTCACAAGGTTGGCCCTTGGTTGTGGCCCTGAACGCCACATTCTTAAGGCTGCACACGCTCTGCTGAACTCACCTGTGCCCTCTTCTGGACACAGGCTGGCAGGTGCATGCTGAAATACCACAACCATGGCAACTCATAAATATATATATATATATTTCATTGGGGCTAGCTTACAGTTTCAGAGACGTAGTCCATTATCATCAGGGCGGGAAGTAAAGCGGCACAGAGGCAGGGATGGTACTGGCCAGTGCCTGAGAGCTTTACATCTTGATCCAGAGAGAGAGAGAGAGAGAGAGAGAGAGAGAGAGAGAGAGAGAGAGTCTAATAAGGGCTTTTGAAAGCACAAAGCCTACCTCCAGTGACACACCTCCTCCACAAGGCCACACCTTCTAGTCCTTTCCAAACAGTTTATCAACAGGGGACCATATGTACAAATATATGCTCCTGAAGGGAGAGGGGCACATTCTGTTCAAACCACCACAACAGCAAAGGTTACTTTGTGTTCTGTGCCCAGGACCCATAAGGTAAGAGGGAACTGATTGTTCCAAGTTATCCCTTAGTCTCCACGCATGAGCCCTGGCAAGCTCTGCCCTACCTTATAAGCACACAGAAGCAGAGAACGTTTAATAAGTAAAATGTAATCAAACAGGAAAAATAAAACACGGTTTTATTTCGTTAGCTATTGCTATGACAAAATACCTGAAGTAGGAGATCTGCAAAGGTTAATTTAGCTCACAGTTTTCAGAATCTGAAAGTTCCAGATTAGCCTCTTTGGCTCAGCCATTGGTGTGAGCTTTGCAGCACACGGTGGCGCACGTGCGAGAGAGGTGGGGACCAAACTGCGTGGTGAGACAGGAA
Organism: Apodemus agrarius; assembly: GCA_964023405.1. Taxonomy (NCBI): domain Eukaryota; kingdom Metazoa; phylum Chordata; class Mammalia; order Rodentia; family Muridae; genus Apodemus; species Apodemus agrarius. Next base: position 22,739,849 of record OZ030005.1, read on the forward strand.
GCCACAGCTATCCAGGGCTCAGGCTAGTCGGTTTTGTTTATATATATACACACACACATATATATATATGTACTATATAGTGTGTATATATATACACATATATATACGCACTATATAGTACATATATATACTATATAGTGCATATATATGTACTATATAGTGCGTGTGTGTGTGTGTGTGTGTGTGTGTGTACTATATAGTGTGTGTGTATATATATATATATATATATTCACACACATACATCTATATCATTACCATTGGGACTAACATATTCCTCAAGATCTATACTGATGATCTCATGGGCAGTACTTCCCAAGAGCTAACCACCTCCACCAGGCCCTGCCTCTTAAAGGTCACGCCACCTTTAATGCCATCACCTGGAAACCAGGCTTTCTGACACAGATAGACGGTGGGTGTTGAGGGCTACATTGAATCCAAGTGGGCGGAGCACATTAGCCAAGGGCAGAATGCTGGAGCACTTTTTGTTGCTCTTGTTTTGAGACGGGGTCTTACTACACAGCTTAGACTAGCCCCAAAGGCATCATTCCCCTGTCTCAGCTTAACTCTTTTACAGTGACTATTATAAACTGTGTACATATGAAAATCTGTTGGACATAACCCTGTGCCATCAGTCATGTAGGGCCGTGCCCCAGACCCCTAGTGCTCTGGCTGGACGCCACCCCCACAGTCTCCTGGCTACAGCCAGGGAGCCCCGCCCACTATATCAGGGGATGCTTGGCCCCCCCTCGCTCTCTCGCCCCTCTCTTTTGCCCTTCTCTCTTACCCTCATTTCTTTCTTCTCTCTTGCTCTCTCTTTCTCTTACCTTTCTCTTTCTATATTCTCTTCCCCCTTCTTTCCACGTGGTCGTGGCTGGCTTTCATTTCTCTACCTTCTCTCACTCTACTCTTCTATACTAAAGCTTGAAAATCATGGGCTGCCTCTTCTTATCTAACCCCGCCCTGTTGGAGTAATGGAAAAGGCCTCGCATCGTCTCCAGCTGCCAGACTGAACCAAGGACTCCCCCGCCCGCCGGGCTGTCTCTACAGGTACACGGGCCTGTTCATCAAACCAACAAAAATCTCTCTCTTTTTCTTTTTTCTTTTTTTTTTCGAGACAGGGTTTCTCTGTGTAGCCTTGGCTGTCCTGGAACTCACTCTGTAGACCAGGCTGGCCTCGAACTCAGAAATCCACCTGCCTCTGCCTCCCAAGTGCTGGGATTACAGGCATGCACCACCACTGCCCGGCAAAAATCTCTTACACACAAGCATTTAGATTATTTCTTTATTGCCCAGACTGGTCTTAAACTTGTAAGCTGGACCCCCTCTGCCACCCCCACCACCCTACCCCTGCAAGCAGCTGAAACCACAGCCTAGACATCTAGCTTCAGAATGGTTGTGGTTTGTGGGTGCTGGTATCTGAACCCAGGTCTTCCACAATAGCAGCAAATGCTCCTAACCACTGAGCTATCTCTCCAGTGCCATACTGAGGTGGTTTGAATATGCTTGGCCTAGGGAATGGCACTATTTGGAGATATGACCTTGATGGAGTAGGTGTGGCCTTTTGGAGTAGGTGTGGCCTTGTTAGAGTAGGTGTGGCCTTGTTGGAAGAAGTGTGTCACTGTGGGCTGGAAGTCAGTCTTCTCCTGGCAGCCTTCAGATGAAGATGTAGAACTCTCAGCTCCTCCTGCCTGCACCATGCCTGCCTGGATGCTGCCATGCTCCTGCCTTGATGATACTACACTGAGCTTCTGAACCTGTAAGCCAGCCCCAATTAAATGTTATCTTTATAAAAGTTGTGTTGGTCATGGTGTCTGTGGACTGTGGGCTGTGGTCAACCTCTCAGTGGCCACATCCCTAAAGAAAGGTAACCTTCTCTCTCTCAGAAGCTGTTAGCTGTGTACACATCCTCAGGGGTGTGGGTTGGTGAGCCCCTCCACCTCTGCTGGGACATTGACTGCCTTGATCTTACACAGGGAGCTACAATGTCTGTGGGTTCACAGGTACAGCGGTTCTATCACGTCCAGAAGACGTGTTTTATCCCAGTGCATACCTTCCCAAAATTATCATTTCAAATGTACGGCAATACACAGGGTAAAGTCATAGAAAAGGATGGGGAAAGATCCACCCTGGGTGGCTGGGAATGGCGTTCAAAGGCAGGGCACTTGCTCTGTGTGCACAATGCCCTTCGTTCAGCCCACGGTGATGGGGGGAGGGGGGAGACAGAGAGACATAAGGGGTAAGTACTATCAGAAACAAACCCGATCTATCCTGAGAGCAGACGGCATAGCCTCCAAAGCTAAGGAGGTTTGCCGGGGTACTGAAGGGCATTTTAAATGATGAACATCTCAATGTATAGAGAAAAGACAATCCTCGATATGGATGTCCTGCCTTCAGAAATTGAAAGCAGGAAGCAAAATCAGGGACAGAACTTTACGGGAGTTGACAACCACCCCAATCAGAGCTGGACATTTTCACATTATTCTCCTACTTAGAGTTGGTGGAGAAAAACATGGTAAAGATAGAAAGTAGGATACACACACACACACACACACACACACACACACACACACCTTTAGTAGCAATCCAATACCTGCTCTCTATTCAACTCAAGAAAATGTGGTGGCTAGTGCCTGTAATCCCAGCACTTGGGAGGCAGAGGCAGGCAGATTTCGGAGTTCAAGGCCAGCCTGATCTACAGAGTGAGTTCCAGGACAGCCAGGGCTACACAGAGAAACCCTGTCTTGAAAAACAAAACAAAACAAAACAAAACAAAACAAAACAAAACAAAACAAAACAAAAATGAGGAAGAAAAGAAAAATGTTCCTTGAGACAGCGTTTTTCCCTCTGTGTTTCTGGCTGTCCTAGAAGTCTCTCTGCAGACCAGCCTGGCCTCGAACTCAGAGATGCCTCTGCCTCTGCCTCTGGGACTAAGGGTATGCACAATCACTGTCCAGCTGAGAACGCTCATTGTTTTCAAGTGCACAAGAAATATTCACCAGGATAGATCATATCTGAGGGAATTTGACAAACTTTAAAGGGTCTGAAAGATGGCTCAGTGACGAAAAGCACATGCTGGTCTTCCAGGGAACCTGGGCTCAAGTGCCAGCTCCCACCCTAAGTCATGGTTGATCGTAATAGTCTATAACACCAGGTTCTAGGACATTTGATGCTTTTTCACAGGCACATGTATACTTGTGGCATACACCCCGCCCCCCATAAATAATAACTTTTAAAAGGAATTGGTATCAATAAAATTGAAAAAACAGAAATATTTATGAAACTAAAAGTGGATTCTTTTTGTTGTTGTTTGGTTGGTTGGTTTCGTTTTTTGGTTTGGTTTGGTTTGGGTTTTTTGGAAGACAGGGTTTCTCTGACTCACTCTATAGACCAGGCTGACCTTGAACTCATAGAGATCCACTTGTCTCTCTACCTCTGAAGTACTGGTAGAATTAAAGGCGTGTGCCACCACCACCCAGCTAAAAGTTGATTCTTTCTAAGTAGTTATACATCGATAATCTTTAGAAATACCCCCCCACACACACACTTAGTCAGTGTTCTATTGCAGTAAAGAGATGCCAAGACCACAGCAATTCATAAAAGGAAGCAGTTAACTGGGGCTGGCTTACAGTTTCAGAAGTTCAGCCAGTTATCGTCACGGCAGGGAGCGCAGTGGCAGCACACTCTAGCCATGCTGCTGGAGAAGCTGAGAGTTCTACATGTTGATCCAGAAGCAGCCAGGAGGAGGCTCCCTTCTGTACTGCGTGGAGCCTGAGCAGCAGGGAGAACACTCCTGGACCCAGCGTGGGCTTCTGAGCCCTCAAAGCACACCCCCAGTGACCCGCCTCCTCCAACAAGGCCACACCTCCTAATCCTTCTCAAGGAGATCCACTCCCTAGTGATTCAGAATTCACATATACGAGCCTATGGGGGGTCACTGCTATTCAAACCACCGTGCCCTTAAGGCTAATTGTAGACTTAAAATTATCCTCTAAACATGTCTAGATGATTTGGGATTGTTTGTTCCTTGAAGCAGTGCCTCGCATACCCAGGCTGGCCTCAAACTCGTGACAGCCTTGAAGATCTGGTTCTCCTGCCTTCCAAGTGCTGGGATTTCAGGTGTGTACAACCATAGCCAGAGCTGGCTTTGTTCTTGTTGTTGTTTTGTTGTTTTTAAAGACGGGGTTTCCCTATGTAGCCCTGGCTGGCCTAGAATCCGGTATATAGAACTTCATAGAGACATGCCTGCCTCTACCTCTGGCATGCTGGGATTTAAGATGGGCACCACCACACTGGCTTTGGGAGGCTTGAGGGTTTTCTTTTCTTTTCTTTTCTTTTCTTTTCTTTTCTTTTCTTTTCTTTTCTTTTCTTTCTTTCTTTCCTTCTTTCTTGATGATTTAGATTTACATATTTTGCTATTTGTGCATTATAGGAGGTTTTAGACTCTGTTTAAAAGGGGGGGGGCTACGAGGCGTCTGCCGCAGCTCAGATGAGCTTGCTCAGTGTGGCCATCCACATCCAGGGCTGGATCCTCTCATAAATGTGTACTTTAAACAAGCACCTAAAATCTGTTTTTGCTAAATAGGGCCAACTCCTCACTTGGGCCCACAGTAACATGAGGCAGGGTAAAACCCTGGCCCCCTCTGCCCACCTGCTTCGTCTCCTTTGTGTTAAAATGTCCGGTCCAGACTCCTAGCTGCACGTCAATCACTCCAGGAGTATCCATTTAAAACCGGGTGATTTCTAAGCGATCGCATCCCCCTTCCGGGTGAGTAACCGGGACCCTCAGTGTGACAGAGCTCCGCTTTAACTCCTGCACTTAGGAGGCAGAGGGGGATCTTTGTGAGTTGAGATGGCCTAGTCTATATAGTGAGTTCAGACCTGGTTTCAAAACACAGACAGACAGACAGACAGACAGATGGACAGATGGACAGACAGACAGAAACAAAAACAAACAAAGGTGGGGGAGAAAGAAACAAAGAAATGAAGCTGAGGCGTCTCCTCAGCGCTTACAGAGTTCCATCTTAGACCCTGCCCCCCAAATGGACCCTCTTGGAAAGATAACCCCGCCCCATCCCAATCCACCCCACCCAACCCCACCCGGCAGGGGTAGTCTTCTCAAGTGAGTCCCCTCAAGCAATAAGAACTCAGAACCTTGCAGAACCAGAACAGAGGCAGACAGGCCGCACTGTGACAGACAGAACTGCTGGGCTCTGCAGGCCTCCCAGCCTCTGCTGTCCTTCGGGCTCTGCTGAAACCTAAGGTTCATATCAGGACCTCTGAAGAGGGACGGAAATGCCAGCTTCTCTCCTTCCCGCCGCGGCCTTGCTCATCGAGTTCCTTCCCCCCTTTCAACACCTTCTTCCTTGTGCTTTCTTTGGGGACAGTGGAGCTGACATGTGGACCCCAGGGCCTGTTTGACAGCGCTCACCTGCAGCCATCCTTAGCTTATGTTCAGGAGCTGAGCCGAGGAAGTTCTGCTAGGAGGGTGGCTCACTGGTAGAGCCCCTGCCTAGAATCCCCCAGGGAGGGGCTGGGGGCGTGGCTCAGTGGTGGACCCCCTGCCTAGAATCCCCCAGGGAGGGGCTGGGGGCGTGGCTCAGTGGTAGAGCCCCTGCCTAGAATCCCCCAGGGAGGGGCTGGGGGCGTGGCTCAGTGGTAGAGCCCCTGCCTAGAATCCCCCAGGGAGGGGCTGGGGGTGTGGCTCAGTGGTAGAGCCCCTGCCTAGAATCCCCCAGGGAGGGGCTGGGGGCGTGGCTCAGTGGTAGAGCCCCTGCCTAGAATCCCCCAGGGAGGGGCTGGGGGCGTGGCTCAGTGAGAATGTTAGAATCCCCCAGTGAAGGTGTGGCTCAGTCGCTCAGTGGCAAAGTTCTTGTCAAGCATTTGAGTCCCAGCATAGTTTAAAAGAAAAAATGGTTAAAATAGTAAATTTTATGTTATATGTCTTTTACCACAACGAAAACTAAACTTATAGGGTCTTAAAGCTGGGTGAGAAATGTGCCCACTGTTTTCCACTGACAAAAGATACCATAGCTGCCAACCACGCCCACAGCTACCATATGTTGGACCATGTACAGCACATGCGTGTGCATCACACACACTAATGTAATAAATCAGATATTTTTAAAGGCTTTGCATTTAAACAGTGATTCTCAAATGTTCTATCACAGGAGTGTCAAAGTTTTCTGTGGGCTGGAAAGATGGCTCGGTAGTTAAGAGCAGTTGCTGCTCCTGCAGAGGATCAGGGTTCCATTTTTACCACACTGGTCCCCTCTGCTGGCCTCCATGGGTACTGCACACACATGGATCACAGACACTACAGACACTCACAGGCATGAAAGAAAATCTTTTTGAAATTACTATCTTAGTTTGGGGGTTTGTTGCTGTGAAGAGACCCCATGACCATAGTAACTCTTATAAGGGAAAACATTTAATTGGCACTAGCTGGCAGTTGCCGAGGTTTGGGCCATTATCATCACAGCAGAAACAGGCAGACGTGGTGCTAGAGAAGGAGCTGAGAGTTCTACATCCAGATCAGCAGGCAGCAGGGAGAAACTGAGACATGCTTCCTCCGACAAGGCCACACCTCTTAAGAGTGTCATTATCTATGTGCCTATAGGGGCCAGTTTTATTCAAACTACTACATTCTACTTCCTAGTGTATATGTATATAACATATATATATATACACATACATATATGCATATATATATATTATAATGCAAAATGCATTTAGTCCAACTTCAGAAGTCCCCCCATAGTCTATAACAGTTTCAACCCTGTGGAAGTCCAAAGTTTCTTCTGAGTCTCATGCAGTCTCCTAACTGTAATCCCCCATGAAATCTAAACCATAATCATCACATACTTCCAATATATAACAGCACAGAATATACACTACCATTTCAAATGGAGGAGGGAGCATCGTGAGGAAACACTGGACCAAAGCAAGAGTGAAAACCAGCTGGGCACACTCCCAACTCTGCCTCTCCATGTCTGATGTCAAAGCACTGTGCAGACGTCCAACTCCTTTCAGCTTTGTTAACTGTAACACGCTTTTCTCTCTTGGGCCGGTTCCACTCCCTGTTAGCGGCTTTCCTTGGCAGGTATCACAGGAATCCAGGCTTTATCTTCACAGCTTCCCACAATGACCTCTCTGGAACTCCAGGCCAGGCCACCCCTGACACAGGCCTGGCCCCAAGGCTTTCCTTAGTCGCAGAGATTCCACAAGCCCCTTCTTCTATCCTTGTCTCTAAAGCCAGAACCATGTGGCCGGGAGCTGGCAAGTTCTGCTGCTCCCCGAGGCTGGAGCAGGCACCACCACCCACTTCGTCCAGTTACACCTTCTCCAGCTTTCTGTTTACAGTGGTTTCCGTTGGCTGTTCTGAAACTAGCTCTGTAATTCCTTTTCACAAGCTGGAAGCCTTGCCTTCAAGTCACCACTCCCTTCATTTCATTTAACATCAGGTTTTTCTTTACTCTGTTTTATCTCCTTAAACATAGGACTTCCAAAACAAAAAAACAAAAAACAAAACAAACAAAAAGCCGGGCGGTGGTGGTATGCATGCCTGTAATCCCAGCACTTGGGAGGCAGAGGCAGGCAGATTTCTGAGTCCGAGGCCAGCCTGGTCTACAGAGTGAGTTTCAGGACAGCCAGGGCTATACAGAGAAACCCTGTCTCAAAAAACCAACAAAACAAAACAAAACAAAACAACATAGGACTTATGTACTGGCTGGTTTTTTTTTTTTTTTTTTTTTGTGTGTGTGTGTGTGTGTGTGTGTGTGTGTGTGTGTAAACTTGACACAGGCTGGAGTTATCATAGGAAAAGGAGCTTCAGTTGGGGAAATGCTTCCATGAGATCCAACTGTGGGGCATTTTCTCAATTAGTGATCAAGTGGGGAGGGCCCCTTGTGGGTGGTACCATCTCTGGGCTGGTATTCTTGGGTTCTATAAGAGAGCAGGCTGAGCAAGCCAGGGGAAGCAAGCCAGTAAGTGACATCCCTCTGTGGCCTCTGCATCAGCTCCTGCTTCCTGACCTGCTTGAGTTCCAGTCCTGACTTCCTTTGGTGACGAACGGCTGTGTAGAAGTGTGAGCGGAATAAACCCTTTCCTCTCCAACTTGCTTCTTGGTCATGATGTTTGTGCAGGAATAGAAACCCTGACTAAGACAACTTAGCGCCATTCCTCTTCCTGGCGCCCCCCCCCCTCCACACACTGTAGCTCTCCTTGCTCAGCTTGCTCTTTCTCATTACAGATCTTCATAAGAGTAAACACTAACAACCACAGGACAGAGTCAATTCTAGGCTGTTTGGAAATTTCCTCTGCCAACTCAACTGACCAAAACTCTTCAGTTTAACCTCAGGCAGACTTTTCAGAGAAGGGGACGCCATATTCTTTGCCAAGGCATCACAAGAATAGTCTCTAGGCCACATATTAAATTCTTCTCCTCTGAAACCTCTTGAGCCAGGCCCCCAAATTCAAATCACCCTTAGCACAGCTGTCCTCCAGGCTCCTTCTAGGGTGACCCATTAAGCCTCACTTAAAAAGAGTTCAACTGCTGCCGGGCGGTGGTGGCACACACCTTTAATCCTAGCGCTTGGGAGACAGAGACAGGTGGATCTCTGAGTTCAAGACCAGCCTGGTCTACAGAGTGAGTTCCAGGACAGCCAGGGCTACACAGAGAAATCATGTCTCGAACCCCCCCCCTGCCACCCCCAAAAAAAGAATTCAATTGCTTTCCTAATCCAAAGTTCCCAAATCCACATTCCACTAAACAAAAGCAGGGCCTATCATAACGGTACCCCATTCATGGTATCAACTTCTGTCTTCATTAGGGTTTCCTTTGCTGTGAAGAGACATTATAACCAAGGCAACTCTTATAAAGGAAGACATTTAATTGGGGCTGCCCTACAGTTTCAGAGTGTCAATCCATTATCATCATGGCAAAGTCAACCCTGAAGACACTAGAAGTTAAATTTGGGAAAAAAAAAATCTATTGATTTAAAAACTAACTGTGCCGGGTGGTGGTGGCACACACCTTTAATCCTAGCACTTGGGAGGCAGAGGCAGGCGGATTTCTGAGTTCGAGGCAAGCCTGGTCTACAGAGTGAGTTCCAGGACAGCCAGGGCTACACAGAGAAACCCTGTCTCGAAAAACAAAACAAACAAAAAACAATAAACAAACAAACAAACAAAAAACTAACTGTGAGCCGGGCGGTGGTGGCGCACGCCTTTAATCCCAGCCCTTGGGAGGCAGAGGCAGGCGGATTTCTGAGTTCGAGGCCAGCCTGGTCTACAGAGTGAGTTCCAGGACAGCCAAGGCTACACAGAGAAACCCTGTCTCGAAAAACCAAAACAAACAAACAAAAAAACCAAAAAACAACAAACAAACAAAAAACTAACTGTGGTAAACCAAGTACATGTTGACACAAACGACACCTTTATAAAACTATTTACAACATAAACCAAAATTCCGTTTGAGGTAAAGCTCTTTCAGGTAGGTCTCACAGAAGGATTGGTGTAGCAGTTCCCATTCTTGATGTGTTGTTTTGGGTGACAATACAAAGAGATCCTGTGAACGGAAAAAACAAGGGGCTGTGTTGGGGGCCTTTCAGGGGCTGGGCCAAGGATGGTGACAGGAGTTCTTCCAGAGAGATGACCCACTGACTGAAGGCTCTCTGATGGGATGGGTTTCCCCACAGACAACCCTGGAAACAGCATTCCGAGCCCCCCCCCCCAACACAAAGGCCCTAAAGGCAGGAAGGCCTGTGCGTGTTTTTAAGGAGCAGAGACAAGGTAGGTTAATGCAGGCCTGATTCTCTGTTCTGGCTTTGCTTACTGCTGGGGGCAGGGGTGGGGGTTGTTCAGCCAATCAGATGGCTTCCAGGTGGTCAGTCCCTGTGCAGCTGTGACTCAGAAAGGCTTTCCTCTAGAGCTGAACAGCCCTCAGACTCAAGTGCCAGTCCACATCTCCGGTTGGACTTAGTTTTTTACTGCTGTAGAGAAGCACCTGCAGTGACTTTAAAAGAGGATTAAGGATACAATTCAGGCATGTGGGTTCAAGGTCAAGAAGGAGAGGGGGAGGAGGAGAGAGAAGGGGCGAGATTAGGATAAAGTAGCTTATAAGGACCTGACCCCACTGATCTTACTGCCCTATGGCAGGCCCCACTTCCCAAAGTCGCCTCCCAAACAGCACCACCAGTGCGGACCACACTGCTCACAGGATCCTGGAAGAATTTCGTTTCAAACCATAAAGGCATCCGACAGGCAAGTGGCTCCAAACCCTAGGACGGATAGAGACAAGCCCCAGAAAAAGCCTTCAGAAACTGGATTCGGACCTGTTGGCTTTGCAAAGTGTGGGACTGCCCCCTCACACTTTCGTTGGCCCTGTCAACCAAAAGAACCGGGTTGCAAAGGGCAGGAACTGACCAAAACAAACAAACAAACAAACAAACGATAAGCCCAGACTCATAGGAGAAGCAGAAAGAATTGCCTCCAGGACAAGTGAATTTTACTCAACACTAAATGTCAGCTTGACCATAGTGGTCAAGTAGAAATCAGTGATTTTAAATTTCGCTCTTTTCCCCGGACAGAAAGAAGCCCCCATCACCTGTTGTCTAGCCGGCGGTCGCCCGCGGTGCTGACCTGTTTTTCCCAGCACTGTGTGTTTTCATATGCTACCTTACCTAACCAAAAGCCCAGGAGTGTTCCGTTGCGTGGGTTAATAATACAACTATGTTCCTTGTCTCTTTTCAGCTTACGACATATTTTCCTATTACATTACTTATTTGTTGTGAACACATTTGTGGTCATAGGTGAGCCGCAGCATGCGTGTGGACCCACAGGCTGGAGGACAGTTTTGGGGTGTGTGTGTGTGTGTGGAGGGGGTCACGTCTCACCTTCCACCCTGTTAAGCCCAGAAATTGAACTCAGAACGTTCAGGATTGGCAGCGAGGACCTTTATCCACTGAGCCGTCTCACTAGTTCTTAAGATGGTTTAAATGGCTTGTAAGGTTGTAACCTCGATTGTGAGGCAAAGCGCCTGCGTTCGGAGCACAGCCTCACGCGGGCTCGCGCATTTTCTAAAGCTCACCGGGTTTATCCTTCTGTGTCTTGTTTGGATTTAGGTGTACCTCCGGGGAGCGTTCTTTAAAACTTCCAAGTCTCCCCCACCTTCCAAAATCTTGGACGCAAATGCTCTCAAGGAGGCGCCCTGTGCCCGTGGCGTCCTAGCTCTCAGCAACCACTGCCCAGGCCGTAGGGTCGGGCCCCACACTAGAGCACCTAGCCATTTGTTTGTTTTTTTTTTAATTCGTTCTGTAGGTGCAGATCGACTGATCGGATTTTGTTAGCAATCTGTCTAAACGCCGCCCTCGCCGGTTACCTGGCAACACGGTTAGCCTCGTCCACTATAAAAGGGGCTGCGTGCCCCTCCCCCTCCTCTTGCTCTCACTCTTGCTTCCCGTTTGCTTCTCTCTTGCCCTCTTGGGCTCTCCCCCCTTCCCCCTCCCCTGCCCACCCCACCTCCACCCCCACCCCACCCCACCCCACCCCCGTCCCTTCTCCCCACGTGGTCATGGCCGGCCTCTACTTCTCTACTCTCTCCCTCTCTCTGCCTTTCTCTGCCTCTACTACCCTCTTAACTCCCCTCCCCATGCCCTGAATAAACTAATCTACACTATACCGTCGTGTGGCCGGTCCCTCCGAGGGAATGGATGCCTCGGCGTGGACCCGCTGAGACACCCCCTTCTCCCATACCTCACCACGCCCCCATAGAACGTCTTATACCTCATTATGTTTTTATAAACACATCGGATTTGATTCTATAGACATCCATTTTGGGATCTCACTCGGCCTCACCAAGCTGTCCTCAGTATGCAGAGGGTTGGTACCCACTGCGCGGATTCCGGGAGGAAAAAAAATCAGCATTCTTTGCAATGCTCTGCGATGCCAAGAGCCTGTGGGGATTTGTCACGCCTGTGGTAGCACTCTGGGGACAGCTATTTGGTTAACCTCAAGAGTCAAAGGCTGGCAGGGAACTGGACAAGCTAAAATGTCTTCCTCGCTGACAGAGGAACGGTTCCGGGAGAGCGCTCGCAAAACAGAACGCTCTCGGGCAAAAACTGAGCGCAAGCGCTCAGGCTGAGGCACCGCTGGGATTCGAACCCAGGATCTCCTGTTTACTAGACAGGCGCTTTAACCAACTAAGCCACGGCGCCGCCCGCACGGCCAGTGCGCGAAACCAGTTCCCATTTCTAGTGACTTCACGAGTTTTGCTCATGCGTACACGGGTCCGTGCTGGCAGAAGGGCGCATGCGCAGTGCAGTTCCTCGCTTAAACGGACTCCCGAAGCCCAAAGGGACGCTGGAGATTTAAATAGGCTTTGCGGAGTGGGAGGCGTGCAGAGTGGGAGGCGTGCGGCGGCCTTGGTTTCCGGGCCACGATAGCATCATCACCTTTTGACCTCAACTTCTGCCGGCCGTGAGAGTTCGCCGGCTGAGAGTGGCTCTGGAAATTTCAGCGGAGCCGCCAGCGGGCTCAGAAACGCCCGAAGAACCTCCCAGCGCTGCCCGGCTGCTTGCTTAGTTCCTTGGCTGTCGCCTCAAGTGAACTGCGGCCATCGTCGCCAGCCCAGGCCCACAGCTGCTGGACTGCTTCTTCTGGAACCAGCCGAGGAGCCTACAGGATGTGTGGGGAAGTTTCTATTGTATGCTCAAGCTCCGGCCCTCCCCATCTAGGTTTGCCCCAGTCACTCTGGGGTTGCCATGCCAACCGTCCCTTTGACAACAAAATCAAGCAGCACTACTGATGCAGCCCCCTGGCTTTACTCCAGCAGGAGACTTCATTTGCTGAACTGATCTATGCAAAAATAAATGCTCCCTGCACAGAAACCTAATAACCTAGGTGTCCAGTATTGAGGAAGGTGTGGGTACAAGCATCCTGACCACCCCTGGAGCTAAGGTGATGGCAAACACACTCACCGGGATCTTAGTGAAGAAAGAGGCCTCAAAAGTGTCTAGGGGTGGGATGAAGAGGTAGGTCAGTGGTTAGGAAGGCCCAAGGGTCAGTTCCCGGCACCCGACATGGCAGCTCACAACCGTCTGTTCCAGGAAATCTATCGCCGTCTTTTGGACTCTGTGGGCACTGCATACATGAGTGACACCTGCATGAATGCATGCATACATACATACATACACACATACATACATACACACACAAACATACACACATACACAAACATACAGGCAAAACACCCAAACACGTAAGGAGGGTGGAAACCACTAGCTGAGCTCCTAGCTCCCGAACCTGGGAGAAGCCACATTCCCACCACAGCAGTCACAATGCCTCGCCATCCACAGAGTGGGCGCCCGCGCATCCGTATTCTCTTGACAAGCATGTTCACGAAGTACACATGCTGGTCCCGGTGGCAAAAATGAGATGAACACCGGGTTACAATGCTCAGACGTATAAAAACTGCCTCACGGTTCCCTCACACGCTTGTTTTCCAGAGGAATCTAGATTTATTCTATATTCAAACTAACGGTGCTCGCCTCTGAGGGGGTCTGTGGTGGGCAAAGAGGCAGCACCATGCAGTCGGGGCCTGGCCCCTGCCTCACAGGTGCATTCTGGGAGGGGAACTCAGAGCCCCCCCCCCGCCCCCCCCCAAACGCTGCGAACTGTGTAGCAGGTGGCCTGGGCGCCAGTGCTCAGAGGGCTCCGCAGCCCTCAGCTGTTCTTCCTCTCCAGGAACGACGACGACGACGATGAACTAGACAGTAAGTTCTCCTCCTCTCTCCGGCAGAACAGGCACATGCTGGACAGTTGAGAGTGGAGGTCGCTTTCTAACGTGGAGAAAAGCTGGTCACAGTTCCTGCACTGTGGTGGGACGTTTTCAAGAAACAGAAACGAGGGCAGGTCAGAGGAGATCACGATCAAGGCCTGTGGAATCCCATTCCTCACCCCCTGCCGGCCCCGGATGGAGCCACGCCCTTCCCTCTCTTGGATCTCTCACCCCACACACTGCCGCCACGCCCTTCCCTCTCTGGGGTCTCTCACCCCACACACTGCCGGGGGAAGACTGTGAGCATCAGACATGGGTTGCTGCCCAGCCTTTCCCTCCAAAGCTAGGAGGATACCCGGGGCTGGCCCTCCTGTAGCAACATGCTTGGGTGGGTGGGTGGGGGGTGAGGAAGACAGGGTTGTATGCAGCCTTGTCAAATGTTCTCTGTACAGAGTGGCCCAGAGTGGGACTGTGAGACCCAAGGAGTGTTCTGAGTCCCTTATATGCTGAGGACATCTGATTTACAGAGCAGAGAGTTAGACAGAAGCAAGTAAGGATTTGTTTCTGTTTTTCAGTAGTAGGAATTAACCCCAGGCCCTTGGATGTGTTAGATCATTGAGCTACATTCCCCCACAACCTCCTGTGTGTGTGAGGCAGGGCTGGGGGGTTTGGGGGGGTGAGGGAGAGAGAATATATATATCAGGCAAGCCTTAAACTTAAATCCTTTTGCCTCCGCCTTCGGAGTGGGTAGTATTATAGCTATGTACCACCTAGCTAGCAGACAAGATTTCTGAAATAAATAGTGCATATATTTATCATTTATTTGTTTGTTTGTTTTAAAAGCTCATCAGATCCCCTGGAACTGGTAATGGTTCTGAACCACTGTGTGGGTGCTAGAATCGAACCTGGATCCTCTGCAGGAGCAACAGGGGCTCTAAGCCACTAGGCCATCTCTCTAGTCCCTGTTTATTTATTATTTAGCTTTTGGAAACAGCGCCTCCCTAAATCTTATAGGCTGACCTTTGACAACTAGCAATCCTTCTGCCTGGAGCTCCTGAATGTTGTACTTGCAAGAGGGAGCCGCCTTGCTCAGCTCCAGACAATGATTTCAACCAGCTGGTGTAGGATCTGAGCATCCTCGTCCACTCTGAGTCTCTTTCTGGCCCAAACACCTCCCAGCACATACGTATGCTCACCTATCTCATTCACTACCAGCTAGCAAGCCAGTGATTGAGGCAGGGACTCTCAGGCCATGTCAAAGGCTCTCAGGGAATCTCAGCATACACACTCACACACACACACACACACACACACACACACGCACACGCACACGCACACGCACACGCACGCACACACACACTTTCAGAAGTTAGGAGCCATTTCTGTTCTTCCAGAGGATCCATGTCAGATGTCTCACAACTGCCTGTAACTCCAGCTGCTAGGGCTCTGCATTCACATAACTCACTTGCACATGTGCGTGCACACACACACACACACACACACAGACTCACAAATACTCACACACACACACTCCACATACACATACACACACTCACACACACATACACATAGAGACACACACACACACATATACATACACACTCACACATGAGGGTGCGTGCACACGTGTGTGTGCGCGCACACACACACACACACACACACACACACACAGAGCAGGCAAGAAGCACACCCTTAATCCCAGCACTCAGGAGGTCGAGGCAGGTGGAGTTCAAAACCAGCCTGATCTACATTCCTAGGTTCAGGCCAGCCAGGCACTACACAGTGAGATGCTATCTCCAAAATAAAATAAATCTTAAGTAAAATAAAACAATTGCAGAGGTTAGGAGTGCAGTTCAAAGGGAGAGTGCTTGCCAGGGTGTGAAAAGCCTTGTGTTCTATCCCACAGTTAACAGACAGATACGTTTTGCGCACTTATAACCCCAGAACTTAGAAGAATAAACAGTTTCAGGCCAGCCTGGGCTATGTAGCAAAAACCTGTCTCAGAGAACAAAATGAATAAAGATAAAGACCTCCCAACACACACCTTCCCCTCCCCTCCCCTCCCCTCCCCTGTGTCGTTTGTTTTAATGTCACTCACCTTTTCCCTCTGTCTACACACTTGTCTCCTCTGTTAGGACTTAAGCACCCACAAGGGTCCCACTGTTTGTGGGTGTGTCCCCAGGGCTCCGATAAACATTCTCTCGGGAACTAAGCTGAATTGGTGAAGATGGGTGGAAGACTCCCGGGCTTGGGTCATCTAATACCTACCTGCCTGACCTTTAAGCCCATGGCCTTTTTCTTCTCGGTAACCAAAGGAATTTTGTCAACTTCCTCGATATTCCATAGTCTCATGGAGCTGTCCTAAAACAAGTTAAGCAGTAAGCCAGGAGTCACAAAACAGACAGGATAAAACAAACAAAAAACCAAATCCCAAACCAAACTACTATGAAGGCTGTGGGCAGCTCAGCCAGAGTATCAGACTCTCCGTCCCCGGCATCCCAGGAACCAGGTATGATGCCACACGCCTGTAACCCGAGCACATGGGAAGCAGAGGCAGGAAGACCAGGAGTTCAGGGCCAGCCTGGGCTACACAGATGACCTGAGCATTCCGTGCTCAGGACAGATGAGCTGCCAAACCTCCAGAGCACATAGAGATACAAAACCACGTATTATTGAGCAGAAGAAGCCGCTCTGAAAGGCTAGGGGCCGTACACTTTATCTATCCCGCGGTCCAGGAGAGCAGATATTGCAGACTGAGATTGAACGGAAGTTTCTGGAAAAACAAATAACAAAACCCACACCTTCCACTAAGCCTTCTGCAAGACTCATTAACTGATGAGAACTCAGAGGACTTGGGGAGGTTGGGATGGTGCAAGTCCAGAGCCAGATCAAGCGGAGCCATCTCTAGCCCTTCGTGACCCACCTTTGACGTCATCTGCCATCTCCGTGGCCATGAAGTCAGCCCTTTGGAATGTCCAGACACCTCACCTCTATCATCTGAACAGCTAAGTGTTGCCAGGCAGGAGCTAAGGCTGTAGTTGAGGCTTCCCTGTTATCCATGGCCTTCCGTCAGTCAGTTTGTTCCATTATTAGAGAAACTTGATGGAAACCGTTACCGTGGTGAAGCATGGACTTTGGCATAACCTGGTTCTTGACTTCTCTGCCACGGTCCCCTCCTCTCTGACTTCAGAATAAACTATCTCTGATCACCTTTGAAGTGAGAGTTACACTTGTGTGTGTATTCTGTGTGGGATATGTTGTGTGTGTATTCTGTGTGGGATATGTTGTGTGTAGTATTGTGGTGTGCACGGTGTATAGTATGTGTATATGTGTGCTGCGTGTAGAATGTGTGGTGTGTTGTGTGTAATACTGTAGTGTGCTTTGTGTATAGTACGTATGTGTGCTATGTATAGTATGTGTGGTGTGTGTTGGATGTAGTGTGTGCGCGCGTGTGTTGTGTGTAGTATATATATAGTGTGTGCTATGTAGTGTATGTTCCATGTCTTCTGTGTGGTATATGGGTGTGGTATGTTGTGTGTGTGTTAAGAGACAGTTAAAATAGAAACCGTGACTGGCAGGGATTCTAGGGGAAAGGGAAGGCTGAATAAGCAGAAAGTAGGGGTCTTTCTCGCCAGGTAGTAAAATTATTCTACCATTCTACAGGCTACTGTAATGAGGGATGTGTGGCATGTGTTTGACAAAACTCACAGAATGAACAATAAATAAATAAATAAATAAACAAATAACCATGGTGGCACATGCCTGTAATCCCAACTCTTGGGAGTAGGAGTTAGAGAACACAACATTGTGAACTCTGAACATATACATACATACATACATACATACATACATATGTGTGTGTCTGTGTTATATACAACTTAAAAGTTATAAGTTATAATATATGTTATATATTATATGTTATTATACTATATCTATATATATATAAACAAAAGAAATGCAGTTTTCTAGTAGCCTTGATTTTACCCCAGTGAGATTCCCTTTCTTGCTGTGCATCCTCCAGGGCTGTAAAGTCTAACTCTGGTTGTTTATTATGCCCATTTGTTTTTTGGTTTTTTTTGTTTTTTGTTTTTTGTTTTTTGTTTTTTGTTTTTTCAAGACAGGGTTTCTCTCTGTGGTCCTGGCTGTCCTGGAACCCACTCTGTAGACCAGGCTGGCCTCGAACTCAGAAATCCGCTTGCCTCTGCCTCCCAAGTACTGGGATTACAGGCGTGCGCCACCACCAGGTTTATTATGCCCATTTGTTACAGCAGCAGTAACATCTGTTGACTGTGTGTTGCATTTCCTAATTAAGCAGAGGAAACTAAATGTCTTATAGAGAGACAAACCGCTGAAATTCAGAGAAGAGCTACACTGGAGAAGAGCAGGGATTTATCAATAGCCACGCTCTGCAGTGTATCAAGTAGTTTGTCAAGACCTGGCAACATGGTCAGTGCCAGGCACATGGACCCCACAATGGAATGTCTCAGAACACCAAACCAACAAACAAATCGAGATGGCCTGGAGAGATGGCTCAGTGGTTAAGAGCACTCTCTAAGAGCACTCTCTGCTCTTGCCGAGGACTGGATTTCAGTTCCCAGCTCCCACATGGAGCAGCTCAAAACCACCCATAACTCCCCTTTCTGCCCTCTGAAGGCACTGAACACACATCACACGCACGCACACACACACACACACACACACACACACACACACACACACAGAGACAGAGAGGCACATGCATGTATTGTATTTTAAAGTCACCCCTCACCGGGCAGTGGTGGCACACGCCTTTAATCCCAGCACTTGGGAGGCAGAGGCAGGTGGATTTCTGAGTTCGAGGCCAGCCTGGTCTACAGAGTGAGTTCCAGGACAGTTAGGACTATACAGAGAAACCCTGTCTTGAAAAACCAAAAAAAATATAAATAAATAAAATAAAAAGTCACCCCGTCACCCCTCAGCTTTTAGACAGTTTGATTCCAAACTTGGGAGTTTCAAATCCCTTCCAGGCTTTCTGTGAAGATTTTAATAAAAATGCAGAACGCATAAAGCAAAAGCTTACTAAGAGCTACCTAAATTCAAACCAGATTTGGTGTTGTTGTTGTATTTTTGTTTGTTGTTTGTTTTTCAAGACAGGGTTTCTCTGTGTAGCCCGGGCTGTCCTGGAACTCAGACTCTAGACTATGCTGGCCTTGGACTCACAGAGATCTGCCAGCCTCTACCTCTTGAGTACTGGGATTAAAGGCAAGTGCCACCATTTCAGGCTTCAAACCCGACTTTTCTAACTCATTTGCACAATTGACACACAGTGCAAATGTAAATTTTGTCAAATGCCATTCACCAGGTAAGGTAATCTTTACACCAAAGCAAATGAGAAGTTAACTGGGGTGCCTGCCTCGCTCCTATCCCAGAGCTGACGTTACAGACATAGACTCTTGCTTTTGTGTGGGTTCTGGGATCCAAACCTGGACCCTCACAGTTGTGCAGCAAGTACGTTATCAACTGAGCCTTCTCTCCAGCCTCTTGGGGAATTTTTAGTCTAGAAATGGAAGGTAACATCTTCCTTGAACACATGTCTATGCCATGGCTATCATCATTTCTGGCCTTTGAAATGATTTTAAAATGTTAGCCTGTCAGAAATGTATATTTTTAAGGTACGAGACAAGAATATCCCTAATTTTAAAATGTATTGAGGATCAGAGTGTGGCAACACAGGTCTGTAATCCCAGCATCCGGGGTTGGGGAGGTGGGGGGTTGGGGGGGTGGATGCTGGAGGACCAGGAGCTCTGGGTCATCCTGGGCTAAGTAATCCCAGCACTTGGAAGATGAATGCTAGAAAACCAAGAGCTCTGGGTCACCTGGGCTTAGTTTAAGAACAAGCTGAAACATTTGAGATTCTATCTTCAAGAAGCAATGCAAATAAAATGAATAATAACACAAATGTATACGTTTACTCCTCCCACCCCAACCTATTTGGAGTTATTTTGTTTGGTTTGAGAAACAGGGTTTCTCTGTGCATCTCGGGCTGATCTGGAACGCTCTAGTTTGCCTCAAGTTCCCAGGTTCTGGGATTGCAGGTGCGTCCCACTGTGCCGAGCCTTTTCACACACACAAAAAAAATTACTCATTTTGATGAAATTCTATTTTTAAAATTCTTTCGTTGTTTCCTTGCTTTACATACTTTTAGTTAATCTTAACTGTGCATGCAAGAGCCTGTGGAGGCCAGAAGAGGACATCAGAGCCCCTGGACCTGGAGTTACAGATGGTTGTGAACTGTCATGTGGGTGCTGGGAGTTGAACCCAGGTCATCTGAGAGAGCAGCCAGTGCCCTTAACCACTGAGCCACCCCTCCAGCTCCACATTTCCTGTGCCTTGTTGTCAAACTCCTGAACTCGCTGCAAACCCAGAATATCAAAAAAAAAAAAAAAATCTCTCAAACGTTTTCTTCATATTTTTTTAAAAATTTAGCTCATAAGTTTAGGCCTTTGATACATTTTATTTTGTACATTGATTGGTCCCTTGGTGTACATGAGGAATTGTTTCTGGACCTCCCACAATGAAGAATACCAAAACTGGTAGAGGCTCATGTCCCTGCATAAACCTCTATCAAACTGGTATATAATATACATATATGCCTATACTCTTTAAACCATCTCTAGAGTGAATATAATGCCTGAAAGACTGCAAATGGTTGCTTGACTATTGTTTGGGAAACAAGGGAACAAGTTCTGTGCGTGTCCAGTATAGATAGAGTTTTATTTAGCTTAGTTTTAAGATACGTGATATGATTATATCTATATCTAGAAAGACAGATAGATATGAGAGAGAGAGAGAGAGAGAGAGAGAGAGAGAGAGAGAGAGAGAGAGAGTCTGTGTGTCTGTGTGTTTACAGGGTCTCACTGTGTAGCCCTGGCTGGTCTGGAACTTACTATGTAGGCCAGGCTGGCCTTGAACACACAGAGAGCTGCCTGTCTCTGCTCCTGAATGTAGGATTAAGGATATTCCCCACTGGCCAGGCGGTGGTGGCGCACGCCTGAAATCCCAGCACTCTGGGAGGCAGAGGCAGGCAGATTTCTGAGTTCGAGGCCAGCCTGGTCTACAGAGTGAGTTCCAGGACAGCCAGGGCTACACAGAGAAACCCTGTCTTGGGGGGAAAAAAAAGGATATTCCCCACTATACTGACGATGGCTTAGTTTGTTTTTTGTCTTTTATATTTCAGCCCAAGTTGGTTGGAGCCTGCAGCTATGGAAGGACAACTTGTGGTGTGAGGCAAGGGTCCGGTTTCATTTGTCTGCATGTAAACATCAGGTCTTCCTATCACCATGTGTGGGAAAGATTGTCCCTTCTCCATTTAGTGGTTGGGGCACAAACCCATCAGCCCATGTAAGCCATGGCTTATTGATGGGTCTGTTGGTCTATCCCGCTGAGTTGTCCGTCTGTCCTGGGGTCATTTATCATGATAATTACTATGAATTTAGTTAATCTTGGACTTCAGGAAGTGTGCGTCCACCAATGACATTATTGAGAATATCACACCAGGTCCAGGGGATCTGATGTCCTCCTCTGGCCTGCACAGGCTCCTGCACACACAGCCAAGAATAGCTAAAAATATTTAAAGTGAGGAAATAGTGAAAATTTTTTAAAAATTGAATCTCATCAAAATGAGTAACTTAGCCGGGCGTGGTGGCGCACGCCTGTAATCCCAGCATTTGGGAGGCAGAGGCAGGCGGATTTCTGAGTTCGAGGCCAGCTTGGTCTACAGAGTGAGTTCCAGGACAGAGAAACCCTGTCTTGAAAAACCAAAAACAACAACAAAATGAGTAACTTTTTGTGTCACCAGTAACAGTTCAGGACTGTTTGGGGTACTCAAAGACCCTATGAGTTCCTTGTGGACTTGAAGATCGTGTGTGTGTGTGTGTGTGTGTGTGTGTGTGTGTGTGTAGCGGGGGAAGATACTGACATTTCCATAGGGATTATATTGAATACATACAACACTCACGGAGCTGAGATTATATATGTTTACCACCATAGGTGGCCACGTTTTAAGAAATAGAATGTAAGTAACCTCTGTTTAGTTACTGTGTTTATGTTCTCTTCATAAAATAATCTTGTATCTATGTATCTTAAATATATAATAGCTGGATACAGTGGAGACAATCAGCACTTGGGAAGCACAGGGTGGAGGATCATGAGTTTGAGGCCAGCCTAGACTACATGGTAAGACCCTGTCTCAAACAATCAACAAGAACATATAATAATATGTCCTACAAAAATTAAGTACCTAATAAAACGTTGTAATTATATACATATATTTTATGTAATATCCACATATTGTATGATATTTATTATATAATATACATGTATAATTACAATACCCTTATTGGATATTTAATTAATCTAATGATATATTATAGTACATAACATGATTTATACTATATTAGAATATAATTTATCATCTTTAATATATAATATATATCACAATGTATTATGTGTAATATATTATTATTAATGATTGTTTTATTACAATGTTATATAATAATAACATTATTATATCACTATTTTCATGCTCTTCTTAAACATTTTTGCTTATGTACTCCTGTCCTTCATTACTCTGTCTCCTACCTCATCTTGTCGTTTTGCTTAAATGACAACAGTAATGTAATAGGAAAAATAAAACGTACAGAATGACAGAATTTTGGAAAGCTGGAACATTCTCCCAGCTCTCTGTTCCAGCAGTGACAGCTCCATCACACATTAGCAGGTATTCACTATGGGTCCTTAGTCTGCCATGTCTGTCCTATGCTGTGCTCTGTGGCCCACACCTACAGGCCTGAAGGAGGAGACCTGCAGCTGGAGGCTAGCCTGGGGTACACAGCAAGATCCTGTCACAAAGCAGAAATGCTTAGTGGGTGGGGTCCCATCCATTGTTGTACAGACCTAGAGGCCTCTGACATTCAGAACAAAATACACTGTTAAAGGTCAGATGTCAAGGTGGAGCCCCACTCCTCTGACGCTCTCACCTGACACAGCCTCTGGGTGAGGGACAGTTGTGTGCCACCAGAATGGATGTCCTCAGAGGACTGTTGTGGAAAGGGAGAGAGACCCATCCGGTGCCTCAGGAGGACGAGGCTGCTTAGCTGTGAGCTGGGGCCTGCCCTCCAAAGCTGGCTGTCAGCTGGGCTGTGCCATTCACCCGCCAGGCTTCTCCAGCGAAACCACAAGTATTAACGGTACAGACCAGATGCACCTGGCAATCTCCAGATTCACGGATGGAAGAAAGGACTGAGCACCATATTCCTGGGCAGTTCCTGCGGGCAGATATTAGACCGAGCCTGCACAGGAACTTTTTTTTTTTTTTTTTTTGCCTTTTAATTTTTTTTTCCTATGTGGGCCACAAGTGGTGGCGCATACCTTTAATCCTGGCACTCGGGTGGCAGAGGCAGCTGGGTCTCTGGAGCTCTAGACCAGCCTGTTCTAATGAGCAAGTCAAAGGATAGCCAGAGCTACACAGAGAAACCCTATCTTGAAACAAACAAAGAAAGAAAGAAACAAAACCTTTCTTTATTTATTGGAGACTAATGGGTAGGAACTTGCTACAACTCGTGTGTGGCGATCCAAGCGCAACATTTAGGAGTCCATTGTTTCTTTCTACTCCATGGGACCCCGGACTCAAGCCCTAGGTGGTCGGGCTTGGCGGAAGATGCTTTTCCCTAACAAACCATCTCAGTGGCCCTCTCCTTACCTCTGCCTCCTGAATGCTGGGGTTACAGGCATGCAACCCCAAGTCCAGAGTCCAGGCTTGGGGTGACCACTTCTGCTAGCTCAAGCACTAGACAAGTGCGACACGCATTTTAAGTCAGCCAAAGCTTGGTCGCTTTTACCTTTGAAGCCGAGAGGATCCATTTCTTGTTGCTGCTAATAGCAACATCCGTCACCCAGTCCTCGTGGCCCTGAACGAGAAATAATTTAACAAAGATGCTGGGAGAGATGCTTTATAAAAGCAAGAGAAACAAAGAGCCAGCAAGCCCGTGTTTCTTGCCTGTAACCCACGCTCGGGGCCATCAACGCCATCAACACCCAAGGCAGAATGCAAGTCCCAAGGACGGGTCATGGCACCTGTATGAGGGTGCGATGTATGTTTTAAAAATCATGTGCAAGGCTCAGCAGACTGGGGGGATGGGGTGGGACGGGGATAAAAGATGATGCTCCTATCTGGTCTTAGGTCTTTGCTTGCACCTACTGCTTGACACGGTGCCTCTTAGAGGCTCTCCCAGGGAGGGTCTTTGTGGGTTTCCAAGCCAAGGAGGAACTATAAAACCGGAGGAGACAGGTATCGTTTGTGGGTTAGGGCTCTGCCTAGGCAATTTTTACCTTCTCTGCCATTTTCCTGAAAGAAAGTGGAGCAACTGAGCAGGGTAAGGAAAAGGAGCAGAAGTTGGGTCGCCTTGTTTAGCAAAAGGCTAGGGAGGTGGGTAAAGCCCTTACCACCCCAAGCCTGGAGACCTGAGCTCCGTCCCTGGAACCCGGGGGAAGTAGAAGGAGATAAACCCCCTCCCCAGAGACGCCCTCTGACCACGCGTGCACTGGGCCGAGTTCGTCTCCACGCGTGCGGGCATTTGCACACAATGATGAT
Source organism: Apodemus agrarius (assembly GCA_964023405.1). Classification (NCBI taxonomy): domain Eukaryota; kingdom Metazoa; phylum Chordata; class Mammalia; order Rodentia; family Muridae; genus Apodemus; species Apodemus agrarius. Next base: position 22,764,253 of record OZ030005.1, read on the forward strand.
GCTAGGAATGAAAAGATAGCTTTTCATTCTGTATAAAAGGGACAGGGGGAGACTAGAAGAGTGGCGGGAAGGAGACCAGAGCAATCTGACTGGAGGCAGAAGGGTAGGAAGCACAGTGGGGTTAGCATTCAGCGCGAAGCTGTTTTTCAATTTCTGCCTAGCTCTGGACTTTGCTGTTTCGTCTTCCTAGCATGCCTTTCCCTGAGGACCCTGCTTGTCCACTGAGATCTCAAATAAGGGCCTCCTCTAGGTAGCCCACTGCTCCCCCTTGTGGGTCAGTCCCTAAGCCTCCTCTGTCATCACGGCTGGTGGCTAATTTACTGATGTCTCTGTTCTTCCCCACAGAGGTGTCAGAACCCTTAGAAGGTAGCTAGGCCCGTTTCATGGCCTTGGCCTCCGTCTCAGAGACCATGCCACCAGGAGTGGCAGCCCACACCCAAGACCTCAGCACTGGGGGGTGGGGAGGCTGAAACAGAAAGATCGCAAGTTTGAGGCTACCCTGGGCTATGTAGCAAGATCCTAACCACGTCCTACCCCAATCCCCATTCACACGCGTGCGCATACACACACACCACATGCACACATAACACACACACACACACCCCACATGCACACACACACACATATATACACACACACACACACACACACAGAGTTAGATTTATTATGTCGTGCGGACACTCGTACCTTCAATGCCAACTTCCGGTAGCCGCCTCCAACATCCCAAATAGCCACAGTCTTGTCAAATCCGCCAGAAATGAGAAAAGAGCCTGAAAAACAAAAGGAGAGTAGCTGCAGAGTCCTCCCTGCCTCCACCATGTGCTCCCTCGCCTCTGTGGTAAGGCTGACGGAGACATCTGTGAGGCCCTGCCACGGCGTATGCCGAAGACACCGGGACACCTCCCTGGTGTGGCTCAGTGATGCCCTGTAACTTTAATTTTTTTCAAAGTCTACTTTTGTTTTGTTTTGTTTTGGTTTGGTTTTGGTTTTTTCAAGACAGGGTTTCTCTGTGTAGCCCTGGCTGTCCTGGAACTCACTCTGTAGACCAGGCTGACCTCGAACTCAGAAATCCGCCTGCCTCTGCCTCCCAAGTGCTGGGATTACAGGCGTGCGCCACCACCGCCCTGCTCAAAGTCTACTTTTAATGGTGGTTCTTAAACACTTCAACCTCCCTTGTAGCCCAGCACCCACCAGAGGTCGTGGGAAAGAAAGAATACGGGGGAAGTGGACCTGGGTAGAAATGGCTCTTTGGGGCACTCCCATCTGTGTTCCGTTCACAGGTCGGCAGCGGCAGCTCGATCCACTCACAGACAGACACACCAGCAGTCCAGTGTGGTAGAGTCGGGAGAGCAAACAGGAATCAGCAGTGATGGCACTGCCTAGCAGACAGCCAGGCCTCAGCAGGAGGGACCAACAGAAGTTCTCAGCTGTGCCTCTCTCTGTGAAGACCAGTGAAGACCCACAAGTGTCACACAGTTAGTTCTGTAAGCCAGCCAGGCGCAGCCTCCGTCACTGTCCCTTGAGTCCTTGTTACACTCCCTCCAAACATCGCACGTCTCCACAGGTCCCGTCTCAGCACCTGAGTCTGTCTCAGTTCACATCACACTGCCAATCAGCCCGAGTCCAAGGCAGAGGCATGAAACCTTAGCACACCACCAGAAGGTTTTTTTTTTTTTTTTTTTTTTTTGGTGTGTTTCTTTCTATGGAGTCCCGATAAACGCAGCTCGACTCCACAATGTAAGGTGGATCAATAAATACAAACACATTGTTAGCAGAGAAACCTTCATCACGTGTCCTGTCACGTGCTTGCTTTAGGAGAAACATCCTTTCTCCTGTGTCTGCTCCAGTGAAATGTTTCTTCGGGAGTCTGCCTTAGCCTTTCCCTTGTGTCCGCTTCAGGAAGACACACCTTCATGGGTTTGCCCCGGCGAAACGCCATCATCCAACACAACTGACTTTCCAAAGAACCTTGGGTTTCTACTTCATAGCCCAGCCAGCTAGAACCCGTGCTTTGTTCTTCTGGGTAATTATGTCCCATATAGTTATGACATCCACAGTCCCACCGGCTCCTAGAAGCAGGACAGAGTCAAGTTCCTGCCAGTCTGGGTCCACATTAGACATGGTGCTGAATGCTTAGAATTCCAGGACTTAGGGGAAGGAAGCAGCAGGACCAAAAATAAGGTTGAGGCCAACCTGAGCTACAGAGCAGGCCTTGTTTTGTTATCATTACATGTGTGTGTGTGTGTGTGTGTGTGTGTGTGTGTGTGTGTACATCTGTACATTTGGTTCCAAAGGACAATTTTTGAGAATCCATTCTCTCTTCTAACATATGGGTCCATTAAGGATTGAACTCAGGTCACATTTTGCAGTCTGTATCCTTACCCACTGAACCCCCTCAGTGGAAAAACAACCGAAACCCAAGAAAAAAAAAAAACCAAACAGCAACAAAGCAAGCAAACAAAAGTCTAGAGAGCTGGGGAGGTGGCTTGGCGTTTGAAACACTTGCCACAGTGTTGAACACCTGAGGACTGGCGTGCAGATCCCCAGGAACCTAGATAAGTGCTGGACTAATGGGTCAGACCACTTGAAATCCCAGCTTGATGACAAAAGATTTCCCCTAGAAGAAGCTGGCTAGCAAGACTAACATGATCCGTGAGCTCTGGGTTTGATTGAGAGAGCCTGTCTCAATAACCAAGACAAGAGAGTAGGGGAGGGTGGCTCCTGCTATCCGTCTTAGGCATACACAGGGGCATGCGCCCCCACACAAACACATGAAAAACGGAACAAGCACTGCGATCGACCAACTAAACAAACACCGAACAGCCCGAGTCTGTAGTCACAACATTTTCATCAGCCCATCAGTCAATACACCATTCCTATGTAAAGGCACCCCATCTAACATGAATTGTTGAGTACCAGGGTGGAACTAGACCGACATCACCGTGTCTCGGGCCCCCGTGGAGCTCACAGGTGGGGTGTGCTGTCTCCATGGAGCAGAGCGCAGTGACACCCCCCCCCCAGAGGCAATGTAACAGCATGTCACCGCTCTGCTTGTTCATCAGTTCGTTTATTTATTTTTGATTCTGTAAAGACTTGTTCCTTTTTATTTATATGTGAGTACACTGTCACTGTCTTCAGACGCACCAAAAGAGGGTATCGGATCCCATTGCAGGTGGTTGTGAGCCACCATGGTTGCTGGGAATTGAACTCAGGACCTCTGGAAGAACAGTCAAGTGCTCTTAACCACTGAGCTATCTCTCCAGCCCTTTGTTTAACAGTTTAAACACATATATATGTATATATGTGCACACACATATGTATATATAAACATATATACATGTATATATGTTTATATATACATATGTGTGTGTGTGTATAAAAGTGCACAAAAGTGCATGGGTGTGGCTGGAAAAGGTGGTTTGCTGGTTGAGCATGCATACTGCTCTTGCAGAGGACCTGGGCTCGGTTCTCAGCACCTGTATAAGGCAGCTCACAATTGCCTGTAACTCCAGCTCTGGAGGATCTGATATCTCTGGCCTCCATAGGCACTGTGCTCACGTACACACACACACACACACACACATACACACACACACACACACACACAGAGAGAGAGAGAGAGAGAGAGAGAGAGACAGAGAGACAGAGAGACAGAGAGACAGAGAGACAGAGAGACAGAGAGACAGATACAGAGACAGAGACTAAGTATATCACCAAAGAGGGTGTTGTGTTTGGTTTGGTTTGGTTCCTTTTTGGAAGCAAGTCTCTCTGTTGGAACCCTTCTTTGCCAGGTTGGCTCCAAACTCACAAAGAGTCTCTTGCCCTCTGTATGCACCACCACCCTCAGCTGTGCGTATTAAAGTTGGAGCAATGCAAAGAAGATTATCATGACCCCTGCAAATAAACAAACAAACACAGATAAACAATAGAGCATGCTTTCCGGAGCAGGAAAGGCGTTCAGAGAGCCCTTCGCATCTCTAAGATGGGCCACTGATCACGTGTGTAATGGCTGGGGAACCCCTGCGTCTCTCACACGTATACAAGGCAAGCCCAGTTTTCAATTGGTGTGTGTGTGTGTGTGTGTGTGTGTGTGTGTGTGTGTTAGTGCATGTGCATGCATATATTTGGCTCCTGAACAGCTACTTCCCTCAAAGGGCCCTGGTCGCATCTTCATTTCTGACGATGGCTTCCTGCCGCTTGCCTTCTCCACTTCGCTCGACAGCAGCACCACTAACTTTCTCTGGTTTAAAGGGTACCAACTCCCACCTCCAACTCTGGAGACAGAAAAGTCACCCAATCCTGGCCTATCACAGTCTTTCATCCACGGAGATGTGACCAGCTCAGAGATGGGCTTGTGTCCCAAGCGGAGCCCATGGGAGCTGTCCCTGGGACTTGGTGCTGACATCATCGGGCGGAAAGTCACTTTTCCTGGAGGATTGCCAGTGGCCAGAACTCGACTAGCTGGGAGACACACTAGGCCATCCTTGCCTCCCAGTGGGAGGAGAAGCGGAAGGGCGTGGCTTTGCTAGAGAGGAAAGCTGGCTCGGGTGCGCAAGACCGCGGTGGGAAGGGGTGTTCGAAGCATCCTTCCGGAGATTCGGAATTCGGGATCAAAGCTTTTCCGAACTGCAGACAGCGGAAAGTATTTCCTTTAAGGTGGTGGGTTCTTGTTACTAATAAGCACCTGGCGGAGCTTATTAAGACACAGAATCTTGCAGCCCCCCCTTCAAAGACTCGAATTCTGTTGGTCTTGTGTGAGACTAAGAAAACCATACGTCAGCAAGCAAATGCTTTAAAGACCACACTTGGAGAAATACAATTTTAAGACAACCTGAATAAACATTTTACACACACTCAAAAAAAAAAAAAGTTTTTTTTTCCCCAAAGTTTCTTTTGTGGTTTAAGCCGCATCGAGCTAGATTTCCTGCCACTGGAGAGCACGTGTCCGTGAATTCCCCCTCTTGGCTCGGTGCACGAGGGGTTGGGGGGCCCGAGGAGATGGGAGGGGGGCGTCACCCTTCCTGATGGCATCAGGGAGTATCATCACCTCTTGTCTGCACCCAGGAAAGTCCACACAGGTTCTGCCTTGCGGCATCTGTGTGGCAAATGAGTGGTGAATGTGGCTTCGTGGTGGGGCACATTTGCCACCCCAACGCTCAGGATGCGACACACAGAGGGAGGGGGAGGGGAGGGGGCCCTTGTGCCTGCTTGTCACTCATGCTTGCCACTCACTGTCTTTGGCAATGCAGCAGGAACTCACGCAGCCCTCGTGGCCTTTCATCAGAGTCACACAGGCTCCGTCGTTCCGGAACTCCCCCGTGTGGACGTTCCAGATTTTTATGTTTTTGTCCCAGGAGCTGGTACACAAGAAGTGGCCACTGGAGGTGAAGCAGCAGTCTGAGATGGCATTGGAATGCGCCCTGAAACACAGGCGGGGCGGGGGTGGGGGGCATGCTAACATGCTCCTGGCAGGACCCTGGGTGGAGAGGGGATGTCACCCCCATGTGGGCGTGGCTATCATTCTCATCACTCTGTTCCACGGTCCAGCTGGAGTTTTCCAGACAGAAACTCACTCTCTCAAGGCCAGGCTAGGACAACAGTTAGACCAGTCGTGTTTAAAAAGGAAAAAGAAAGAGAAGAAAGAAAAGAAAAGAAATTGAAAGGGGAAAAAGAATGCTAACCAAGATTCCTTTCTATACCTAGCTAGATATGAAACAGAGTATCACCGGATGACAATTTTTTTCTACAAGATCTCACTGCATAGCCCAGGCTGTCCTGGGACTCACTGTGTAGACCAGGCTGGTGCCTCTGACTCCCAGGTGCTGAGATCACCTGTGTGTACCACCACACCTGGCCAGATGAAAATTCTTAAGATTTTATTGCGCTCAGGGCTGGAGAGACAGATCAGTGGTTAAGAACAGGGACTGTCCCTTCCAGAGGACCCAGGTTCATTTCCCAGCACCCAAGTGGCAGCTCTCACCTGTCACTCCAGCTCCAGAGCCTCTGACACCTCACACAGACATACATGCAAGCAAAACACCCATGTACATAAAATAAAAATAAATTATATATACACCTATTATATATATATATATATATATATATATATATATATATATAATTGCTCTCAAAAGAGTGGTGGGCCAGTGAGATGCTGTGAAAAGAGACCATCTCATTCTCAGTGTAGCATACATGTACCACAAATACAAAACTCTCTATCTATCTATCTATCTATCTATCTATCTCTTTCTCTCTCTCTCTCCTTCCCCCTCCCTCCCTCCCTCTCTCCCTCTCAAGAATGCAAGATAGATAAATAATTGTAAAAGAAATGTTTGTTGGGCTGGAGAGATGGCTAAGCGGTCAAGAACACTGACTGCTCTTCCAGAAGTCCTGAGTTCAATTCCCAGCAACCACATGGTGGCTCACAACCATCTGTAATGGGATCAGATGTCCTCTTCTGCTGTGTCTGAAGAGAGCAATGGTGGTGTACTCATATACATAACATAAACAAATAAATATTTTTAAAAAATGTTTGTTTTAAAGAACATCTCAAGAGTCTTTCCTAAGTAGACTCAGACAGATGCATAAAAATAAACCAAATGCCCTTCAACAGACCAATGACTAAAACATGGTATATATGTATATCACTATGTGTGCCTATGTGTCCATATGTATCCATATGTAACTGAGTACTATGTAGTTATGAAAACAAATGAAGATCTGCTATATGCACAACAGGGACGATTCTTGAAAATCAGTTCAAGAGGAAGAAGGGAGTCACTTGAGGACAAGTATGATTTCATTTATAGAAATATCTAAACTCGGCAAATTCATAGAGGCAGAAACTGGAATAAGGACTCCCGGGAGCTTCAGGGAGCGGGAAGCCATTGCTTAATGGCTACGGTTTCCCTTTGGTGTGGGGAAACATTTTGGAAACAGATAGCAAAGGTTGCAAAATACCATGAACATAATTAATCCAGTGAACTGTGCACTGAAAAGTAATGGTCAGATTTTATGTTGTGTGCATTTCATCATAAATAATGAAAATGTCATCTTGCCCAAGCTACTTGGTTCCTTTTCACTTTTTATTATTTTTTTTTCTGCGTGTGTTATTTACTCTGCATGTGCGTTTATGTGTGGGAGTGCGTGTGCAATACAGTGAATGTGGCTGACCAGAGTTCGACCTGGAGGAGCTGGTCCTCTCCTACCACGGGTCCTGGGGACTGAACTCAAGTTGCCAGTCTTGGCTGCAAGCCCTTCCAGCAGCTGAGCCATCTCACATGCCCCCAGACTTATTTTACACAGGCAGAGAGTATAGTGTGACAGACAGACAGGAAGGAAGAGAGGCCATTACTGCGGGGGAGGGGGGCCGGGGAGCAGGGGAGGGAAACTGAAGGTCTACGAGACCAGAGATGTTTCCACTGCACTCTATCTTCTCTCGTGCCTTTAAAACTTGATGCTGTGCCGTTTCCCATTCTTATAAATCTATACATTAAAAAAATAGAAAAAATAAAAAGCCATCCATCTGCTCTTTGCAAAAATCCCTAAGAATGTAACCACGTCAGCAGCACAGCGTGAAGTGAGGCATGGTCTCTTCCATGACCCCAGAAGTCACACTCCAGCGAGCCAGCTCGTGTGCTCAGACTCTGAGAGCCCCGTCTGTCCATTTGCTTGCTAAAAGCTACCTTCCTGGTACACTTTTCAACTGAGATAAACTACGGCCCCCATCGCAGGGCTGGGCCAGGGCTTCCACCCCTCGGCCTGTGTTCAGCAGTCTCTGATACCCTCGGTGCCTGCACAGAGTGGATCCGACCTCGGAGTCCCCCAAACATCACTCCATGCGACAGAGCACGCTCTAAGGACTGTCTCACCTCACCTTGGCCAGACGGCTGCTCTGCTCACTTCAAAAGGAGAGAAACCCGAGGTCCCTGCTCACAGGCAGCTGACCCAGGAAGGAGGGACTGAGCTGGACAGGCCGGGTGACAGGTGTGCACATGGTCTGTGACCTCGATACCAGCACCTGCTGCAGAGGATTCACTCGCAAGACATTGGCTGCCAGCAAGGGTCACCTGGATCCAGAGAGCTTCCCCTTTTACAGTCGCTCATTTTGAGACGAGTCTCATTATGTAACCTAAACCGGCCTTCAGCAATCAGTCCTCTGCCTCCCCGGCATTCTTTTTTTCTTTTCTTTTCTTTTCTTTTCTTTTCTTTTCTTTTCTTTTCTTTTCTTTTCTTTTCTTTTCTTTTTTTTTTTTTTTTTGGTTTTTTGAGACAGGGTTTCTCTGTGTAATCCTGGCTGTCCTGGAACTCACTCTGTAGAACAGGCTGGCCTCGAACTCAGAAATCCACCTGCCTCTGCCTCCCAAGTGCTGGGATTATAGGCATGCGCCACCACGCCCGGTTTAGTGCTGGCATTCTTATGTGCACCACCACGCCTGGCTGAACTTCCTTTCTTCCTTTCTTCCTTCCTTTCTTTCATTCTTTATTATATTTAATTAATTAATTAATTTAATCTGAGTACACTGTAGCTGTCTTCAGACACTCTAGAAGAGGGCGTCAGATCCCATTACAGATGGTTGTGAGCCACCATGTGGTTGCTGGGATTTGAACTCAGGACCTTCGGAAGAGCAGTCAGTGTTCTTAACCACTGAGCCATCTCTCCAGCCCCCTATTATTATTATTACTATTACTATTATTATTATCATCATTATTATTGCTGTTGTTTTGAGACCGGGGTCTCACTATGTAGCCCTGGCTGTCCCAGAGCTTACTCTGTAGACCAGGCTGTACTCCTACACTTTCAGAGATTGCCCCTGCTTCTGTGATCTAAGCACTGAGATCAAAAACCCTGAACTTCCTATTTTCATGCAGGTTCTGGGTGTGTTTGTTGCTAAGAGTTCACATGGAAGTGAATGCGTCCAAGACCCTGCCTGGCCCAGCCTATAAGCTACACTGATGGCTTCTCTCTGGCTTCCTGGTATACCCTGGAGACACCTCCACTGGGACACTGGTTTCGATGTGGTATCCAGGAGGGAGGGAAGAGAGACACCTCACTCACCTCCCGCTGCAGGACACTGCTGCCCACACCAAACCCCACCGCCCACCCACTCAGGACCCTTCTCACTTGGGTATGGTAAACAGCGTGTTTCGGGTTTTGATGTCCCAGATCTTGATACACTTGTCCATGGAGACAGAAGCTACCTTCTGGCTGTCAGGGTCAAAGCAGCACGAAGTGATGGACCTTTGGTGATGCTCTACACAGAAGCAAAGTGACCAGTGACTTCAAGGGAAAGCCTCAGGGGACCCAACCCCCTGGTGATGCAATGGGGACAATCCCAGTTTCCCCAGGGGACAATGCACCCACACATGCATTTCCTGCTTATCTGCTAGGAGCTATGCTTTCAGCTCAGCGACCTGGCCATATGCAACCACACAGCTCCCAGTTCAATGGGAGAGAAACCCCCAGGCAGGCTGTGGCCTGCTTTGTGCCAAGCCACGGGAGGAGCTCACAGTAGATCCTGGCTGGAAGGAAGCTCTAAGTCATCATGGATGCATTCCTGGAGATGGTAGTGTGGAGAAGGACGGTATGTAGCTAGAACTCGGTATGTAGCTAGAACTTGGGAATAGGAGAATAAGACGTGACCCATTAATAGGAAGGTGCAAAATGCTGAGAAGTGATATGCTAAAAGCCAAAGAGATGGAAAACACACACACATTTGATTCAGAAAGGGCTTCTAGCAATGCACTGTTAATAATACCTCTGGGCTGGGGGCGTGGCTCAGTGGTAGAGGCCCTGCCTAGAATCTCCCAGGGAGGGGCTGGGGGCGTGGCTCAGCGGTAGAGCCCCTGCCTAGAATCCCCCAGGGAGGGGCTGGGGGCGTGGCTCAGCGGTAGAGCCCCTGCCTAGAATCCCCCAGGGAGGGGCTTTAAGGTGTTCCCTCAGATTCCTTCCAACAGACTAGAGTATGGCAGAAGGGAACACATTAGGAAAGCAGTCATTGAGGCTAGAGACAGAGAGAGAGAGAGAGAGAGAGAGAGAGAGAGAGAGGGAGAGAGAGAGAGAGAGAGATCATTTTGAACTCCTCATCCTCCTGCCTCCTTGCACGCAGCAGCCGGTGGGGCTCATGATGTGGCCCTGACACGTCTCAACGTACCGATTGAAGGTCCCCATTGATCAACTGGTCAGGCATTGCTGCCACACGTGGGGAGCCTGGCAGCCTCACCTTTCATATGGATCACGGTGGTGATGTTTTCAGGATCCATTAGGAAGATCCCGCGATCCACATCCAAGGCCGCCAGCACGAACTTCCCATTGGGAGCGAATTTACAGCACACTACGAAGGTATCATGTCTGACTTTCCACTGGAACGAGGCAGGGCCCAAAGAGGACAGTGCAGCTGCTCAGTGGACCCCAGCTTTCAGGTGCTCCCCAGATCCCTTCCAACAGGCTGAGCCTAGCCGTCCCCTTAGTAAACGTGGTCAGACCCAGAGCACAGCTAGAGGATGGCAGGAGGAACGGGCGGCAGCGGCGGGCACCACCACAGAGGAAAGCAGTCACTGAAGCTGGGTGTGGCAGTGCACTCTATAATCCCAGCGCTTGGGAGGCTGAGGCAGAAGGGCCGCTAGTTCAAAGCCAACCTGGGCTGGGCTACAAGTGAGAGCCTACCTCAAAAGAGACCGGGAAGGAGGAAAATGGAGGGGAAGAAAAGGGAGGGGCAAGGAGGCAGGGAAGGAGGGAGAGAGATAAGGAGGGGAGGGAGGAAAGAGAAAGAGGGAGAGAAGGAAAGGGAGAGGGGGAAGGGGAGGAAGGGGAGGGGGAAAGGGAGGGGGATGGGAAGGGAGAGGGGAGGGGGAGGGGGAGAGAGGAGGAGGGGAAGGGGAAAGGGGAGGGGGAAGGGGAAAGGGGAGGGGGAAGGGGAAAGGGGTAGGGGGAAGGGGAAAGGGGTAGGGAGAGGAGGAAGGAGGGGAAGGAGAGGGAGAGGAGGAAGGAGGGGAAGGAGAGGGAGAGGGAGAGGGAGAGGGAGAGGGAGAGAGAGAGAGAGAGAGAGAGAGAGAGAGAGAGAGATGGTCCTGTATGCCTGTGATCCCAGCATGTGACACCCTGAGGCAGGAGGATTCTGAGTTCAAGGCCAACCAGAATCTCAGAGAGGAGAGAGAGAGAGAGAGAGAGAGAGAGAGAGAGAGAGAGAGAGATTACCCATAGCTTGTTCTTTGTCCTCTCTTGGAACACATGCTCCATGAGAGTTAACTGTCATGTTCTAAAGACACACACGCAGCTCTGTGTGGCCCTGGGGACTGACAAGGATATGAGCAGAGGCCTTCTGCCAACAACTGCGGGAGGGAGGGAGCCATCTTGGAAGGAGATCCGTCCAGCCCAGTGGGGGGCCCCAGCACAACTGCAGCTCCAAATGACCTTGTCACCGCGACTTAAGAAACTGGAGCCAGAACCACCGGAAACAAAACAGCATCGGCTGCTTAAGGCAACCAAGGTTCGGAGCTGTTTGTCACAAAGCCCTTTTAGTCACTACGCCATCCCTGATGCTGGCCACGGCCACTGGTGACTTGTGCAACAGAAATAAATAAAAGGACCTTAAAGACGGAGGCGGGTGTGTGTGTGTGTGTGTGTGTGTGTGTGTGTGTGTGCTTGAAATAGAAATGCTATCCAAAGACTAGCAGGGAAATTACAACAGGAAAAAAAATATCACTTGGGAAAAAATGTTCCAAGTCAGGAATAATCCATACAAGTGTCATCTGATACCAGCACACTGGCTAGTTCCTTTGTTTGTGATACCTGGCATGTGACGGTGGGAGACGTTGCCTCCTGCCTGCATGCCGAGGCTGTGAGGTGGCATGGCTTTCTGGGAAAAGTTAAGCTTTGCCGTCCTACACTGCTTACCTTAGCAATGAAATCTAGCTATATACCCTGAAGAGATATCAAAACCCAGGCGTGTGGCATGTGTGCGTGTGGCGTGTGTGTGTCTGTGTGTGTGTGTGTGTGTGTGTGTGTGTATGTGTGTGTGTGTGTGTGTGTGTGTGTGTATGTGTGTCTGTGTGTGCACGCGCAGGACTGTGGAAATGGTTCCTCGGTTAGGCACACCCACTGCTCTTACAGAGGACTGGGGCTCAGCTCCCAACACCCATGTCAGGCAGCTCCCAACTTCCTGTAACTCTAGCTCCAGCGGACATGACACTCTTCCTCTGGCCTCTAGGGATACCTGCACTCATGGGGTGAGCATGTATTTTGGTTTTTTGTTGTTGTTGTTGTTGTTGTTTTGTTTTTTCGTTTTTTGAGACAGGGTTTCTCCGTGTAGTCCTGGCTGTCCTGGAACTCACTCTGTAGACCAGGCTGGCCTCGAACTCAGAAATCCGCCTGCCTCTGCCTCCCAAGTGCTGGGATTACAGGCGTGCACCACCACGCCCGGGTAGGGTGAGCATGTAAACATTAAGGTACACATGCTTACACATAAGGTCAATTCCATATGTCAATTATACAATAACGAGCTAGGGAGATGGCTCAGTGGATAAGGCATGTGCCATCAAACGTTAAGGACCGGAGTCTGAATGGCCTAGAATCCATGTAAAAGTCAGAAGGAGAATCTATCTGCAATCCCAGCACTCCTGTGGGGAGATGGGAGTCAGGGACAGGGCATCCCCAGAAGCTTGAGAGCAGCTAGCCTGGTATATTCAGAGAGAGAGAGAGAGAGAGAGAGAGAGAGAGAGAGAGAGAGAGAGAGAGATCAAACAACCCTCTGTCAAACATGTGGATTGTAAGGACAGATGTCCAAGGTTTTCCTCTGACTCAGACTAGCTTTCTCTCTCTCTCTCTCTCTCTCTCTCTCTCTCTCTCCTCTCTCTCTCTCTCTCTCTCTCTCTCTCTCACACACACACACACACAGAGTAAGAGAGAAAGACAGAGAGACAGAAGCAGAGAGACAGAGACAGAAGTTTAAAATAACAACGGCAGTCACAAATATATGCATATTTCACTTAGCATCAGCCCTGTCGGCCAGACAGGCGCCCTGGCTCCGTGGGTAAAGCTTTATAAGCTGGAAAATCTGAATTCAAAACCTACACGGTGGAAGGAGAGAGCGGACTTCCACAAGCTCTCCTCTGATTCGTGTGCACAGGTAGACACACACACACACACACACACACACACACACACACACAGCAGCCCTTCTGTGGGGCCAGCAAGGCAGGGCCTCGCCTATCTGTGCTGTGAAGCCCTGCAGCATTAGTTAGCAAGGAAGAGAAGTCAGCTGTGACTGTGCTGCTGCAATCCCAGCCCCTGGAAGGCCGAGGCCAAAAGACCAAGGGTTCCAGGCTAGCCTGGGCTGCAGAGAAAGACAAAGCAGAGCAAGACAAAAACAAAAACAAAAATGCCTATATTCAGAAGCAAACTACACAGGACAGACATGCCAACATATTAATCTATGAATTATCCTTAAAATGTTTGAGTGTGCTGAATTTTACACTAAGGAGAAAAGAATATTTGGGTTTTTTGTTCTCCTTTTCCTTCTTAGTATTTGTTTATTTTATGTGTATGGGCGTTTTGCCTACTTGTATACACACACACACACACACACACACACAGAGAGAGAGAGAGAGAGAGAGAGAGAGAGAGAGAGAGAGAGAGAGAGAGAGCATGCAGTACCTGGGCATGCTAGAAGAGGGAGTCAGACCTCCTGGCATGGACCTTCTGTAATGGAGTTACAGAAGCTTGTGAGGCACTGCGTGGCTCTTCTGGGAACCAAATCAGGATCCTTTGCAAAAGCAACCAGTGCTCTAAATCGCTGAGCCGTCTCTCCAGAGGATCTCATTGTGTAGCCCAAGTTAGTCTTGAAAATGGGTTCCTCTTGTTTTAGCCTTCCCCGTACTGAGATTATAGGTGTACCACCACTGTGCCAACTTAGAAAGGTGTGTGTTCACTTTTGTTACTGTTGTTTTGTTTTTTGTTTTGTTTTGTTTTGTTTTGTTTTGTTTTGTTTTGTTTTAGGAGATAGGGCCTCACTCTGTAGCCCAGGCTGTCCTCTAACTCACAGAGATCCACCTGCCTCTGCCTCCTGAGTGCTGGGATTAAATGTGTGCGCCACCACCTTGCTAGAAAGGCCGTTTTTAAGGAAAGAAGAGGAGAGGGAGGTGATAAAGATTGACTAAGAGAAAGTAGCAAAGACGTTAGGTGGGGGTAGCAAGGGTTGGGACAGGAGGCGCCAGAGGGCCCCTGGGCGGTGCTAATGAAAGGATAAGGTTATAAGCTAGGAATCCCCCGTGCCTGGCACGTGGGGGGCACTTGGATCCCCAACGCCAGTGGGGGAGGGTGGGCGCGACACTGCGTGGCGGCCACGTAAGCGGAAATGACTTAACTAGTTTTTCCTGCCTCTGTGAGAGGCTGGTAGGTTGTCAGAGAGCGTGGATTTGGATGGTTTGAACTGATTGGCTTAGAAGCTTGTGGTAGGCGGGTTCTGTTATAAGTCTATAAAAGGCCAAGGCAAGCCAGTCCTCGCTGGGCTTACTTCTTCTACCCTGCGCGGGGAGGCTGTAACCCCCCAGAGCTCTGGATATTAAAATCCTCTTGCAAATTGCATCAGGTCTGTCTCTCGTGAGTGTTTCGAGGTGCCGGTTTCCGAGGCATGGGGTGCAGGAGTACCCCCGTTTTTTTCTTTCGGGTCTTACACTAACACTGCCCAGGCTTGGGGACTGCAGAAGGAAGGGATCCCAGGACTGTTGGGACAGCACGAGAGACTGGGAAAGGCCTACAGCTTTGGCTCTTCGGCCTCATACCCTTTGCTCTATGGGCTCAGCCTGCTTCCTGCCTCATCAAGTCCCAAGTCCAAGTGGCTCCCTGGGGAACCTGGGGTGCATGGTCAACTTGCTCTCGGCCTCTCCCTGTGGATCGGAGCAGCCCCGATCCACCTGGAAGCCTCTCTTGCCCAATACCTACCTTCCATCAATGCGGTCTCCCTGCAGGTGAGAATATGCTCTTCCTGGAAGACCTGGGGCTTCTGTCATTGTTCCCCACCCCAGGTCCATCCCAAAGCCACTGAAGCCCAGTCATGGCCTTGTGCTCTGACACCCTCACAGGGGCAGGGCGTACGTACCAGAAGCTGACCTGTCTCAACGTCCCAAGCCCTCACCGTCTTATCATAGGATGATGCCACCATCCTAGAAAAGAGTCAAACACACGTTGCATCTTAACAATAGTCGCCGCGGCCCGTAGTTCCTATGAGAAAGGAGTCTTTCTGCTTTGGATAACTTAGGACCAAGATGGATCTTTCCAAAGACTCTGGGGACTTGTGCATCCCCGCTGATTCTCCTTAGCCCCATTATCCTTCCTACCCTTTCGACACTCCAAGATAGTCTTCTATATTTAAGGTTATAAAAATATGATTTCAAGGGCTAAAGAGATGGCTTGGTGGTTTCCAGTGCTTGCTACTCTTCCAGAGGGCCTGGGTTCAGTTCTCAGCACCCACAGGGTGGCTCCAACACTTCCAGCCTCCACAGGCAGCACACACATGCAGTTCCCTTACATACGGGCAGGCGAAACACTGGCAGGCATAAAATATAAACAAGCAAAACAAAAAGCTCTCTCTGTAGAGACACATATATAATGTGTTTGTTTGTTGTTGTTGTCTTGAGACAGGGTTTCTCTGCCTGTCCTGGACTTGCTTTGGAGACCAGGCTGGTCTCAAATTCACAGAGATCCACCTGCCTCTGCCTCCCAAGGGCTGGGATTAAAGGCGTGTACCACCATTCCCAGCTAGTAAGTAAAATATTTAAAAGAAAAGATTGTTAGACAGACAGACAGATGGATAGACAGATAGACGGATAGACAGACAGACAGACAGACAGACAGATAGACAGATAGATAGGTCATGTTCTGGACTCTACCCTTGTATTATCAGTCTTTGTGCAGGAAAACGCCTTTCTGGACTGCCTGCTGTGTTCCGAATTGCTCTCGTACATTTAGATGTGTGCATGAACGTCCTGCTGTGTGTGCTTGAAGACCTAGTCTCCAACTGGTGTGGAGGCTGAAGGGCCTTGCTGAGGGTCTGTCTTTATTCGTGTTTAATCCACTGATGGGCTCACACTTGGATGGCACTGTTGACCGGTGCTGGGTGGGCTACATACAGGCAGTAAGCCCTGGTGGGGTCATGTCTTTGAAGGGCAGACCTTGTCTCCGGAGTATGCCTGTGTCTCCGCTTATAGGCTGCCGTGAAGCCAGCACCTTTCCCACGTTGCAGTGTCCTGCTGTGACATCATGCTCTGCCACGGCTCAGACCTACAGTTGTGTGACCTATAGACTCCTGAGCCAGGACAAGTCTTTCTTCCCTGAAGTGTAGCATATGGCAACGATTTCATATATATATATGAAATATGTATGTGTATATATATATATGTGTGTGTGTGTGTGTGTGTGTGTGTGTGTGTGTATATATACACATACATATTTCATATATATATATGAAATCTTTATATATATTATATAATATATATAATATATAATTATATATAATATATAATATATATTATATATTATATTATAATATTATAATATAATATATAATATATATTATATATTATATTATAATATTATAATATAATATATAATATATATAATATATATAATATATATATAATCCCTATGATGTCTGAGCGCCACCCTTGCCTTTAACTTGTGTTGTTCTTTGAGAGCTTCTGCTCAGGTATCAAGGAACCCATTTAAAAAGTTACTTTTCTCATTTTAAATTATGTGAACGTGTGTATCTGTGTATGTGAGTCCAGTCCCCCGGAGCTGGAGTTACAGGAGACTGTGAGACACCTCACATGGGTGCTGGGAATTGAACTTGGGTCGTAACTTGTGAGCCATCCCTCCAGTGAACTTTGGGGGTCGGGGGTAGGTCAGTTTGACACAGCTAGAGTTATATGAAAGGAGGGAGCCTTAGTTGAGATAATGCTTCCATACGATTAGGCAGTAGGAGGTTCTGGGCAAGCCGTGGGGAGCAAGCCAGTAAGCAGCACGCCTCCATGGCCTCGCCATCAGCTCCTGCCTCCGGGTTCCAGCTCTGCTTGAGTTCCTGCCTTTGGTGATCAACAGCGGTGTGAAAGTGTAAGTCAAAGAAACCCTCCCCCCACCCCCACCCCCACCCCCACCCCCAACTTGCTTTTGGTCAGGGTTGTCTCCTCAGGGCAACAGTGAGCTGAGGTCAGGTGCAGCTGCCTCGGGCTTTGCCTGACCATAGAAAAGATGCTTTGTGAGGGAAATTCAAGCCAAGTTTCGTGGCACACCTGTCATCTCAGCCCCCGGAGGAGCCGAGACGGGAGGGCTGCTGCTGCACGCGGGAGGCAAGCTGGGCTGCGTAATGAGTTGCAGACTGGGCTGCTCTATGGAGTGAGTCTCAGTCCCAAACAAGAATCAGAGGAGGAGGTGGGGAGGAGAACCAGGAGAGGAAGAGGACAAAGAGGAAGAGGAGGAGATGGAGGAGGAGGAAGGAAGGAATAAAAGAAAATTCAGACTAGGTTCTTAAACCTCTGCATTCTATTTTAAGCAATTTAAAGGTTCAGAATGTTGTTGCACTGTTAGACTCCTTGATTCTCAAAGCGCAGAGAACCATTGAGGCCCCTACAGGGGAACGTGGCTGTATATTTTCCTAAACAAAAGCCTGTACACGGGTCTGGAGGCCTGCCCGCGGACTCTGACTTTCCCCAACCAGTGTCAAACAGACCGGACGGACGTCACCTTCTGTTGTCAGCCGTGATACTGCACTCTAAAACAGGAGCCTTGGGTCGTGGCTCAAAGTCGCAAACCACGGTTCCGTCTTCAGCATCCTCCAATCAGTGGGAGAGAGGAGAGACAGTGGTCAAGGCTTAGGTGTGGAGGTCATGGATTCCCATCAGCAGGAGCTCCTAGCTTGCCTACAGCAGAGTTCTGGGGCTGCCCAACACTCCAAGCAGGAGGGGCACTGCATCGCCCGCCCACAGCACCCTCAGGAAGTCCCCCTCAGTGCCCCAGGCACAGATGGGCCCTGGGCATGCTGGGAGTGGACTCGGGTGATTGCTTGCTCATTTTGTACTGGCCAAAGAGGTTTTGCAGAATCTATCGATATCCCTCAAGAACTTTTTTTAAATAGAGTTCCATGCCCTTTGGCCCTGTGCCTATACTCCTAGGGGTGCCTCTGAAGGAAATAACCAGATTTGTGGTTAAAGCCTTCTATCCGTATAGGGGCCAATGAGGTAGCTCTGTGGAGGCTTGCCACCAAGCCTGATGACCTGAGTTCAATCCCCGGGATCTACATGGTAGGAGGGAGAGAGCCCACTCCAGAAAGCTGTCCTCTCCTTTCCACAGACACACAGTGCAACTTTCTTTAACATAATTGAAGATTTATGTAGCGTAGGAGAGACGGCTCAGTGGTTAAGGGCGCTGGCTTCTCAGAGGACCCAGGTCGGTCCCCAGCACCCGCATGGCAGATAACAGCCATCTGTAACTCCAGGTCCATGGGGGATCCGACTTCCTCTTCTGGAGTCTGCAGTCACCAGGCATGCACACACGGTGAACACATGAACATGCAAGCAAAACACACATGCACTCCAGTTTCCTGCAGCCACAGGGACAGTTAAGAGCACCAGATAACAAGGTGTTGGGGGCAAAGCCCAAAGGAAGCCAGGCGTTCCCCGATCTTCTCTTGGAGAGCTTGGGGCTCACCACGTACAGCCAATAGCCTACATCAACCCGTGTAAAGCGTTGCCTGTGAGAAAGGTATACCAGAGCCCAGCCTGGAAGCTTAAAGAAGGGAGACCAGTCCTGTGGACTCTGTGCCTAGCCCACACTGGAATTCCAGGAAGGCAGTTTGCGCAGGCTGTAAAGGTATGCTTAGCTGCCTTTATTATGTGGGGGACAATCTCCTAAGATGGTAAAGGACTATTCACCAGACTGGTTCCCAGACTAAGGCCATATGTTGGTTTACCGGTGGCCTTTACGGTAGCCCCAGGCCACACACCCAGTTCCCTACGCCTGTCCCCTGGGGCGTGTGGCCACATTCAGTAAATCCCAGGAGGCCTTTTTGCAAGCTCAGTGGAGCTGGAAAAGTTCCCCAGTTGGAATTCAGCAGGGCAGGGCACACCCAGGCTGGTGTCCTGGGCTCAGGAAGCCGGGCTGATGCTGTCCACTGGGACCCAGACTCTCTGGCTTGGCACAGTGCCTCTAAAGCAGTGTTTCTCAACCTGTGGGTTGAGACCCCTGGGGGGGGGGTCCTAACAACCCTTTCACAGGGACCACCTAAGACCATTGGAAAACAGATAAGTGTATTACAACTCCCGACGGTAGCAAAATTACTGTTATGAAGTAGCAATGAAATAATTTTATGGCGGGGCGGGGGGGGGGGGGGAGTGTCACCAAGACATGAGGAACTGTGTCAAAAGGTCACTGCCTTAGGAAGGTTGAGAAACACTATGCTAGGGGAAAACAACACACACACACACACACCCCTCCCCGCACGCATGAGGCTGTAAGCGACAGTGGTCTGGGCAGAGAAAGAAGTGATTGCAAATTCAATAGTGTCCCCATGTGGCCAAAAGAAGGAACAGCAGCCAAGGACGGAGGCTCCCAGCAGGTTTTTGAGCTTGGCCTTTGGAGAAGCCTGCGCCTGCGGAAGTGAGTTTGGAGATTAAAATACTGATAGGGTTTTGATTAGTGTTGTAGGAAGTTTTTAATTTTGTTTTCTTTTCCTGTTTAGTACGGAGCCCAGCAGGCCCCTGCGTCTGTTAGACAGGTCTTTCGCCCTGAGCCATAGCCCCGACGGACCGAGTACTAGTGAGATTTTGAAGGAGGCAGAAGGAAAGCCCTAACTGACGCTCAGAAAAACCAGGGGAGTGTGACATGGGTTGGAGGTGAAATGTATGGTTCAGCATTTCTGTGTGGTCCCAAGTCTTTAAGTGGTGTGTGTGTGTGTGTGTGTGTGTGTGTAACAGAAAAACAAGACAAGCAAAAAACCAAGCAGACACATCCAGCCTTTTCAGCCCAGACATGCACAAGTCGCATGAATCCTTCTGATGAATGGCACACCATGACAATTACCTGTGAGGATTGTGAGTTCAAAGCCAACCTAGGTTACATTAGCAAAACCTTGCTTCAAAAATAAAACATACAAAAAATTAAGATTGGGACTGGAGAGACAGACAGCTCCGCAGCTAAAAGTACTGGCCGCTTCTTCCACAGGACCTAGGTTCAATTTCCAGCACCCACAGGGTGACTCACAGCCATCTGTAACTCCAGTTCCAGGGGGGGAAAAATAAATAAATAAATAAATAAATAAATAAATAAATCTGATGCCCCCTTGTGGCCTCTGTAGGAACTGCATACATGTGGTAAACAGACAAAATCCCATACAGGGAAATAAATATATTGGAAATAAAATTTTAACCAAAGATAATAACACATAGCTTAGTGACTTCCAAGTAGAGACCAGGAACAAAAGGACCCCCCTCCCCAAAACTGGGGACTATCAGCATTGTGGTCTTCAGCCCGAGCCCCCACTGTGTCCAGAGCCACAGGCTGGCTGCCCCTGGGCGTTTTCTGAGGACTCGACACTGGGATGGGCTCCTTTATCTTGCAGTTGCTCAGAAACCTTGGCAAACCCCAGAAAATAAGAACTCTGTGCTGGAGAATTCTCCAGCAGAGGAGCCTAAGTGTACACATTGTCGTCGGAGCGCTAGGAGACCCAGTCCCCTGGCCACCTACCCACAGCTTCACTGTGCAGTCGTAGGAGCTGCTGATGAACCTTGTGTCATTCATACAAAAGTGGCAGGAGCTCACGATGTGGTCGTGCCCGATTATTATTTTATACGGGATCTAAACAAAAGGATGGATACAAACAACCAGTTTAATGGTGTTGCTGGACGCAAGGACGTCATGCAAAAAAAACAAACAACAAACAAAAAAAAACAAAAAAAAACAAAAAACAAAAACAAAAAAACCATAAACATGTGACATGAAAAGAAAAAATAAGGAAAGCATTCCAGCACAAAAACGATGGGTAGGAGGGAGTTGTATACCTTGAAAAGAATGAACCGTTGTTGAAAGAAATTGAAGACCTACATAAAAGGACCGACGTCCCGTGATCACAGATGGGCCGATGGAATCGTGCTAAAATATCAGAGGCCCTCAAAAAGGACCCACAAGTTCAACCCCATCTCATCAGATTCCAAGATGGTAATGAAATCTTTGTAGAAAGTGACAAACTGATCTTTTTTTCTATGTGTGTTTGTTTATTTATTTATTTATTTATTTATTTAGACCATTTTCTGTGAAGTCCTGGACATCCTGGAACGCACTGTGTAGACCAGGCTGGCCTGGAACTCACAGAACTCTGCCCACCGCTGCCTCCTCAGAGCTGGGATTAAAGGCGTAAGGAAGCACACCCAGCCTCTTTACATGTACTTTTAATTTTTATTTATGTGCATGTGTGTAAGTATGTGGACACATATGCATGTGTGTGTGTGTGTGTGTGCGCGCGCGCGCGCGCTGTGGGTGTTTAGTGCAGTGGGAGGCCAGAAGAGGGCATTGGAGGCCCTGGATGCAGCGTTACAAGTGTTTTGTTGTTTGTTTGTTTGTTTGTTTGTTTTGGATTTGGTTTTTCAAGACAGGGTTTCTCTGTGTAGCCCTGGCTGTCCTGGAACTCACTCTGTAGACCAGGCTGGCCTCGAACTCAGAAATCCGCCTGCCTCTGCCTCCCAGAGAGCTGGGATTACAGGCGTGCGCCACCACCGCCCGGCAAATGTGACCATGGGAATGTTTTTTTTTTTTTTTTTTATTCCGAGACAGAGTTTCTCTGTGTAGTCCTGGCTGTCCTGGAACTCACTCTGTAGACCAGGCTGGCCTCGAACTCAGAAATCCACCTGCCTCTGCCTCCCAAGTGCTGGGATTACAGGTGTGCGCCACCACGCCCGGCTTACAAGTGGTTTTGTGCCACCCAACATGGGTGCTGGGCAATGAGTTCGGGTCCTCCCGGAAGAACAGCGCATGCGCCTAACCACTGAGCAAGAACAGCGCATGCTCCTAACCACTGAGCAAGCTCTGCGGTCAAGCTGCTCTTACAGCTTTTGTGAAAATTCAAGAAGAAAATTCACCCATCTGTGGGTGGGTGAGATTGCTCAACTGGTGAAGGCGTTTACCGCCAAGCCTGGTGACCTGAGTTCAGTCCCTAGGACGTGCCACACAGTGGAAGGAGACACCACCTTAACAAACTGACCTCTAACTTCCAGACTTCCACTAACCCACAGCAAGTGCCGTGGTCTCTGCCTGTGATCGACCCCTGCACTGAGGAGTCAGACAGCGAACCACCGGGGCTGGCTGGTCACCCAGCCCAGCCTAACTGGAGAGCTAGTGAGCCCCAGCTCCCAGTGAGAGATCTTGTCTCAAAACCGAGCAAATAAAAAACACCCAGGTAGGCTGGACTGTGGGGACCAAGCCTTGAATCCCAGCACTCAGCACTCGGGAGGCAGAGGCACGCAGATCTCTGTGAGTTCAAGGCCAGCCTGGTCTACAGAGTAAGTTCCAGGATAGCCAAAGCTACACAGAGAAACCTTGTATTGTAAACAAACAAAAAAGAAACACCAAAGGAGGGAGTGAGGCTAGAGATGAAGCCAGTGTGAGTCTGACATTCTGAACCCGATCACCAGGACCCACGAGGTGGGAAGAGAGCCCACTCCCCAAAAGTTGTCCTCCCACTCATATGTGCATAGCCTTTCTCCACACACTAATAACAACAACAACAACAACAACGACGACGACAACAAAATCCAAGGTGGATGGGAAATGAGGAATGACACTCAATGTTGGTCTGTGGCATACACACACACACACACACACACACACACACACATGCGCATGCATGCACCCATAGATACTCATGCACATGTGCACACATAGGCACACATGCACACACACATCCCCACTCCAGCGTGTGCGCACACACATACACACAAGAATGCTAGTATGCATGACATGCACATACAAAGATGAGAGAATAAGCCTTTTAAAGCACATTTTCTGAGAAAACTAGTTATTTACACACAAGAAAACAAACATCCTCCTACCGCCTATAGAAACGGAGTCAAAATGGATCAAAAGCTTAAATGTTGGGCTGGAGAGATGACTCAGCGGTTAAGAGCACTGACTGCTCTTCCAGAGGTCCTGAGTTCAATTCCCAGCAACCACATGGTGGCTCACAGCCATCTGTAATGGGGTCTTATGCCCTCTTCTGGAGTGTCTGAAGACAGCTACAGTGTACTCATATACAATAAATAAATAAATAAATAAATAAATAAATAGATAAATCTTTTAAAAATATTCTAAAAAGTGCTTACATGTTGAGTATTGAAACTCTAAGGCTCCGAGGAAAGCAAAGGTGTACATATCCCCACTCTTGCCTTGGTGGCTTTTTAGATCTGACACCAAATGACAACAGCAAGAATAGATAAATGCCATCACGATTAAAATCATGTGTGCCAGTGTTCTCAGCAAAGGGGAAATGACAGTCGGAAGATGGAACCCTGCACCAAAAGGTAAACTTGGAAGAGTCACCATGAGGGAGGACACAGCCGGAAAAGGACAGCCGGGGCAAGACCGAGAAGGCAGGTCACTTTCGGACAGCCGCTTCGTCAGTGCGGCTATTCGTCCTTGGAATAGAACCTGTGTGATCACCGTGATCGAGAGAAGTCTGCAATGCTGGGCGGTGGTGGTGGCGCACACCTTTAATCCCAGCATTTGGGAGGCAGAGGCAGGAGGATTTCTGAGTTCGAGGCCAGCCTGGTCTACAGAGTGACTTCCAGGACAGCCAGGGCTACACAAAGAAACCCTGTCTCGAAAAACCAAAAAGAGAGAGAGAGAGAGAGAGAGAGAGAGAGAGAGAGAGAAGTCTGCAGCAGAGTATAGCGCCCTCTGCATTTCAAACATGCTCCCTGGCGTGGGGGGAGCAGTACCAGGACCCCATTTCTGCCAGTTGCAAAGACAGAACTTCGGAAGACTCCCCAAGGAAGGCCCTAAAAATCTCCTACCATAAGTAGTGACTCTCCATCTCAGAGGGACAAACCGTGACTATCTTTCACACATGAGCCCAGGCTGCTGCTACTGTTCCCTTCCCGAAAGATAGACTCCATGTTTGGAGAGACAGAGCAGTCAAGCCACCAGTGCTGTGGATTTGGCTTAATCCTTGTGTTATCGGTTCTCAAAATTGCATTTTGAAAAATTCTGCATGTGAGACGCTAAGGGTCCCTACCCCCAGCTGGTTCTGATTGGCGGGAAAAAAATTGCCAACAGCCAATGGCTGGGCAGGGAGACGGAGGCGGGACTTTAGGGTTCTAGGGCAAGGGGACCATGGAGGAAGAGGCAGAATCAGCAGAAGGGCCAGGCTTGAGAGCTGTAAAAGGGAGAGCATACAGTCATGTAAGAGCCAGGACAGAGCGGTCCCTGAGGGGAAGAGACGGGCCCAGGGTCTAGGGTAGCAAAGATGGAATATAGATTTTTAGTAAGTAATGATTCAGGAGTATCAGAGGGGAGGCGTTAGCAGTGTAGGAGTGGCCCAGACATTGGGCTAATAAAGGCATATTAAATATAAGGATGCGTGCGTGCATATGTGTGTGTGTGTGTGTGTGTGCGCGTTTGCGTGCGTGTGTGTGTGTGTGTGTGTGTGTGTGTGTGTTTCATTTGAGAACTGAATTGGGGCGCTAGCGAGGAATTTGCGCAGCCATTGCCGAGGAGGTAGAGCAGATTACTCAACTACAGCAACGCCCCAGTGTTTGCCTCTTTTGCTTCCTATAGCTCTGAGTAGAAACAACCGTCCCTCCCAGCTGAGCCAAATTTAAACGCATATGCCTGTGGCTTTATAAGTTTAAAGCACAATTAAAAGAGTCGGAAAGCCCTCTCTGTTTGCTAGACACCCCCCAAGGCCTTGAATGCAAGGGGTGGGACAGACCCTTCCTTCACCCACCAGTACCTGGCAGCAGAGAATGCAGACTGCCCTCCCCAAATTGCTATTCCCATTTTTCTCCTGTGTAATGGAATCCCTAATTTCCACCTAGACTTTTGGGGAAAAATAAAAGAATGAGAAGAAAAGACAAACAGAAATAAACTACATCCTAAAAAAAATAAAATAAAGTTCCCAGGCATTGTGGTAGCCACCTTTAAAGATTTATTTTATATTATATTTAATAAGGATGTACGCATATGAGTACAGGCGTCTGTGCAGGCCAAAGGCCTCTGTCTCTTGGAACTGGATTCACAGGAAGCGAGAGCCACCTGACGTGGGTGCTGGGGTTTGAACTTTGGTCCTCAAGAAGAATGGCACAAGCTCTAAATGCTAAGCTGACTCTCCAGACCCAAGGGGCACCCCCTTTAGTCGCGGCTCTCAGGAGGCAGAGGCAGAGGCAGACAGATCTAAGTTCAAGACCAACCTGGTTCTTACACAAAGAGTTCTACATCATTCAAGGACACATAATGAGACCCTATCTCAAAAAAAAAAAAAAAAAAAAAAAAGGATTTAATTTAATTCAGTAAAAACATCGTGCTGTAAAGGGTAGCATCAAGAAGTTACATATCAGCTGGGCGCGGTGGCGCACACCTGTAATCCCAGCACTTGGGAGGCAGAGGCAGGCAGATTTCTGAGTTCGAGGCCAGCCTGGTCTAGAATGAGTTCCAGGACAGCCAGGACTACACAGAGAAACCCTGTCTCGAAAAACAAAACAAAAGAAGGAGGAGGAGGAGGAGGAGGAGGAGGAGGAGGAGAAGTAGTGGTTACATATCTGGCCAGGCATGGTGGCACATGGCTTTAATCCCTAACACTTGGAAGGCAGAGGCAGGCGTTACTCTGTGAGTTCGAGGCCAACTTGGTCTACAGAGCAAGTTCCAGGACAGCCAGGGCTACACAGAAAAACCCTGTCTCAAAAATAAAGAAAGGAAGAAAGAAAGAAGGAAAGAAAGAAAGAAAGAAAGAAAGAAAAATAAAAATTACATATCTGATATGGGGCATGTACTTAGAATGCATGATGAAATACTCATTTTATTTAATTATATTGTTTTCTTCTTTGTGTGCACAGTGCAGTAGCATATGTGCATATTCACACGTGTAGAAGGTATACTACTGTAGAAGGTGTATATGGAGACTCTAATAGGGATGGTGGCTGCCTAGGGTTAGGAGGGTGGGCTATAAGAAAACAAGAAATGACCGATAATCGCTAACCTTTTTTGATGGCTGGGAGGCGTGAGTTGGGACGGCTATACAATATGAAGACGTTTAAAAACAAAAAAAAAAACAAAACAAAAAACAAACAAACAAACAAACAAAAAAAACCGTGCAATGTACGCCTTGCTCAGATGGACTGTGTGGTACAAGAACTATAACAATAACGCGGAACATCCCACAGCTAAGAATCACCGGGCAGGGCCATGTCAGGATTCCTGACACTGAGTGGAGGGAGCCGGGGTTTGGGTCTCTGCCCAGGAAGGTGGAGGTGGATAAAGTCCCCCCACAGTTGCAGGGGACGCCCCAGGGTGTAAAAAGGGTGCATGGGGCTGGGAATGTAGAGGTGAAGGCACTGGCCACCAGGCTGCAGGGGACTCAGACAGCCTCAGGCGTCACTAATGCCCTCCACCAGGGGGGCTGCACAGGCTACCCCGCCCCTCCCCCCACCTGCCTTCTACAGAGACTGCGGTGGGAGGGTGCAGAGTGGACGACCCGCCTCACTCGGGTGGCCGGAAGGCACTTGGGTCCTCGGACATTGGTGGGTGGTTCTGACCTTAGAGAGAGGCTGCTGGTTGCCCCAGAACTTCTTCACGGTGGCCTTGTGGTGTTTGTCACGTGGCCGACGATCCTTCTCTAAGGCCAGGGGATCGCGGGAGGACAGATTATAATACCGACGGATATCCGGGATAGACAGCTTGAAACGACCCAACGCTCTCACCAGGGTGGCCCATGGCACTGTGCTGTGTCGCGCCCTGGCGCGCTTGGAGGGATCCATGTCCTTGTCCTCAGCTGAACTCCTCCTGTCTTCGCTGAAATCCATCATATTGCCTCCAGCAGAGCTCTTCCTACTATCGACCGAACCCCTTTTGCTGTCGCCGGAAAGTCTCCTGCTGTCGGTGGATAATCTGCTGTCGGTGGAAAATCTTTTGCTATCGACGACGGAAAACCTTCTGCTATCGGCCGAACCCCTCTTGCTATCGACCGAACCCCTCTCGCTATCGACCGAACTCCTCTTGCTATCGACCGAACTCCTCTTGCTATCGGCCGAACCCCTCTTGCTATCGGCCGAACCCCTCTTGCTATCGGCCGAACCCCTCTTGCTATCGGCTGAACTCCTCTTGATATCAGCCGAACTCTTACTGTACGCCGCAGCTGTCCTGTCATCGATCAAAACCCAATTGTAATCAGCAAAATCCAACTTCTTGGGCTCAAGAGACCCCTTCCGCCAAGTGTCCTCGACAAAATCCAATATCCTGGGTTCAAGGGACCCCTTCCGCCAACTGTGCTCGAAAATATCCATCACCGTGGGCTCAAGAGACCCCTTGCGCCAATTGTCCTCGTCAAAATCCAACCTCTTGGACTCAAGAGACCCCTTGCGCCAACTGTCTTCGACAAAATCCAACTTCTTGGGCTCAAGAGGCGCCTTCCCTTTAGTACTCCTCTTTTTCTTCTTCTTCCTCTTCTTGACATCAGGAGAACCCTCCATGGCCTGGTCAGGGCTGCTCTGTACCTCTCCCGTGTCTTTCTTCATCATGTCAGTAATTTCCCTGCTCTCTTTAGACTCCTTCTTAGTCTCTCCTGAACCCTTCCAGGCCTCTCCAGAATCTTTCCTAGCAGCCGCTGAGGCTTTTGGGGGGACTTGGAGTGAGGACATCTTGGAGCCTGCCCTCCCCTCCACCCCCCCAGCCGCGGGCCCAGCAGGAACGGTGGCACCGCGAGCCCACACCCTGCGCTGAGCCCTTCCGATCCACGATCCACGTGCTGCACCTGGTTCTGCTACTGACCCGCCCACTTCCTGACTTCGGAGGCTTCAGGCAGGAATGTTCCCTTCCCGGACAGCCTGGGCTACTTAGCAAGACCCAATCTCGGTAAAAGAGAAAAAGGAAGAGCAGCCAGGAGGAAATGAGGGAGGGCTGACAGAAGAGGCCTCCCAATGCAGAGCACTGCTGCCCCTAAAATGGTCTCTGGCATTTTGGACGCATAAGGAAGGAGCCTGAGGTGCAAACCAGGGATCTTACCCTTGTGCCCTCCTGGATCCTGGCTCTTTGTACCGTAAATCTCTGTCCCTTTGCCCGTGGAAGAGCTCATAGCACACCCACTTTGTGTCTGACAAGTGGTCCATAAGTTATGGGTTCCCTCCACGTTATGACTTGGAGGGAGCAGGATGCAGCTTCTGGGGACCAGGGTTACAGCATTTGTGTGGTGACAAGGGAACGCTTCACTACAACTCACAGCAATGATAGTGACAGGCCCAAGAAAAGACTGGGCGGAGTAACTGGATGAAATACAGAGGGTTCTCACATCTGGGTGGTTAGGCAAAGCACCGTCATCTTCGTGCTTCCTTTGCAGTCTTTCTCGTTCTAGAAAGTCCCCTGCACTTTGGTCCCCACCCGCACCCCCACTAAGGCGCTAGGATGACGGGAGCGCCTGGCTCAGTCAGTGTCTACCGCTCACCCCTGCCCAGCTCTGCGTTTGTCAGCTGGTGGGACCCTGGCTGTGGCGCACACTGCCCTGCTCAGTCCGACCCCTGGGCTGCAGGCGCCACCAGCAGGGGGATGCTTGTCCCAGGGATGGAGATAGGCAAGGGCCTCCTTTGCCCCTCCACTGCCGAGGCCCCTGTCCTCACTGGACTCAGCTATCTTGACACAGAAACCAGAGAAGAGCCCTCACTCCTCTCCTTTTTAAACTCTCCAGGATATTCCAAAAGAAATCAAGAAGCACTTTTTTTTTGAAACCCACTTTAATTAAACTGTTCAGTCTTTTATCCCTCTAACATGAACTGAAGTTAAAAATAGAAATCAATTTCTGCAACCTTTCAGGGCAGCCTTTGAAATGCCAAGGTTTAAAAAATTATTTTACAGAAGGAATTTACATATAAATACAATCTGTACAGCGCATGAACTGGGAAATCAGCGGACTTCATCATGGAGGAGCCTCCAGACTGAGACAGGCCAGGCAGGGCTCCATCACTGTCTTCTTAGGGGGAGACACTTCAGTCTGCAGAAAAAAACAGGAGAGAAAGGGGGGTCACAAACTGAAAGCCAAATACCTCCACTGTTCCATATCCCTTAGCTCAGGCTGGCCTCGGCTTCGCAAGTGCTGGGATTACAGGCGGGACTCACCACTCCTGGCCTCAATCCTTACTTTATGTTTTAAGATTTACTATAATCACTTTTACATTATGTATACATGCGTGTGTCTGTGTGTGCGTGCATGTGAGTGCAGGTGCTCTCAGAGTCAGGAGGGTACTGCATACCCTGGAACTAGAGATGCAGGCAGCGGCGAGCTGCTTGCTGTGGGTCCTGGTCCTCTGAGAGCCGTGCTGTGACCCATCTCTCTAGCTCCTGCTCCTTATTTTATCTCCAGGGCACACAGAGACCCGCAGACCCACGCCTTGCACTGGGTTCCACGGCTAACAGCGACTCCCGATGCCAGTTTCCCGAGGGCCTCAGCCACCACGTGACTTTGGAAAGGAACAAACCCATGGTGACTTTGGGACCCAATGCTTTTGTGTTATCAGTCTGAAATCTCAACTTCAAAATGCAGTTAAGTAGGTGCTGGGCATGGAGGTGCGCACCTGTCGTCCCAGCACTTGGGAGTTAAGGCAGGAAAATCACAAGCTCCGGGCCAGAACGGGAGAGACAGCAAGGCCTTATCACTAAAGAAAGAAAGGGGCCGAGCTGACTGGAAAGAAAGTGCACGGCTGCTGGACTCAGAGGGGGGCTTCAGTCCAGGGAGAAAGCCAAGGACAGAGCAGACAGCACCCCACGCTTCTCTGGCATAAAGGACCGGGCCACAGCCAAGCACCAGCCAGCTGCTGTTGCCTAGGTAACACAGAAGCATCTCCAAAGCCAAGCCCCGAGAGCTCGTGTGACATGATTCCATCAGGGCTTGGGGCTCGCTCAGTGGCACAGCACGCATGCAGGAGGCCCTGGGCTTAATCCTCAACATTGCAAATACAATGAGGGAAGAAGCACACACCACTAGACTAAATGTGATCCTTTTAAATAAAACCAAAACTTAGCAGGAGCTGGGTGGGCACTGATGATCCTGGCCCTCAGAGGGCTGATGCCGGAAGTGATCTCAAGGCCAGCCAGGGTTAAATAATGAGACACTGTGTTCAGAAAGGACGAAAGGCGGCAAGATGGCTCAGAAGGTGAAGAGCACTTGCTCCCAAGCTCAATGGCCAGAATCCACACAGTAGGGGGAAGCAACACCCACAGACTGTTCTCTGGGGAGACACAGTGGAAGGTCTGAGGCCCTCAGCAGAGTCTTAAGTCTACAGCAGACAACAGGACCCCCCTCCCCCGCCTTCTTCCCTACACAGTGTGTGGCCTCAGCCCAGGCCCAGGTCAACAGAGACATCTGAGCCAGGACTGGACCCTCCAGAACCGAAAGCCCAAAAATGACTTTTCTCCTTACAAGTTGTTTGTCTTGGGTATATATTATGGTGATGAGAACGCAGGTGCATTTACAGCTATCTAAAAACCTAAGGCTGCATCTTTAGCACCAACGGTACTCACCACGTATACTGCCTCTCAGGTTTTGATCTTGTTTTTGTTTGTTCGTTTGTTTTGGGGGATGAGATCTCATGTAGCTCAGGCTAACCTCAAACTTGGTATGTAGGTCAGGATGACTTTGAACTCCTGATCCCCCTGATCCTCCTGCCTCCAGCTCTCAGGTGCTGGGATCATAGGCAGGTGCCACCAAACTTTTCATGTTTTATTTAAGTTTTACATGTCAATCATCACACAGCCACCTGCCTGTTTTCTGTCTGCCCAATACACCCCTGCTGGACGCGGATCACCAGCCGCTAGCCCTGATGACGGACTGTACCATCAGACTGAGCCAAAAAAGTATGGACTGTGTTTGTGAGCATTCAGAAGGGGACAGGACTCTACTGGGAACTGAACCAGAGGCCATGCATGTTATACTCTGAAGAAGGGGGTCGGGAGGAGGCTGGAGAGATGGCTCAGCAGTTAGGAGCACTTGCTAATCTTACAGAAGATCTGGGTTCAGGTCATGGTGCTGGTATAGCAGCTCGCAACCACTGTAACTTAGCTCCAAGGGGCCAACACCCCCTCCCGGCTCTGTGGGCACTATATGCACATGATTTTATATATATATATATATATATATATATATATATATATATATATGCAGGCAAACAGTCATGCACATAAAATAAATCAGTCTTGAAATATATATATATTAAACATGAACATCAATATAATATGTGTATAAATAATTGCATGTATATGACTGCATGTGTGTATGGTTGTATGTTTATGTGCGCATGTATGCATATATATGATTACATGTGTGTATGATTGTACAGGTATATATTATTGCTTGTATATATAGTTGTATTTATAAGATTATGCATGTATATGATTGCATGTATGTGTGGATATGACTGTGTGTGTGTGTGCATGTATATATGTGTATGTGGGCACATGTGTGCATCTATATGTAAAAGAATTTTAATCCAGCAACATGGCTTCTCTGGCAAGAGATGACATCCAAAGACCTTTTGGGTCTATGTGATCTGGCTGGAATGTGGACATACCCTTAGCACACACCTTTAATCCCAAACAGTATAGATAAAGTTAAAAGGAAGGAAGCAGCCATGTTTGAAAGTGATGTCTAATTGAGGGACAAAGTGACAAATTAGAGAAAGATCTGATTGATTGAGTCAGAGGCAGGATGCACTCTCAAGAGAGGGCAGTTTTAGTTGGACAGCTTTACAAAGACAGGTGGAGGAGAACAAGCTAGACACAGGTGAAGACAGAACGAACCAGCAAACAAGAAGGAGCCAGAAGATTAGGACATATTGCCAAAAGTAGTGTGAGGCCAAGCAGGGCAATTCAGCGAAGCCAAGAGAAGCCAGTTTGAACCAGTAATTTGGAGAGGAGTTTGGGCCAGAAGAGCTGAGCTAAACCAGGCACCAGCATTCCAAAGAAAGTAGAGTGAGCTTATTCAACAGCGAAGCCTCTGGGACAGCAGTTACGTCTGGTGAATAAATGTTATTTACATGAGTGTGAGTGTGTGTGTGTGTGTGTGTGTGTGCATGAGTGTGGTGTGTGTGTGTGAGACTGTGTGTGCATGAGTGTGTGTGTGAGACTGTGTGTGCATGAGTGTGGGGTGTGTGACTGTGTGTGCATGAGTGTGGGGTGTGTGACTGTGTGTGCATGAGTGTGGGGTGTGTGACTGTGTGTGCATGAGTGTGTGTGTGTACAGACATCTTGAAAGTTAATAGGAGACTGATTGAGGAAGTTAAGATGGAGAAGCCCGCTTTTTCTGCCGGTTCTGAAGTTTTTCTCTCTCTGTTTCTATTCCAACTCCACTTTGGGTCTTTGAGACACAATATCATACCATGTGGCCCATATTGTTTTCAAAGTTGAGATCCCTCAGCCTCAGCCTCCCTAGAGCTGGGGTTACAGATGAGTGCCTCTGCCCCTAACCAGTTTTCTCATCCTGACACTGGGCTCAAAGCAAGCATAATGAATATTCAGTAGGCCTTTGAGGTCTTCTAAACAACCTTCCCTGGGGGCTTCACCATTCCAGCAGCTCCTGCTGGAAGCTCTGCCGGCCTCCCCAGGGCTTACCTTCTTAGTAGCTCCTGCGGGGACAGCTCTGCAGGCCCTCCCGTGTCACTCCCACTGTCACTGCTGTCTGTACTCTCAGAACTGCTATTTTTTTCCGATTTCTTATTCTTTTGCTTACTTTTGTGTTTGTGTTTCTTATGTTTCTTTTTCTAGGAAAAAAGAAAATAAAATTGAAGGTTAGGAAACAAGAGAAACAATAGATGGAATGAAGCTGAACAAGGGCTGAAGAGTAGCTCAGTGCTGGGGAGTAGCTCAAGGTTGGAGAGTAGCTCAGGGCTGGGGAGTAGCTCAGGGCTGGGGAGTAGCTCAGACAGTAAAGTTCTTGCTGACCAAGCTCGATATATAAAGAGTAGGTGTGGTGGTGCAGGCCTATCGCTCCATCACAGCAGCAGCAAAAAATAAGAGACTTTGTCTCAAAAAAATAAGGTGAAGGGGCCAGCTGTGGTGGCGTGTACTCCAGTACTTAGGGCACAGAGGCAGGTGGATCTCTGTGAGTTCAAGGACAGCTTGGCCTTCAGAGTAAATTCTAGGACAGCCGGGGCTATGCTGAGAGACCTATCTCAAGAAAACAAAAACAAATACCTGAAAACCCAAAAGACAAAGAAGGTGAATGATTAAATATGATGCTTGACCTATATATACACAACACACACACACACACACACACACACGCACGCACGCACGCACGCACGCACGCACGCACGCACGCACGCACACACACACACACGCACACGCACACGCACACGCACACACCCCTAACCCAGGAGCGGGAGGTATAATTTATTGGTAGAGCCCCTGCCTAGAATCCTCTAGAGAAGTGTTGGCAGAATGCTTGGTGTTTCCCTGAGAAGGGCTGAGGACTTCGCTCAAAGGTAGAACCTTGTCATATGTAATAACCTGGGCTGAAAAGAAAGATACAAAACCACCTCCACTGGGCATGTGTTTGGATGTAGAGCTGTTAAGAAACAGAACTTTTTTTCTTTTTATTTAAAACTTAAAAACAAATTAAAATTCTCCTTTAAAGTGTGCTTTGGCCTAATGGTGACGCCCAGAGCTAGCAACTGTGACACATTAAGCCACACACACGCTGGTCTCCCCAACGTGTCAACCACCAGCACAGCAGAGCCTCACAGATGCAGGCAGGCCCTCCTGGCAGAGGGAGGAGAGCGGCCGTGGGCCCCAGCAGTAGCGAGCACACGGTCTGCTTCTCCAGCACTGGCTGTGTGGCCCTACTCCACGCTCAGACCTGCCTTCCTCCTACAGACCTAGTGCTGCGGCTTCTCACGACTCTGATCCTGGGTAGGGACACAGAGGAACTGCCATAACTACAGTCAGACTGTAGGTTCTAAGCCATAAAGAACATGTGGATGATAAAAAAAAAAGTCACAGTGGGATCTGTCTCCAGCTTCTCTCCCTCAAATGGCCACTGAGGCCCCACAGCTTAGTCTATGGTAATAACGAGGCGGGTGTGCACGGTTTTATTATTTAATGTGTAATGTTTACTATCAGGTACCTCAAATCCTTTAAACTTTTTTCTTTATATTTACGTGTATGGGTGTTCTGCCCGTGTGTGTGTCTTGCACACAGTGCCTGTGGAGGCCAGAAGATGGCGTCAGATCTCCTGGAGCTGGAGATGTGGACAGTTGTAAGCCAGGTGACAGAAACCAAAGCCACCAGGGTGCTTAACCACTGCGCCACTCATGCAGAGAATACAGGCATGTGTCACCATGCCTAACTGGACACAAATTTCTTTTTTTTTCCTATTCTTCTTCCTTCCTTCCTTCCTTCCTTCCTTCTTTCCTTCCTTCCTTAAATGCAACTACTCAAAATGTGATGCTCTAAAAGAAAACAAAGGTTCTGAGAAAAGAGCTAACACTGGACGTGACAATTCTTTGAAGCTACCCAGGGGACAATGTCCGGTCGGGTACAGGCAGGAGCAGCTCTCCCTGGGGCATCTCAGGACGTCCCCACACTTCTCTACACTCGAGGCGACACTCACCTTCTCTCGCTTTCTTCTGTGTTCCTTCTTGCTCTTGTGTCTTTCTTTGCTCTTCTTGGGTTTCTCTTTCTGAGGTATCGCGAGTTTCTGGCGAGAGTCTGGGGGAAGGCGTGATAAGCGCGTGAGACGCGGGGAGAAAAGGAGGACTAACCATTAGGGAGCCCTGCCACTTCCAACCTTATAGATAGTCGGATATTTCAAAATGTCAGTTCCCCAAAGTTTTTTCTAATGCTACTTTTTTGTAAATCCATATTCTCTAAGTAACCCATACACCAAGTTATTATTCACTATTTTATGGAAATCAGGACATTCTAGAAAATAGGCACAAATAAACCACAGAGTACTTCAGCCACTAACACCAACTTGGAACCAAAGATCCATGAACCAAAGTTGAGAAAAGCATGCTTGCTGGGATTCTCTGGAAGTTGGGCTCAGCGGCCAAGCCCGTGCAGGCGGGACACTGTGGGAAGTAGCGTGGTGGGCGACGGAATCACGTGCTGCTTATCTGACTGGACCATGTCACCATATTTGTTAGCCTGGCTTTCAAAGCCATGGCCAAAACCAGGCTATTTTCATGGAGGACATTAGCAAATGGCCCCAGCACAGAAGCTGCTAAAGACGCTGGGGAAGAGGGCTAGCCTGTGCCTACAGCCAAAGGAACTGGCTGATTTTATCTGCTCTGTCAGCCAGTGTCCAAAAACCCTGAAAATACCCTCCATCCACAATGCCCCTTCCCACTACCCTTTTTTTTTTTTTTTTTTTTTTGGCAACAAGGTCTCACTGTGTAGCCCTGGCTGTCTTGGAACTCACTCTGTGTATATCAAGCTGGCCTCAAACTCACAGAGATCCATCTGCCTCTGCTTCCTGAGTGTTGAGATTAAAGGGGCCTGACTACCTCAAACCTGTGATCCTCCTGCCTCAGTGTCCCAAGTGCTAGGGTTATAGTGCCATACCAGCTCTGAAAAAGGACAACATTTAAGATGCCTACTAACATAAACATTACAAAGCGAGAAGGAAGGGGCATTTCAAGCTTCAACACTGTAAAGGGACAACTGTCCCTCCGGCAATCAGTGGAGGGAGCGGGTGTCTCTGTGACTGCAATCAGCAGCACTGTGAGCACTTGGTGGCTGTGGAATCAGGTAGATGGGTTGGGGGGACATCTGTGGGGCTGTCCCTTTACAGGGCATGCACATGCAAATGTGCACTGGACTCACTGGGGCAGAAGACAGGAGGCAGCCGGGGCCCGAACTCTTCCCGTTCGTCGATCTGTACCTTGTGGATGGGGAAGGGGGCAGCAGGCTCACAAGGCTCCCGCTCAGTAGCTGAAAAACACCGGCATATTAGTTTCACTCATCTGCCCGGCGCTCAGGCACTTGAGTCTTGCTATCTTTTGCCACCGAACAGTACGCCGCCTTCAGTCTGCTGAAGCGGCCTGTGCAGAGCACACAGCGGTAGATGAGGTGGAGGCCACCTCTGCCGGTAGACACGGGCTGGAGGTCAGCCACATTAGGCCACACAGAACCAAGTGCAGGACAGGTTGTCCACAGGAGGCCACCATAGATAGCCAGAGGCCTGCACGCCAGACTATTTAAATAGGAGCTGAGGCGCTCACTGGAAGAAGGCCCATAGGAGAAGACAAGGGCTTACCAACAGGGGGAGACACTGTGTCCTACCCCTTACACCTCACTCAAAATATACTATCAATAAGAAACAGTGAAAATAAAGGGATCTTTTCACAGTAAACCAGCTCCTCCAGAGAGCTAAATGGACTACTCCACTCGGACAGAGCAGACATACAGCTGGGAACTCTGTCAGGAGCGGTCCTTTCTACCTGCTGTAGACAGGTACCTTTCTGTACTGTTTTTGGTTTTCATTTTTGAGACAATCTTACGTAGCCCGTTAACCTCCAGCTCACTATGTAGCTGAGGATTGCCTACAGCTCTAGATCCTGCTGTCCATACACCAGTTCTGGGCCATGAACTGTTTATGTGGTGCTCGGGGTTGAACCCAGGTCCCTGTCCGTGCATGGGAGGCAGGCACTCTACCACTGAACTATATTGCCAGCCCTACACTTTTTAACTTTTTTTTTTTTTAACCAGGGGCTCACGATCTGCTGTCCTGGAACTCACTATGTAGACAAAGCTATGCTTGAATTTACAGAAATCCATCTGCTTCTGCCTCTCCCAAGTACTAGAGTTTAGGCATGTACCACTATAGCCAGCCTACTTTTAACCTTCAAGTATACATGACTTTATAATTAAAAACAATAAGGGTTTATCCACAGGAGGAAAAACAAAGAACTGCTACTCCAATCATCTGAAGTAAATATTGTATCATATCCCTGGGTGGGACCCTGGTTAAGGGCCTTCAGTATTTATACTCAGGGCTACCACAGACAGACACAGGAGCAGACAGATGGGCAGAGAGAACCTCCAGTGATGCAGATGGAAATTGACCACCCCAGCCCCAGCATCCCAAAGTTCTCCCTGTTTTGGGTGGAACACTCAAGGTTGTACACAGAACAAGCAGGCCAGTCTCCGGGGCGAGCGTGGAGCCAGGAAATGAGAGCAGAGCCTCTGATCAGGTCAGGATGCCAGGCCGTGCCTGCTGCAGCCGACAGAAGTGTAACCCCGCTCCCAGACAGTGGGACCTGAACATCCTCACCAAATGCATCCCCAGAACCCTGGCATTCCCTCAGTGACCAGGGGGAGAGAGAGAGAGAGAGAGAGAGAGAGAGAGAGAGAGAGAGAGAGAGAGAGAGAGAGAGAGAGCGAGAGAGAGAAGAAGAAGAAGAAGGAGGAGGAGGAGGAGGAGGAGGAAGAGGAGGAGGAGGAGGAGGAGGAGGGAGGAAAGAAGGAAGAATGAATTTTCCCCAAGCTAGATACTGAACTTTATCTCAACCCTTTAAAAAAAAAAAAAAGGAAAAAAGAAAAAGAAATTTACAGAAAATTTTTACTTTCTCAATTTTTGTTTTGTTTTTTTGTTTTTTCGAGACAGGGTTTCTCTGTGTAGCCCTGGCTGTCCTGGAACTCACTCTGTAGACCAGCTGGCCTCGAACTCAGAAATCCGCCTGCCTCTGCCTCCCAAGTGCTGGGATTAAAGGCGTGCTCCACCACTGCCCGGCCACTTTTTCAATTCTTAACTAGGCTAAGTTGGTAAATCAATATTGTCAAAAACAGCTATCTTTAAAATATACATCAGAGATTTAAACTAGATTTTAAGAAGATCCAACACCCAAGACTCTACTCAGACAAATTCAAATACAGTGATGGAAGGCCGGAGAGGTGGCACAGGCCCTAAACTGCTTGCCACACAAACACGAGGACCTGATTTTGGGCCTAGAACCCACATAAAAAGCTGAGTGTGATGACATTCTAAATTCAGTGCTGGGAAATGTGGGGTTCTGTGGCTTGTTAGCCAGCTGCTTAGACAGACTGAGGAGCCCCAGGTACTGCTGAGATTGCATCTCACAAAGCAAGGGGGGTGTTTATGGAGGCATGACACTTAAGGCTGATCTCTGGGCCCACTGTGCATGCATGCACACATGTAATGTATATCTGAACATACTAGCATATACATACACACATATACACATAAACACACACATGTATATATATGTATATGAGTATATGTGTGTGTGTATGTATGTATGTATATGAATATGATGAGATACTATTATCAATTGTCCTAGTTAAAGGCTGCAAAGCCAAACGTGGTGCCTGCCTGTGGTCCTAGGAGACACAGTCTTGGAGGTGGAGAAAGGATCAGAGGTTGCAGGCCAGCTGTAGGAATGTGGAGGTCAGACTGGGCTTCTCACCACAGACAAACAAGATTGGACCTTAAACACCATCAGTTCTCTCTTAGTACCCAAGTCAGGAAGGTGGTCTTACCAGGGATCACAGAGGCCTGCCCCGCGGCAGCCTCCTGGGAACCTTTGAGGCTGGCCTGCCCCGTGGCAGCCTCCAGGGAACCCTTGAGGCTGGCCTCTTCAGTGTGCTCTTGACTGTCCTCACTGTCCTCTTGCTCCTCCTCTGAAGAGGAGGACTTTTCATCAGAGGAACTGGCGAAGATGGCTTTGAATAAATCCATGGAAGGGCGGCTACCTTCGCCGTCCGTCTGCGCATCCACCGCTTTGTCTACAGTCTGCATTAACAGAGAAACAAGAGTCAGGGATGAAGGGCTCGAGGCTTTGAAACACACCCGTATGCATGGGCAAATAGTTAAGATTGGGTTTGGGGGGCAGGGGGGGGGGTAAACAGATGGCTGAGTGCTTAAAAGTGCTGGCTGCTCTTCTAGAGGACCCAGGTTTGAGCCCGGCACCCATGTGGAGGTTTACATCCATCTGTAACTCCAGCTCCAGAGATTAACAGGTGCTGTGTGCACATCTGTGCATGTGAGTCAAATGCTCATGCCCATTTTTAAAGCATGGTTTGGATTGGAAGATCCCCAGCACTGCCTAAACAGGTGTGTAGCATTTTCCCTCTGTGGGGTTCTTCTAGAATGTGCTCAGGAAGCACAAGCAGCAGAGACTCTTTGTAGAGTCTGGAGCATGAGGCTGGAGAGCTGTGGGATCCTGGGAGCTGGGCCAATACTCCATACAAACAAAACACACCGTATTCACCAGCAGAATAAAAATGTCGCGGGAAAGAGTCTATTAACTTAAAAACAGTTCAACAAAAATGCACCACTTTGAATGAAGGAGAAAAAAAGAGGGAGATTAATAAAAAAAAAAACAGAAACTTGTGGGATATTACCAAAAGGTCAAATGATTCTCTGTCAGAGAATCCCAGGACCACCACGGTTTGACGGTGAAATGCTCCCTACAGGTGTTCAGTGCTAGCGTGTGCAAGGCCCTGTGTTTGATCCTAGCGTGTGCAAGGCCCTGTGGGATTTGATCCTTCCAAACAGAGGAAGGAGAGAACCCATTCTCACAGGTCGTCCTGACTACAGATGTGCAAAAGCCAAGTAAACAAAGTAAGAGAAGCCAGAGGATATTCTCTCCACAAAAGGGAACACTTATCATCTGGAAGGGAACACTTATTCGTCATCATATGAATACAGTGGGTTGGTTCCAATCCTTTACACTAAGTGAGAGCTGCTTTAGACAGAAGCGTGTAGATTTTTCTCACATACAGCTACAGTTATATTGTGGGTCTGTCTAATGGGCACCAGCCAGATAAAACCCACGGGCCAAATCTATCTGCTGCTGTTTCCGTAAATAAAGATGTTCTGGAAAAACATGTCCTCTGTTATTCACACAAGCCTATGGTCTCCTATACACTCACTGCACACAGGGGGTGGGGGTGGGGGAGAAGCTGTCATCTGCTTATATAAGCACATACACATGGGCGCACACAGGCACACACATATCACACACATGGGCATACCCATCCAGCAATAAATAGAGAACATATCACATAGAGGAGGGCCTGGGCCATAGTCTCCAGCACAGACAGCAGTGGCCCCATACCGTGTCTGGGCGTGGCTCGGGGGCCTGTTCCTCTTTGCTTCCTAAGGCACCGGATTCTTGTTTTGGAGGTCCAACTTTTGATCTAGCCTGACTTAAAAACTCGCTAATGGAATCCTCTTTCTTCTCCTGTTTGGATGTGTCCCATCGTGATGGTTTCCTGGATTCTGAAAAGCAGGAACAGGACAGAATACTGGAATTAGTGAACAGAAGGCAAATTCAAGACTGACCTTTCATTTGCTCAGAACCTTGGTCTACCTTGGATGGGCCAGGCACGGGGATACGGCAGGCACAGGGATACGGCAGGCACAGGCAGACCCACGCCCAAAGAGTAAACTCCTGGCTTGCTAGCAGTTAACAGAGAAAGTCTACACTGTGCTCGCACTTAGGGCTGGTCCACTACTGACTCCCCCTTCCAGCCGGTGAGGGACTGAGACCCAGGTCAGGACCTAGGTCCCATAGGCATCAGGACTTAGGTCCCAAGAGTTCTACTTACTGTCAGGACCCCGTTGCTGTGGGGCTTTTTCACTGGGGACTGGAGCTGTAGGCAGAGGGGCAGGTTCTGGGAGTGTCAGGAAGTTGAAGACAGAGTATTTATCCCTCTTCACTCTGGGTAAGCCAACTAAAGTTGAGCTGAGGTAGCAGGTAAAAAGGAAAAAAGATGG
Source organism: Apodemus agrarius (assembly GCA_964023405.1). Classification (NCBI taxonomy): domain Eukaryota; kingdom Metazoa; phylum Chordata; class Mammalia; order Rodentia; family Muridae; genus Apodemus; species Apodemus agrarius. The sequence goes on from OZ030005.1 coordinate 22,805,226, forward strand.
TGCTTTAATAACAACAGCCAGGAGGAAGCCCACGCCCCAGGAGACTTGCTCTCTCCCATCAGCTCTCCGGCTAGGCTAGGCCGGGGAAGCTCAAGACATTTCTACCTCTCAGAGTAGCTCAGGAAGGCAGAATGCCTCACTCCAGAACCCTTGAGGTTTTTCCTATTAGAGAACTGACTGCCGAGCACAGGGGTGCACACCCTTAATCCCAGCACACAGGAGGCAGAGGCAGATGGATCTCTGAGAGTTCAAGGCCAGCCTGGTCTACACAGGGAGTTCCAGGTCAGGTAAGGATACACGGTAAGACTTTAAAAAGAAGAAGGAGAGGAAAAGGAAGAGGAAGAGGAGGAGGAAGAGGAGGAAGAAGAGGAAGAAGAGGAGGAGAAGAAGAAGAGACTAGAACTTTTAACTTCAAAAATGGCTTTACACTAACGGAAAGTTCTATTGCTAAAAACATAATTATATTTTCCAGTATATGCTTTCTGGGAATATTTTTAATCCAATAAGAAGATGCTAGACTTGTGGTTTTTAAATGATTCATTCAGTTTATGGTCAGAAGGTCAGAAGAGGACATCAGAACCTCTGGAACTGGAGTCAGACAATGGTGAGCTGCCACATGGGTGCTGGGACCATACCTGGTCCTCCGTAAGAAAAGTGTGCTCTAAACCACTGAGTCATTTCTGACATTTATAAAGAGAATTTAAAAACAAAGCATTAGGCTGAGGAGGGAGCCCAGTGGAGAGTTGACTAGTGTGTGCAAGGCCCTGTGATGTTAGATCCTAGTGTGTACAAGGCCCTATGTTTGATCCTAGTGTGTACAACGACCTGTGATGTTTGATCCTAGTGTGTGCAAGGCCCTGTGTTTGATCTTAGTGTGTATAACGCCCTGTGATGTTTGATCCTAGTGTGTGCAAGGCCCTGTGATGTTTGATCCTAGTGTGTGCAAGGCCCTGTGATGTTTGATCCTAGTGTGTGCAAGGCCCCGTGTTTGATCCTAGTGTGTGCAAGGCCCTGTGGTGTTTGATCTTAGTGTGTGCGAAGCCCTGTGGTGTTTGATCTTAGCATGTGGAAGGCTCTGTGTTTGATCCTAGCGTGTTCCTAAACATATATGAAGGGAAAAGAAATACAAATACCATGTTTTATTGTTACTTGACATAGGGTCTCTCCAGTATGTATCCCTAGCTGTCCTGGAACTCCCTCTGCATACCAGGCTGGCCTCAGTCTCCCAGAGATGCTCCTGCCTCTGTCTCAAAAGTGCTCAGATCAAAGGCGGGCACCACCATAATAGCCAGTTTTAAGTAACATATTTAAAATAAAATGTATGAGCAGCATTAAAAGATGCCACACAAAGTCATTAAGGTATGAAATACGGTTTACCTGCATTTGTATTTTAGTAATGAATTAAGAGGTTGCAATACAGTTTAAATACATGTGACAACACAAACTCATGCGCGCAGCCATGTGAATCACAATTGGGGAGCGGGGCGGAGAGCTGGCTCAGCAGTTAAGAGTGCTTACTGCTCTTTCAGAGGACTGGGTTGGGTTCCCTGCACCTGTCATGTGGCTCACAACCACCTGTCACTGCAGCTCCAGAGGATGAGATGCCCTCTGTTGTCCACCTTGAGTCCTCATATCTATACACACATACAGAGTTACACACGCATCAACAAAAATACAAATAAATAAACAGAAGCTAAAGTAAATGTGCAACCTGGCAACCCTCAATAATTAGAAGTTAAGTTCCTCTTAAGTAAAGGGGACTGCAAGAGCATAACTCTAAGAGCACAAACTCTAAGGGGGCTGGAAAAATGGCTCAGTGCTTAGGAGCACTTGTTGCTTTTACAGAGGACCCAGGTTCAGTTCCCAGCACCCATGTGGTAGCTGTAACTTCAGTTCCAGGGGCTCTGATACCTTCTTCTAAGCCCTACAGGGAGCAGGTAAGCACATGGCCCTCAGGCCCACAGCAGGCACAACACGGAAAATAAAGCTAACAATGTTTTTCTCTTAAATGAGCTTCTGTAGAGTGGGTGGAAAGCCAGGCTAGCCCAACTTACCCGGGATAAGGGTCAGGGACGTTAAACCTTTTACACAGGAGCTTGTCGGGGTGCCACTCAAACGTGTCTCGGGTAAGTTTCCCAAACATCTTCATCTTCACAGCTGACTGCTTGTCACTGACATCATTCTAGGAAGAGACGGACGTTCTGTCAGATAGTCAGAGGACTGACCTCACTAGTCTTCCAAGTCAGAAGGGTCAAGCTTTCGGTGGGAGATGGCTCAGCAGCTGTGACAGCACACTGCTCATGCAGAGGACCCGATTCTCTCCCCTCAGCCAAATCCAGCAGCTCACAACCGCCCGTCACCCCAGCTCCAGAAGATCCAAGCCCATCTGGACTCATGGGCACCCGCACTCACATGCAAATACCCACATGTAGATGCACACAAAATGAAGATTTTTGGGGTGTGTGTGTGTGTGTGTGTGTGTGTGTGTGTGTGTATGACTTTTGAGACAGGTTTCTCTGTGTAGCCCTGGCTATATATAGGAACTCTCTCTGTAGACCAGGCTGGCTCGAACTCCACCTGCCTTTGCCTCCTCAGTGCTGGGATTAAAGGTGTGTGCCATCACCACCAGAATGAAGAATTTTTAAAAATCAGTAAAAATAAATCTTAAAAATATATATCAGGAGACAAAGACAGATGGATCTCTGTGAGCATGAAGCAGCCTTGCCTACACAGCAAATTCTAGCCTGGCCTGAATACCAAGACCACATCAAAAAAAAAAAAAAAAAAAAGGCCAGGGCTGGAGAGATCTCTCAGCAGGTAAGAGCACTGGCTGCTCAGGTTGGATTCCAGCACCAGGATGGCTCAGCCATCTATAACTCCAGTTCCAGAGAATTTAACACTGTCTTCTGGCCTCTGAAGGTACCAGGCAAACATGTGGTACACAGAAATACGTGAAGGCAAAACACTCATTCATATAAAATAAAAATAAGTATGTATTTGTTAAAATGCCAAGCTTCGTTCTATTGTACTTCCATCAAAAACAAACAAACAAACAAACAAACAAACAAACACTGGCCTTGAAATATCAGAGTTTGGGTTGTTCCACTGCTTACATCTTATAAGCTGGACATCACATTATTTCCTACTCTACTATGCTATATATATTTTGATCTTTTCGCTGATGAAATATTTAGATGCATGGTGTTTTTAATTTTAAAATCAGGGAGGGGCTGCAGAGATGGCTCAGTCAGAAGAGCTCGCCACAAAACCATAAGTGCCTGAGTTCATTTCCCCAGAGTCTGCATACGGCTGGGCGCAAGAGCATGTGCCCAGAATCCCATCAGCAGGGAGAGGGGACAGGTGGACCCCGAGGCTCACTGACTAGCCCACCTTGATGAATCGATGCGCTCTAAGTTCAGTGAGAGACCCTGTCTCAAAAGAGGTCAAGGGGGCTGGAGAGATGGCTCAGTGGTTAAGAGCACCAGCTGCTCTTCCAGAGGACCTGGGACCCAGCACCCACGTGGCAGCTCACGGCTATCTGTAACTCCTGTTCCAGGGGATGCGATGCCCTCACACAGATGTACAGAACACCCATGTACATAAACAACAACAACAACAAGACAGTAAAGCGAAGCCTGATGGAGCGGCTCACACCCGTAGCCCCATCGCTGGGGAGGCTGAGGCAGGGAGAACAGGACTTCCAGGCCAGTTTGCCTATATGAGACCCTGTCTCAAAAAACTAAAAGAAATAAGGTCCAGAATAATTGAATAATTGAGAAAGACATTCAGTGTTGACCTCTGACTTCTAGATGCACACATCCAGGCTCATGTGCCTGAACATAGTGCATACATCCACATATATACAGACACAGACAATCAAACAAATAAAAACCTGACCATAGCTTGGGAGTGCTCCCTCAAGGTTAGACCGTGGACCTACTAACACCATGTGAAAGCTTGGGTTCAACTCAATTCCACAACTGCAAAAACACAAAATGAAGTTCACCAGGTAGGCACATATGGCCACAGACCTCTTGGTCCCGAGGAACTTCAACCTGATCTGAATCATCTTCCTCCTTGGCGTGAGTGAACCTGGAGGACAGGGTGGAGTTGGAGGACACATACAGCTGGGCTGCCCGTGCAAACTCTTCCCGCTCTCGGCCTCGCTCCCACTCGGTCATGCTGGGGTCCAGGCACCGTTCCAGAGCATCTGTGGCACAGGAACAAGGCACTGCTTTACTCCAGGGAAAGCACGGTGTGTGTGCTTCCTCAGAGGCCGACCGTCCAGACCTTGTACTGATGGAGGTGGGGGCGCTGGGTGCTACCACCAGGCAATGTTACTCCTTCCTTCAGAAGATGCTTCCTCTTTGGCCCAAGATTGATTTTACTTTATGTGTGTAAATGTCTCGTCTGCAAGCATGTTTGTGCACTACGTATGTATGGCTGTTGGATCCCCTGGAACTGGGGTTATGGATGGTGGTGAGCCGCCATGTGGGCGCTGGGAATCAAATCTATGTCCTCTGCAAGAGCAGCCAGTGTGCTTAACTGCTGACCCATCTGTTCAGCCCCGATTCTTCAAGGCGCTCTATTCAATTCTACTTGCTACATGGTACAAGAGCAAGCTCTGGAGGGTTAGCACGTGGCTGACCCTTAGATGCACGGCTGGCACGTGGCTGACCCTTAGATGCACGGCTGGCACGTGGCTGACCCTTAGATGCACGGCTGGCACGTGGCTGACCCTTAGATGCAAGGCTGGCACGTGGCTGACCCTTAGATGCACGGCTGGCACGTGGCTGACCCTTAGATGCACGGCTGGCACGTGGCTGACCCTTAGATGCACGGCTGGCACGTGGCTGACCCTTAGACGCAAGGGCACTGCTAGCATGCCCAGATGTTAGTTATTCCGACCACCTGCTGCCCTGTGCTAGGGAGGAGACTCTCTCTACCCTTTTTCTGTGTGACTATCTTTTACTACTTTGTTGGTTCATCTTTCTTCCATCCTTCTCCACCCCTTTTCTTTCACCCTTTCAACCTAACACTAGATAGGAGAGAAAAAAGGACAGAGGAGAAAAGAAAGAGATCCCTGAATAAAGTCAGGGGACAGAAAGGGGACAATGTTATTATTATACTACTACTTGCTAATTATAATTAGGGGCTTCAAGCTCCTTGAGGCAAGTTTGATCTTCGCCATCAGGATATCTAATTTCTTTTTCTTACTTCTTCTTTGTGCATGACTGCTTAACAAACCATGACCAACAACAACCAACAAACTACCTCTCAGGACCCTACAATTTATATACCCTCTGAAGTCTACAGAATTCCAACCATCACATTCTTGCAGACACTACCTGCAGGTGGTAAAATCACATCCCAGCTGAAGCACGAGGCAAAGCACAGTCAGCTGCTGTGGACAGTCTGACACGGCCCCATGTCCCACACCTGGGATTAAGATGGAAACACATCCCCATGATATTTCTGTGTTTTTTTAAAAAAACTAAAACTCCAAAATTATCACTACTTTTGTGTGATTTTTGTCGTTTTGCTCTTTAGTTTTGAAACAAGGGCTTGCTACATAGCCAGGGCTGGCCTCAAACTCCTGATCCCACTGCCTCAGCCACCCAGTGCTGGAATTATAGGCCTTGACTCTATTTCTGCTACATATTTGCATTTTAGAGTGAGGGCCTGAAACCTTTGTTTATACCAAGTGGACCAAGACTAACGACAGATCTGTGCGGCTTGACGTGCAGTCTGTGGTGGGGGAGGGGACGCACAGTGAAGCTGCCAACCCTGCCAGACCAGCACCCACCTTTCTGACCCTTCTTCATGTGTACTAAGAACTCTTCGTATCGTCTCTGCTTTTCTGGATCTTTGGCAAAAGGCTTGAAGTTGCTGGCTTGGGTGCTGACTGTCCCACTGCCCAGGGCCAGGTGCCACGAGCTGTGCCCGAGGTCTGGTGTGGAGGCCTGCGCCCTGCTGCTTGAGGCGCTCTGGGCCAGACTCCTGGCCTTGGCTTGAGCGGCCTTCAGGTCAGTTGCCTGCTTCATTTCTTTAATTCTTTCTTTGTCTTTTTGAGACAGAAACTCCAACACTGAAGTAGATGACCCTAAATAAAAACAGTAACGAGATGAAAAACAGCTTTACCATTTCTGTACACACAGTCACTACTAAAAATGTACATAACCACAGGTGAGTGTTTATGTTACTGATTTATCAATATCTTTATGTCCTGTGAACTGCATATTTACATAATTGGTCACAGGTACGACAAGAGGCAGTGCAAATGCCCGGAGCATGTAAAGCCTTGTGCTCCATGCTCAGGATGAGGACTCTGAACCACAGTCCTCCCAATGAGCACTCATATCACACAAGCCCACTGGGCACCAACTGCAGCAGGCAGTGGCCCAGGGTCTGGGGGGCAGTGCAGGGAAGGTCCCCCCTCTCACTACAGATAGGAGGAAGCCAAGAGCAATATCAGAGCACTGCTTTGGAAAAACAGTAAAGGGTCATGCCTGTAATCCTGGTTTATTTGGGAGGCTGAACAGGATTATCACAAGTTCAAGGCCAGCCTGGGCTACCAACTAAGGTCTTGTCTCAACAAACAAACAAACAAACAAACAGGCAGAATTAACATGAGTTCATGGCCATCCTGGGCTATAGACTAAAGTCTTGTCTCAATGAACAAACTAACAAATAAAATAAAAAGGCTAGTAAGAAGACTCAGTGGGTAAAGGCTCCTACACCAACCTGACTGATGATCTGAGTTCAATCTCTAGGACCCACAAATTGGAAGGAGAGAACTGACTCCTGCAAGTTGTCCTCTGACTTTTATACAGGCAATGTGGTTTACTTACACACACACACACACACACACACACACACACACAGAGCATAAAAAGGCATTTTTGAGGAAGTGAGGGTATGTGGTGTGGCAGTGCATGCCTGTAACTCCGGGACTCAAGAGGCTGATGAAACAAAATAATGAGCCTAGGCTGGTGGGGAAGTCTGCAGAGTGAGAGCCCCTCTCAAAAACAAAAGCAAAAGATGGAGGCCAGGTGTCACTGCACAGGCCTAGCACTTGTGAGGCAGAAGCGAGAGGATTTCTCTGAGTTTAAAGCCAGCCTGATCTACACAGCGAGCTCCAGGACAACCAACACTATAGAGAGACCCTGTCTGAAAGAGAGAGAGAGAGAGAGAGAGAGAGAGAGAGAGAGAGAGAGAGAGAGAGAGAGAAAGGAAGGAAAGAAGGAAGGAAGGGGAAAGGAAAGAAAAAAAGAAAAGAAAGAGGGAAGGAAAAAGGGAGGGAGGGAGGGAGGGAGAGAGAGAAGGAGGGAGGGAGAGAGAGAAGGAGGGAGGGAGGGAGGGAGGGAGGGGGAAGCAGGCTGGGAGATGGCTCAGCAGGTCCCACTGTGTAGACACCTGATGTGCACATCAGGCAGCTCACAAACACCTACAGCTTCAGCCCCAGGTGACGCAACACCCTTTTCTGGCCTCACCAGTATGAACACACACACACACACACACACACACACACACACACACGTAAATTTAAAAAAATGGGGGGAGGGGTGAGACAGGATTTCTCCATGTAGCCCTGGAAGTCCTGGAACTCACTCTGTAGACCAGGCTGCCTCAAACTCACAGAGATCTTCTGCCTGCCTCTGCCTCCCAAGAGCTGTATTAAAGGCCCATGCCACCAACACCTGGCTAATAAATTTTAATAAAACATAAAACTTTTTTAGAATTATTTATTTTATGTATATGAGTACATTGTAGCTATCTTCAGACACACCAGAAGATGGCATCCAATCTTATTACAGATGGTTGTGAGATACCATGTGGTTTCTGGAAATTGAACTCAGGACCTCTAGAAGACCAGTAGGTGCTCTTAATCACTGAGCCATCTCCCCAGCCCCTAAATAAAAAAATTTAAACAAAACAAATAAATATGAGTGGCACAGTGCTGTGATCTCAGCACTTGTATGGCAGAGGCAGCGGGACCGAGGGTTCAAAACCATCTTGGGCTACACTGAGGATTTAAAGCCATCCTGGGCTACATGAGACCTTAAAAGGGAGTGGGGGGGGGATAGCAAAAAGAACAACTCACCAAGCCATAATGAATAAGGTCAGTATCCACTTTTATACGCTGTTTACAATACATGACACACCTCCCAGGGTTCCCCATCAACTCCCCATTTGAGTAAGATTGCGTTAAACAGCAAGTCCAGTCTCCTCCATTACGTACCTTGCACAGGCATCTCTCCCAGCAACTCCCCCCGCTTGGAGGCATTGAGCTGATGCCTACTGTGCGTGCCCACGTCCTGCCCTGCTTTCCCAGATGACTCTGATAACACCTGAAGTAAGTGCGCATTCTCGGACGTTGCAGCTACCACGGGTCTGAAATAATGCACCGGTCGGTAGTCTCTGGGCAACTGAGGCGGTGGATAAATCTGAACAAAAAAACCAGACAATGTAAACGTCAGGAAATCCGGCCCACAAGACCACACAGACTTAGAAAAAAACCCATGATTTTAGTGTCATGAGACACGCCCAGCCCCAGCTCACTTTCGAGGTGGATAGCTCTGGGGTAGCCTGGCCCTGAGGGAAACCAGAACCACTGTCCCAGCAGCCTCCCACTGCGAAGAACACCGCTGCTAATGTGCATGCTTCCCATGATGAGAGCACTAAATATAAGAAGACATAGCACCATGTCCTGCCCCACATGCAGACCCAGCCCACTGTAAGAGCAAATAGTTACAGACGTTTGTTCAAGACTTTAAAAGCATAACAAACTTGAAATTAGGTAGTTTTCAATCCAAAAGGTCTTTGCTCAGGCTGTCTCACTCACTTCAAAAGTGAAACATCAGACCTTCGTTTTTTTAAATTCATTTTTTATTTTGTTCGTGAATATGTGTGTCTGCTGTGTAAGTGAATGTGCACATAAGTGGAGGTGCCCGCAGAGCCAGATGAGGACATGAACCCTTTGGGGATGGAGTTACAGGTATTTCTGTGCTGGGATCCACACCCACTCCTCAATATTAAGCAGCAAGTGTGAGCCATCTCTCCAGCCCCTGCCCCGACTTCTTTTTTTTTTGTTGTTGTTGTTGGGTTGTTTTATTTTTTGTTGTTTTGTTTTTTGTTTTTTGGAGAGACAGGGTTTCTCCATATAGCCCTGGCTGTCCTGAAACTCACTGTGTGGACTAGACTGGTCTCGAACTCAGAAATCCCTCCTGCCTCTCCCTTCCAGAGTGCTGGGATTACAGGCGTGAGCCACCACTGCCGGCTTTTTTTTTTTTTTTTTTTTTTTAAGAATTATTTATTTTATGTATGTGAGGACACTGTAGCTATCAGACACACCAGAAGAGGGCATCAGATCCCATTATAGATGGTTGTGAGTCATCACGTGGTTGCTGGGAATTGAACTCAGGACCTCTGGAAGAGCAGCCAGTTACCCTGAGTCATCTCTCCAGCCCCATAAGTTACTTTTTTTTTTTTTTTTTTTTTTTTTTTGGTTTTTCAAGACAGGGTTTCTCTGTATAGCCCTGGCTGTCCTAGAACTCACTCTGTAAACCAGGCTGGCCTCAAACTCAGAAATCCGCCTGCCTCTCTGCTTCTCAAGTGCTGGGATTACGTGTGCCACCACTCCCCGGTCCCCAACTTACTTCTTTGAATTAAGAAGTAAGTATTTTTTAATTCAGACCCTAAGTAGAGTTGAAGCTTGGTTACAATATTTACAGAATACTCACAAGACCCTGGGATTAAATCTCAGAAACCACCCCAACAACAACAACAACAAAACAAAGATGGGCTAGGGTGTAGCTCAGTGGTAAAGTGCGTGCCTAGCACACACTTAGATCAAACCCCAGCAGGAGAGAGGGGAGAGGGGAGAGAAAAGCTGACAACATGGAAATTTACACCTATCTGTGAAACTTCTGGATTTATAACTCTGAAGATACTGACAGCAGAACAGAAAAGTTAAAAGGAAAGTGGGGTTTTGTTGTTCTTTGGGGAGATGGTCTTCGCACACACTGAATGAGTCTCTGTTACTGAGCCTCTGTTACAACCCCTGCCTCAGCATTAGACTTCGTATGGAAACAGAATTACACCGGGTGGCCCTGGCTGTCCTGAAACTGCTCTGGAGACCAGGCTGGCTTCACACTCAGGGGATCGGCCGGGCTCTGCCTCCTGCGTGCTGGCATTAGAGGCTGCACCATGCACCCAACCACTGGATATTTTAAGTACCTACTGAAGGGTCCCCTTGCTCAGTGTAACAAGCATAGATTTACCCTTGCTTGTACATTGGCTTCTAGAATTAGAAGCTTCCTGAAAGTGGGAACCAAGTCAACCCTGAACATCGGGTGAAGCACTCAGTCCCAGGTGCACGCTGGCCTGAGAACTTTCCACCACATCCATGTCGTATCCCGTCATTACTGGCAGAATTAGGAGTTTGCAGTTCCCTGGACACAGTGGAATTACTCCTGCCAGGAAACACCTTTGGCATTTACTTGCAAAAAGTAAGCAAGTACTTTCCCCTGAGCAGTATTCCCAAAACATCAAGTTAGTCTAAAAGTAAGAGACCTGTCCTCTAACAAGCTGCAAGGGTTTGGGGTTCTGTGTGGTGCTGGGAATTTAACCACTGGGCCACATTACTGGCCTCTTTCAATGGAAATGTCTTTTTGTTTGTTTGTTTTTTAAATGTGTATGGGCTTCCTGCCTGTATGTACATCTGTGCACTACCACATGTATGTCTGGTGCCAGAAAAAGCCAAAAGGAGGTGTTGGATCCCCTGGAACTGGAGTAGGAGACAGTTGTGAGCTGCCATGTGGGTGCTGGGAATCAAACCTGGGTCCCTTGGAAGAGCAGCCAGTACTCTTAACTGCTCAGCCATCTCCAGCCCACACCTTCTGTTTTCTAGGACAGAGTCATTCCCTGGTATGGAATTTGTCAAGGAGGCTCTACTGCTGGCCAATGAGTCTGTGGAACCTTCCACACACTGGATGACAAGTACAGCCACTGCACCAGCGTTTGTGACATGGGTTTGGGAGTTGAATTCATGTCCTGAGTACTTTACTGGCTAGTGAAGTCCCATTCCCCTTTTGTTTGTTTTTGTTTTTTGTTTTTTTCGAGACAGGGTTTCTCTGTGTAGTCCTGGCTGTCCTGGAACTCACTCTGTAGACCAGGCTGACCTCGAACTCAGAAATCCACCTGCCTCCTGCCTCCCAAGTGCTGGGATTACAGGCGTGCACCACCACCGCCCAGCCCCATTCCCCTTTTGGAGACAGGATCATAGTCAGTTTCCCAGGCTACCTTAGAATATGATTCTCCTGCCTCAGTTTCCCAAGTGCTAGGATTACAGACCTGTCCCATCGCACCCAGCGTTCTTCTAAAAAATGTTAACAGAGGAGTATGCATAGAGAAATACCAGGTGTCCATAAGTATGTTGATATAGCCCAATTAATTACTCAATGATATCATAAATATTAAAGAACATATAAATATTAAAATAAACACTATAAGCACCAAACAAACAAAATAATTTTAATGGAAAGGTTTTCTTACTTTCTTTGAAGATAAAGGTTTAGAAGCCAAGGAAAATCCTTCCAAAATTTTGCCAACATACCGAAGATCTCTCTCGGGCTCTACAAAATGACATCACTGATTAGTTCCAGAAGCTGAGATGATTAAGTGAGATAAGAGGATTCTTATTTTCCAGAGCATGCCCTGGGTGAGGTCACTAGGAAGGAGCATTTGGGGACCGAGTAGCATTCCAACTCTCACCCCTTTGTTGACACAGTGAGGCTCAGCTCAACTGCCCTCCCCTGCCCAGCCGCCCAGACAGCTCAGACAGCTGCCTTGGCCTCCCGAGACAAGCAACCAGCACTGTTTTCAAAGTAAGGGCCCCAGCAGACAGCCTCTGCACAAGCCACTGTGTCACCTCCTCAGGACTCTGACTGGAAACATCTAAAAGCTTGATCTAGAATGACCCCATAAAGCTGTCCTCTCCCTCCCTACTAAAGTGACCTCGGGTGGCTTTATTTGAAGTGAAAGTTCTCAAGAAACGCCAGCTAGAGTGTCAAAAGAAAGATCCCAACTGCAAGGGTCATTTCTCACACAGTGCCCCAGGGTGGCTGTGTCCCAGTTTCCTTAGCAACAGCCCAAATAAGGCTCCTAGGCAACACAACCAGGTCAGCTGTGAACTCGCCCTGGGACAAACTGTTGCTGCAAATGAAATGCTAACAGTAGATAGATAAGACCAAGGACTAAGGAAACTGAGTGGCCAACGCCCTCGGACTTGATCAGGGGATGGTCCTCTGACTGCAGCAAGCCTGTGACAGAGGCCCTGAGATTCGCAGGAAGACTTTCTGCAAGACTATTCCAGCCTCAGTAACAGCTGGAAGGAAAAAAAAAATCTAAAAGTCAGTTGCAGAGATTGGTGAAATGATATATTCATTCAGTCAGAAGAAAATACGTGTAGTGAATATGTACAAATTAAAAAAGAAATGAAATATATTCATCAGCAGAACAAAGTATTCAGGAAAAGTGAAAGATTTGTCTCGGAAAGAAAGCAGATAGAGTAGATGTTATTGCGAACTACCAACTACTGTAAGATGTTAATAATTTAGTTAACTTAAATATTGGTTACTGATATAATGAAAATAACTATTATCCATTTCATCCTCCCATCAGTGTCTAGAGTATGCTCAGTTAGTAATTAGTAACTAGTACTTTATAATTAACATGTAGGGCTGGAGAGATGGCTCAGCGGTTAAGAGCACTGACTGCTCTTCTAGAGGTCCTGAGTTCAAATCCCAGCAACCACATGGTGGCTCACAACCATCCGTAATGAGATCTGATGCCCTCTTCTGGTGCGTCTGAAGATAGCTACACTGTACTTATATATAATAAATAAATTTTAAAAAATTAACATGCAACATATTGTTGATGGTATCGACACATTAGCTATATAACAAAGACATAACATTTCCAAGTTATAATATGCAAAATTATACATCGTTTGGGCATTGGGAGCACGGTGACAGAATCTGGGGCACTGTGAGGACTGACTATTAGGCTCAGTCAGACTGTATTAGGCCTCTACTCCCCTGCACCATTTCTAGGAATCAAGACTGGAATAGCAGTTTAGAATTACCACAGACTCTGCCTGGCTCTACACGCTGCCTTGTCTACAGTTAAACTTTAACTACAAAAAAAAAAAAAAAAAAAAAAAAGGTTAGGTGCGCGACCATGCCTGATTGCAGACAAGAGCCTGCTGGGACCTCGGGCGGGGCAGGTTAGCAAAGCTCTGTTGTTTTGCAGACTATTGGCACTGTCACCTGTCCTCAAACCTGGTCTTCCGGCCTGCTGTTTAAATTGGCTGAATCTTCCAGTTCCCTGAACTCTGAGTCCTCACTGCTGTCTGACCACAACATGGCACCGGGCCACACAGTCATTCCTCTCCTGGCCCCAAGCCTCTCCAGCTCCCTAGTACATCCCATCTTCACCGCTGGCTTTAGCTGTGGCTTAAACCCCATTTCTTTCTTATATCCTATACACTGCAAGGCAGACTTCAAACTCACAACAATCCTCCTGCCTCAGCTTTCCAAGTGCTAGAATTAAAAGAACAAGCCACTGTATCAGCTTCCGTTGTTTCTCATCCTCCATATTTTTTGGTTATCTCTTTGTGTTTGATGTTTATGGGTGTTTTTTGCCTAAATATATGCATGTGTACCATGTGTACACCTGAGGCCTGTGAAGGCCAGAGAAGGGAGCATGAAATGCCCTGAAACTGGAGTTACAGATGGCTGTGAGCCACTGTGTGGCTGCTGAGAACCAAACCCAGGTCCTTGCAAGAGCAGCCAGTGCCCCTAACCACTAACCCATCTCTCAGTCCCACGCCCTGCATCACTAATAACCCTCTCCTCTACAGAGTCTGGCACTCCAGGACCAGAGCCTGCGCCCCCTTCTTCCCAAGAGCCTGACAACCAGTCCTACCATCGGGGCTGCCAAAAAGTACCTTTCTGACGTTTGTACTGTCTGGGAGCTGTCCAACCGTAGAGGCCATCCCCAGGCTCCTCGTCCTTCAGCACAGTGTCATACTTGGATAGCGTTTCTGTGGCATAGATGTCATCATCTTCCTCTTCCAGGGCACCTACACCAAAGGCCTGCAAAGCACAAGGTTTCAAACAGGGCTCCCAGGCTGGGGGTGGGGTGGGGGGCTGTCTGCATTGCAGGGCTAAGCTGTACTAAAGATCCAGGGGACGCATGTGCACCTGCAGATCCCTGAGAGAGGAGCAGAGGGCAACCCTAGGTTAGAGGAGTATCAGGTCTATGGAAAAGCAGTGACCAGAGGCAGATGCCACACTGTAGCCTAGGCACAACCCCCCAGCCCCAGCAGCAGAGGCCAGAGCAAGCAGACGTGAAGAACACCCCCAAGAACACAACAATGAACAGACAGCAATGGAACTCTGAAAAAAATGGCAGACACATCTGTCCTTCTCTGGTCAGTAGGGCCAAGGTCTGAACTCTTGTGGGAAAGAGCCTGCAGTACAGTATGTGTTGGAAGACTAGGTAAGGCATGCAAAGAAGGAACAAAACAAAGTAACTAATTGTTTTTTCCTGTGTGGCCCTGACTGTCCTGGAACTTGCTCTCATGTAGTCCAGGCTGGCTTGGAATTCACAGAGGTCCATCTGCCTCTGCCTCCCTAGTAGAGTACAGGAATTAAAGGAATGCACCATCACTCTGGCCCACTTTCTTTTTAAGAACCTGTGAGTCATTTGAGAAGGTGGGCAACAAAGACCAGGTGCTCCAGAGTCAGAGAGGAGAGGTTTAGCTCAGAACGGTGCAGCTTTATCTATCTGCTGGACCATCTCGTGGGCCCCCAGTTGCAATTAGACCAAATCAAAACATTGGAAAGGTGCTTTTCTGCTTGGCCCCACCAGGATGGGAAAACAGGGAACATGAGTCCACCAAGGACAACACAGGCTCTTGGGCACCATTGTTAGAACTAGGGTGGCAAGCATCACAGGTGCTCCCAAAGACCTTCAGAGAAACAGAATCTGGGACTGAGCATGTGGCTCTGTGAAACAGGACCTGCCTGCTGTGTGCAAGGCCCTGAATCTGTCCGTCCGTCTCTGTCTCTTTGTTTCAATGCTGGGGCTGGAACGCAGGGCCTTGCATACACTAGACAAGACAGGGCCCCCCCCAACTGAAAGAGAAGGAAAGAGAGTCAGACAAAGACAGAGAGATAGAAAGAGGGGGAGAGAAAGAAAGAGACGGGGTTCCTGGGGAGGCAGGACTGGACTTTGAAGTCCTCATTGAGCAAAAACTGGCCCGACCCACCACGGGAGTGTACTTATTTATCAGTGTCTCTGCTTTTAACACAGACACTTTTACCTGGCCAGAAATGCCCAGTTTCCTTCCTTTACTCAGTCCAACATCTCCAAGAAGATGGCCGGTCCCCTCAGATGCTCCACCAAAAAGATTCAAGTGTTCTCCTGGCATTCCAAACAACGCTTGGTGGGGGTCCAGGCCCTTGTAGGCCAGCCCATGTACATTATCTTTAGGCGTAAAATCCACAGGCATGACGTCTTTAGGAGCAAAAGTCACATTGTCGGGCAGGTAGTCATCATCTTCATCCTATTTCAAATGTTTGAGGAGGAATTAAGGTGAGTCACTATCAGGTGTCAGGCCCTTTAGAGTTCAGTGATTAATTCCAAACAGAACAGTGGCCAGGCTTGTATTTCTGCTGCCGTGAATGACCAGATCCCATCCCTGGAAAAAAATGATACTAACAACAAAAGCAACCTCACGGTGAGACTGGGAACCAGTGCTTCTCGACCTTCTTAAAGCTTCGCCCGACCCTTTAGTACAGTTCCTCACACTGTGGCGACCCCAACTACACAATTATTTTATTGTGCCAGGCAGTGGTGGAGCACACCTTTAAGGGCAGGCAGAGGCAGAGGCAGAGACAGGCAGATTTCTAGTTCGAGGACAGCCTGGTCTACAGAGTGAGTTCCAGGACAGCCAGGGCTACACAGAGAAACCCTGTCTCGGAAAAAAAAAAAAAAAAAACAAACAAAGAAAAAAAAAGATTATTTTATTGTTAAATACTATTTGCTACTGACTAATTAAAACTACTTCAGGACTCTACTCTTGTGAATTAAAATGCAAATATCTGATATGTGACCCCTATGAAAAGGTTATTCAACCCCCAAAAGGGTCACAAAAGTGACCCAAAAGTTAAAAACCACTGCTCTGGGGGCTGGAGAGATGGCTCAGCGGTTATGAGCACTGACTGCTCTTCCGAAGGTCCTGAGTTCAAATCCCAGCAACCACATGGTGGCCCACAACTATCTGTAATGAGATCTGATGCCCTCTTCTGGTGCATCTAAAGACAGCTACAGTGTACTTATATATAATAAATAAATAAATCTTTTTTAAAAAAAGTCACTGCTCAGCCGGGCGTGGTGGCGCACGCCTGTAATCCCAGCACTTGGGAGGCAGAGGCAGGCGGATTTCTGAGTTCGAGGTCAGCCTGGTCTACAGAGTGAGTTCCAGGCCAGCCAGGACTACACAGAGAAACCCTGTCTCGAAAAACAAAACAAAAAACAAAAAACAAAAAAACAAAACAACAACAACAACAACAAAAAAGTCACTGCTCTAAGCAGAGACTGGAGAGATGGCTCAGCTATTCAGAGATGCTTTGCAGAAGACCAAGGTTCAGTTCCCAACGCCACATCAGGCAGCTCGCAGCTGCCTTTAACTCTAGTTTCAGGGTATCTAGCATCTTCTTCTGCCCTCGGTAGGCACCTGCACACACAGAGAGACTAACTAGCAGGCACACACCTTTTTTTTTTTTTTTTTTTGAGTCAGGGTTTCTCTGTGTAGCCCTGGCTGTCCTGGAACTTACTCTGCAGACCTGGCTGGCCTCGAACTCAGAAATCTGCCTGCCTCTGCCTCCCAAGTGCTGGGATTATAGGCGTGCGCCACCACATCCGGCGGCACACACCTTTTTTAACAAAAGAATCTAGCCAAGCAGTGGTGGTACATGACTTTAATCTCAGCACTCGGGAGGCTGGAGCAGGCAGATCTCTGTGAGGTAGAGGCCAGCCTAATCTATAAAGCAAGTTCCAAGACAGCCAGGACTGTTACACACTCAGATCAAAACAAAACAAAACAAAAAACAAAACAACAACAACAACAAAAAAACCCAAAAAAATACCTGCCTGGAAAACACAAAACAAACAACAAAAAAAGGGGGAAAAAAAGAAAGAAAAGACTGTGAAACAAAGGCCAGAGTATGTGTGGCTGAAAGGCACAGCGCATGCTTAGCATGCACGGCCCTAGTTTTAAACCCCACCACAAAAAAATAGATAAATAAATCGATAAGAACAGGTAGTGCACAACTTTTTCTTTTCTTTTTTTTTTTTAGATTTTTATTTATTTATTTTATGTATATGACTGCTTTATCTGCATCTACACCCGCATGCCATAAGATCCCATTACAGATGGTTGTGAGCCACCATGTGGATGCTGGGAACTGAACTCAGGACCTCTGGAAGAGCAGACAGTGCTCTTAAGCGCTGAGCCATCTCTCCAGCACCCCCCAGCCCCAGGTAGCGCACAACTTTAATCCCAGCATTTGGGAGGCAGAGGCAGGAGGATCTCTGTGAGTGCAAGGCCAGCCTGGTCTACACAGTGAGTTCCAGATCAGCCAGGGTTGCATAGTGAGACCTTGTCTCATCGATCAGCCAATTAATCAATGCATAAGAACAGAGCTGGGGCCGGGCGGTGGTGGCGCACGCCTTTAATCCCAGCACTTGGGAGGCAGAGGCAGGCGGATTTCTGAGTTCGAGGCCAGCCTGGTCTACAAAGTGAGTTCCAGGACAGCCCGAACTACACAGAGAAACCCTGTCTCGAAAAACCAAAAAAAAAAAAAAAAAAACAAAGAACAGAGCTGGGCTAGCCATAGTGCCATCAAGTCGTTGACTGCATCAGCTGGTGTAGTATCATAGCTTTAGAGTACGGTTATTCCAGGACAGTGGAACCTAACAGATTCCTAAAATTGCTCATGACCTTGCTATTGACTTATTTTTCTGTTTGCTTAGGTATTTTGTCTGCTTAGGTTTTTTGTTGTTGTATTGGAATTTTATTACATTTATTTATTTATTTATTTATTTATTTATTTATAGATGTGTGTGTGTGTGTGTGTGTAAGAGAGAGAAATTTTGTGTGTGCATAGGCATGCATATCATGGAGTGTATGTAGAGGTCAATATACCTGGGTTCTGGGGATCACACTCGGGTGGTCAGGATTAGCAGCAAGCACCTTTCCCCACTGAGCTATCCCACTGTTTTCTGAGGCAGAGTCTCGCTATGTAGCTCAGGCTAGTCTAGACCTTGAGACTTTTCTTTCTGCCTCTGTCTACCTATTGCTGCGCACCAGCACACCTGGTAGTTTTTTTTTTTTTTTCTCTCAGTAATAAGGATCAGACCCAAGGCTTTGCATATGCTAGGCTCAACCACTGAGCTACATTCCCACTCATGACCCTAACATGAATTTCACCATCATGAAGTAGCGCGTTCTTCTATAACATACCTCAGACCCTTCGGAGCCTCCAGGCGGCAACGCACAGCCATAGATCTTAACACCAGGATCTACAAAAGAGATCGCAAAGGCATTAGTCAGGAGTGAAGAAAAATAAAAAATAAAAAATAAAGGCTGAGCCACTGACACTCATCAGAGGCACGCAGCTGCACTCCCAAAGGTGCTGGACCCTTAGGGTCCCGGGTAGATGACAGGCCCAATCCACCTGTGTTCCAATATGTACTGCAGGGACCCAAAGGACATTACTCCTGTCTTCAAAGGGTTCACTCACAGTCTGGGAACACAGGGGGCACGGAAAGAGCAGAAAAGAATGATGTTGGGCTGGGGGTACAGTGTTGCTCGGTGCTGTGGTCCTTGCCTGGGATGTGTAAGGTTCAATCTTCAGCAAAAATTAAACTAAATAAAATAAATAAATAAACAAATGGAGGACAAGGAGGAAATAGAAATGTGGACTGACTGTGATTCGGTTAAGGTGTGGTTAAAAAGCAAACATCTGCACTCCTGGTAAGACTGTGAACCTGGGCAATCCTTCCAGAAGTTACTGTGCGTTACACCTTAAACCTTAAGCTATGTGCATGCTACCCGACCCAGCGGTCTATTCCTAGGAATATGCAGCTTTCCAATGCTGTGGGGCTGGAGGTCGATAGTTCACTGGCCAAACGCATGTTACTCATGCAGAGGACATGGGTTCCATGCCCAGCACCCACATAGTAGATCAAACAATGTTAATTCCAGTTCTGGGGCCTCGGCACTCTCTTCTGGCCTCCAGGGCTCCTGCACACATGTGGTAGACACAGCACCTCCCAGTGCTGGGATTCAAGGTATGTGCTACCATGCCCACCCAGTAATAAAGAAATCCTCTTTTAGAAAAACTATGCTGTAGTTAAGAGTCCTCACACTCTAAGCCCAGCACTCAGGAGGCTGAGGCAGGAGAATCATGAGTTTGAGGGCAGCCAGAGTTATGCAGCGAGCTCAGGCAGCCTGAACTGTAGACTTCCATCCCGTCTCACAAGACAAAACTAAAGAAACAAACCAGAATGTGGGCTGCAGAAGGGGCCTCAGGCGGGCTTACCGGGTTTCTGCCTGCGCGCCTTCCTCTTCACCCGAGGGCCGACTCCTTGTCCTTCCTTCCAACCCATTTTCCTTAACAATTCAAAGCCCACAGACAATCTAGACAGGATATGGAAACAGTGACAGTGAACTTCACTGTTAGTAAACAGCTCCTGCTCTAGCTCCTCTGCCTGCCTTGTCTGTGCTCATCCTGTGGATACAGCGCAATGGCGCAAGCCTGGGTCTTGGGGACACATCTCAACTGAGGGAGACACTCATCTGCCTCTTTGACCTTTGAAGTGAGCCTGTAGAGACTCTGGGAAGTGCTTGTCAAAGAAGCTCGTGGCCCAGGGACACCAGGAAATTCTAATCAGGCCAGGCACTCAGGAAGAGAAGAAAGTATACAGAAATCAAAAGTCAGGTAAACGCCGTGAGCTTCGTAAGTCTGCCTGCTCAATCAGAAAACATAACTTCTTTTCTTCTATCTCTTCTCTAAGCACATTTTCCCTAGCACTTCAGGCCTTGGTCTTCCTGGAAGGCTGCCCTCCCCACCCTGCGTCTGCTTTCCAAACTGGCTTTAAGGGCTTGCCTTTTTAT
Source organism: Apodemus agrarius (assembly GCA_964023405.1). NCBI lineage: Eukaryota > Metazoa > Chordata > Mammalia > Rodentia > Muridae > Apodemus > Apodemus agrarius. The sequence continues at coordinate 22,825,477 of OZ030005.1, forward strand.
GTCCTGATTTTCTCCTCTATTCTCATTCTAATAAAATTGTCCTCAAGCTGAGGATGAAGAGAAAGGAGGGAAGGTGAGTAGGAAGAAAGGGAAGAAGAGAGAGAGAGAAAGAGGGGAGGGGAGATGATAGGGAGGGAAGGAGGGAGGGAGGGAGATAGGGAATGAGGGACAGAGGGAGGGTACAGGCAAGACAGAACCCACAAGGCCTGTGAGGAAGGTGAGGAAGGGAAGCCACCCCAGTTCCTAACAGCCTTCCATCGCAGGGACAAAGGGAGACCCTCTGGGTGAAACCCCTTCCTCTCTTAGTCCTCCAGGCAGACAGCACCTTGTACTGCAGCTAAGCTATCCCTGAGCAAGATAACCACACATGTCAAAGCGCCGCCTCACTTTGCTGGTGTGATGAGGTCATCAAGCAGTGTGGCTCCAGGAATAGGGGCTGCAGCAGCTGCCAGCTGCCTGGCCTTCTCCCGGATTCTGTCTTTGGTTTTGGAAGCAAAATCATCCGTGGTAACGATTGCTTTAGGTGCTATCCCAAATTCACTAAGATCCTCCAAAGAAGAAAGTTAAATAGATTTAGTTCATTTATACACACAACAAATGCACTTGGACTAGCACACACACATGCTCTTGGATTAACACACACGAATGCACTTGTACTAATACACACACACAAAACAAATGCACTATACTAACATATATAGAACAAATGCATTTGTACAAACACACACAACAAAGTTTTAAAGAGACATCAGTTTCCTGTAAATATGCAAAGAGAAAGAGAACTCTAAGTTCTGGAAATATGGCTCGGTGGTTAAGATCACTGGCTGCTCTTCCAAAGATCCTGGGTTCAATTCCCAGCATCCATATAACAGCTCACAACCATCTATGACTGCAGTCCCATACAATCAGAAGCCCTCTTCTGATGTGCATATAGACATGCAGACAAAACATCCCTTATACATTAAATAAATAATCAAACTTTAAAGAGAGAGAAGTCAGATGTGGTTGCAACTTGCCTGTGATCCTAGCACTAGGGGAGGCTGGAGCAGCCCAGCCTCAGCTACATGGCAGCTCCTTTTCCTCCTCCTGGTAGCTTACAGCTTGTTGTACTGCACTTGACTGTGCTCATGGGTGAATCCATGCCCAGGTTTTAAGATAGTGGGAGTTTAATTTTAGCTAGTTTACTGTTCCTAAAACCATGGGGTACATCAGGGAGATGATGTTCCTGTGAGAAGTCACAGGTTAGGCACCATGGACACTGAGTTAGGGACAACTAGAGATGTCCTTTACATGACATCCCTGAGTTCAGAAACTGTCCCAGTGTCCCCTGCATAGACATCTGAGTGATGGAGAAGCCACTGACAGGCACCCAGGATGCAACCATAACAGCTAAGAGGTGAGGCCTCAGACAGGAAGGAAAGTCTACACGGCTCTCTGGGGAGAGAGACGGCATCACAAACGAGGACACTGTCACTGCCTGACTCACCTCTTCATCCATGAAATCTTCAGGTCCAAGAGCAGATTTGTCTGCCCTGTTCTGTCTTGAAGACACAAAGGTAGAAGGTGTCCATCCTGAGGAAGGAAAGGAGTTTAGAATCTTATGATCCTAGACAGTATTTCATTTGTTGTTTGTCTGCATTTGCTTACTAAGATGGAGTCTTGTTACAAAGGCCTGGCCAGCCTGGAACTCACTTGGTAGATCAGACTAGAGCTGTAGCTCAGTGGTAGAATGTCTGCTTTAGCCTGCAGTGCGGTCCTGGGTTCTATCCCCAGTCCCTAAGTAAGAAAGCATTTGGGCTGGTAAGATAGCTCAGCGGTCAAGAGCACTGACTGCCCTTCCGAAGGTCCTGAGTTCAAATCCCAGCAAACACATGGTGGCTCACAACCATCCGTAATGAGATCAAATGCCTCCTTCTGGTGTGTCTAAAGAGAGCTACAGTGTACTTATATAATAATAAATAAATCTTTAGAAAGAAAAAAGAAAGAAAGAAAGAAAGAAAGAAAGAAAGAAAGAAAGAAAGAAAAAGAAAGAAAGGAAGCATTCAGTTAATTGGGTAGTGCATGCCTGTAATCCCAGCACTCTGGAAGCAGAACAGCCTGGTCTACATCACAAATTCTGGATTAGCCTGGTCTATATAGTGAGACTTGTCTCGAAAGAAAGAAAGAAAGAAAGAAAGAAAGAAAGAAAGAAAGAAAGAAAGAGAGAAAGGAGGAAGGAAGGAAGGAAGGAAGGAAGGAAGGAAGGAAGGAAGGAAGGAAGAGAAAACAACATAACAACACACATTACTTTAATTACAGAATTGATTTGCAATATAGTGTGACATTTTAATTTATTTTTCTCCAGGTCATGAACAAATAGTAGCTGGTGTGTGCAATCCTGTGTCAAATAATTCCTGGGCAGTTCCGATGCTCTCCTGGCTCTGTAACCCCTGTGATGCCTAGTTGCCTCATCTGCAAATCTGCAAAACACCTGACACTTGACCTTCTTAGTCACTGGGTCAGAGGTACAGCCAGTGATTAACTCGGTGTCTGCCTGAGGGTACTCAGGGCAAAGCAAAATGAGGGAAGCCACTGTCTGGCTTTAGCCACCTGGCTAAAATCTCTCCATTTTCCACAAAGTAGGAGAAAGGTTCTTCCCGGTCAGGCTGCACCCAACAGTGGGTGTAAGTCAACTCTGGGAGCAACCCAGATAGATGTTCAAAGAATATTTCAGTACTCTATGGCGTATATACCAACAACTTTATTTTTTCAAGTCAGGAGGTGACCCGGACATGGAGACGCATGCCTGTCACCCCAGCACTCGGGCGTCTGAGGTGGGAGAGTCTAGATTTCCAGGCTATCCTGAGCTACACGGTGAGACTCAGTTACAGACAAAAAACCCAGGAGGGGGGACTTGAGCTCCGTCTTTCACACGTCTGAACAGTCCTCTGGCTCCTGCAGAACCGTACCTTCCTTTGAGCCGACGGTATTGAAGTAACCAGCAGAGAAACCACCACTAAAGGCTCCGTGAAAGCGCTTGTACCTTCCTTTCTCATCTCGGACAGTCTGGTCCTGAAGAGGGATGGGTTTCTTTGGTCTTTCACCTGGAAAAAGAGTTAGTGGGAAAAGAGGGGTATGAGGAGTCAGGAAGAATTTAGGGGAAAATGTCATTTCTTAAACATAATGAATTGTTATTCACTTTTAACTCCATGGATATCCATTTAATTGAGGTTGCTGTTTCTAGACGTTATTAGCTTATAGTTTACAAAACAATATGTTTTGGAAGATTCTGCTAAGAAATATGTTGCAGCAAGAATGTCCAAGCTGCTGGGCGGCAGTGGTGACGCACGCCTTTAATCCCAGCACTTGGGTGGCAGAAGCAGGCAGATTTCTGAGTTTGAGGCCAGCCTCGTAGAGTGAGTTCCAGGACAGCTAGGGCTACACAGAGAAACCCTGTCTAGGAAAAAAAAAAAAAAAAAAAAAAAAAAAAGAATGTCCAAGCTGGGACCTGGTGAGACGGCTCAGCGGTTAAGAGCACTGACTGTTCTTCCCAAGGTCCTGAGTTCAATTCCCAGCAACCACATGGTGGCTCACAACCATCTGTAATGGGATCTGATGCCCAATTCTGGTGTGTCAAAAAGAAAAAGAAAAAAGAAAGAAAGAAAAGAAAACAATGTCCAAGCTGGGGATGGGCTCAGTGGATAGAGTGCTTCCACAATACATGAGAACCCAAGTTCAGACTCCAAGAACCTGAATGTGGTTTGAATGAGAAATGCCCTCCACAGGTCATGTATTTGAACACCTAGTCCCTAGTTGGTGGCACTATTTAGGGAGGTTGTAGAACCTTTAAAAACTGTAGCCTTGGCCGGGTGGTGGTGGCGCACACCTGTAATCCCAGCACTTGGGAGGCAGAGGCAGGCAGATTTCTGAGTTCGAGGCCAGCCTGGTCTACAGAGTGAGTTCCAGGACTGCCAGGACTATACAGAGAAACCCTGTCTCAAAGAAAAACCAAAAAACCAAAAAACCTGTAGCCTTTAATCCCAGCATTAGAGACAGAGGCAGGTGGATCTCAATGAATTAGCGCGTGTGTGTGTGTGTGTGTGTGTGTGTGTGTGTGTGTGTGTGTGTTAGCCTTGCTGGAGGATTATATCACTAGGGGCAGCCTTGAAAGTTTATAATCTCGCCCCCCTTCTAGCTTACTCGCCCTGCTTATGTTTGCTCTTGATATGTGATCTCCCAGCGGCATGCTTTGGCTGTCTGCTTCCACGCCTCCCGCCATTGTGGACTCTCACTCTAGAACCATAATCCAGAGTAAACTTTTTTCTATATGTTGTTTTCAGGCATAGTATTTTATCACAGCAACAGAGGAATAATTAACACACCTACAGAAAGCCTGAAGCAGTCCCTCAGGTGTGCAATCCCAGCATTCCTACTGCAAGATGGGAGGGAGACACAGGAGAACGCCTGGAAGTCCACACGTCAGAGAGCCTGGTATGCTCAGGAGCCCCAACCCAAGAAACCCTGTCTCAAACACGGTGGAGGCCAAGACCTCCACCAAAGGTCACCCTGGCCACCACACTCATGCAATGGAACACGAGTGCTCACATTCTCACATACAAACATGCACACACATAATACACAGGTATACAAGCATGTACACATCCAAGATAAAAATACTCTGCTTTTCCTACTAAATTTCATTACAAAAACCAAATTAGGGCTGGAGAGGTGGCTCAGCGGGTAGTATTTGCTGTGCAGATCGTAGAGCCTTAGGGAAAGCCACTGTGGCCATCGACAGCCCCAGCACTGGGGGAGGCAGAGATGAAGTGAGGGAAATGGAGAGCAGCTGAGGAAGTCAGCCAACACTGTCTCCGGTCAGGTTCACACAGATGAAAAGACTTAAAAAGTTATACTGGGATGGGCAGGATGGCACACACTTATAATCCCAGCACCTAGGAGGCAGAGGCAGGAGATGTCTATGAGTTCAAGGCCTGTATGTATACATGTATACATACACACACACACACATACATACGTGTGTGCTTATGCACACACCCAAGCCACACATGGGGAGGTCAGGACAACTTTCTTTTTTTATTGTTTTGCTTTTTGAGACAGGGTTTTTCTGTGTGGCCCTGGCTGTCCTCGAGCTTACCCTGTAGACTAGGCTGGCCTTGAACTCAGAGATCTGCCTGCCTCTGCCTCCCAAGTGCTGGGATTGAATGTGTGTGCCACCATGCTGAGTAGAGGACAACTTTTAAAAGTTGATTTTCTCTTCCTACCATGTGGGCCCCAGGACTCAAGCATTAGCTGCAAGCACCTTTGCCCACTGATCCCTCTCCTGTCTTCCTTTTCAGCCGTCTGAAAAATGGGCTGTTACACTGTACAAGCAAAGGCCACTGCACACACACAGCCTCAGGCAGATGCTCTTTAGGCTTCAAGTTTCAGATGTTATGACACAAACTGCTGCCTACAACTCAAAAGCTCTGCGTTTGTTTGTTTGTTTATTTATTTATTTATTCTATTTATTAGAAAATAATGCTTTTTTTATTACTTTTACTTTTTTACAGCCCAGTTATTACCCTTCTCCTGGTTCACCTTCCCACAGTTTCTCATCCCATTCTTCCTCCTCCCTGTCTCCAAGATGTCTTCCCCCCACCCCCCAAGCTCTGCATTTATTTAAAATGTGAAAGGGATCCAGGCTCAGTGGCACATACTTGCTACCCACAAATGTTTGGAACAGGAAGCAGGTCTGTGGTCAGTTAAGGGCATGAGGTTGGACACAGTGCTGCACACTCTCCAACACTTACTCCACTGTTACTAGTGCTGGGCCTCAGTCAGCTGAGCCTCTCTACGCCTGCGCTACCCCAACTCTAAATGCCTGTGAGCCACACACCCGGAAGGTAAAACAGCGGACTGGCTAAAGACCCCAACCAGAGACAAACAGACCTGTAGGTACTTCAAAGTTGTGTGTGCAAATCAGACAACACTTGGGAAGAACTCAGCAGGAGGGAGACACAGGAAGTGCTTTTAAGAGGCTAGCTAGCATGGCTACTCTTGCTATTAGCATTCTGTGTCACAAGTAAGGTATTCCCTAAAGGCCAGGTATACCCGACTTCATTAATTAAAACAGTTCTTGTTTCTTTTTTTGTTTTGTTTTGTTTTGTTTTGTTTTGTTTTGTTTTGTTTTGAGACAGGGTTTCTCTGTGTAGTCCTGGCTGTCCTAGAACTCACTCTGTAGACCAGGCTGGCCTCGAACTCAGAAATCCACCTGCTTCTGCCACCCGAGTGCTGGGATTACAGGCGTGCACCACCATGCCCAGCTGCAGTTCTTATTTCTTAAACAAAATTAATTAATTAAAAAGACAGGCATAGCCGGGTGGTGGTGGCACATACCTGTGATGCCAGCACTCAGCCCAGAGCAGGTGGGGCCTCTGAATCTGAGGCCAGCCTGGGCTACAGAGTGAGTTCTAAGACAGACAGGGCTACACAGAGAAACCCTGTCATGATAAACAAACAAACAAAGTCAGGCATAGTGATGCATGCCTGTATGCCAGCACTTGGGAGACTGAGACAGGAGCATGGCTGTGAATGTGAGTCCAGCTTGGGCTAACATGAGATCCTATCTGAAAAGCTACTCCTCCCATCCCCAATTTCCCTACCAAATAAAAAGAGCTATATTAAGAGGCCAGGTAAGTCAGGCATGGTGGCGCACGCCTGTAATCCCAGCACTTGGGAGGCAAAGGCAGGCGGATTTCTGAGTTCGAGGCCAGCCTGGTCTACAGAGTGAGTTCCAGGACAGTCAGGATTACACAAAGAAACCCTGTCTCGAAAAACCAAAAGAGAGAGAGAGAGAGAGAGAGAGAGAGAGAGAGAGAGAGAGAGGCCAGGTAATCTGAGTTCAAATCCCCCTACATCACAACCTGTTCATTTTGTGGTCTTGGGCAAAGGACTTAATCTCTCTAGGACTTGGTTCCTAAAACTGTAAAATTAGCATAATGATAGAACCCATCTTGTGGTAGCAACAAGAATTAAATATCACTGAGTAACTCATCAGAGACAGCATTCCCCTAGCACGCAATATGCTATGGCGGGGCTGTTAACACTAGCTGTGGTGCCTTTTTCACTTTAAAGAACTGGGCTACAACCAGGGTCTCATCCTGCAGGATTTTTACCATTTGTTTTGTTTTGTTTTCTTTAAAAAGCAAAACGACAACAAAAACAAAACCAGCGTGCCCAGGACGAACCCAAAGACTCAAGCTCACTCGGAAGGCAAGGCTGGGCTTGGACTTCTGAACTCCACCTCGTGAGTACCAAGATGACAGACATGGCTTTATGTGGCTCTGGAGCTAACTTAAGGCTTCAAGCATGCCAGGAAAGCACTCTGCCAATGGAGTTATAGCCCCAAATCCAATGTTTCCCATTCCTTTAAAACTTAGTACCCATGCTCTATTCCTTTGTATGCATCTGGCATGGTTCCTGTCTTGGTCAGGTTTTGCAGTCTCTGCACCGCTCACAGTGTGTTCTGTGTAATTCTTTGTTGTGGGGAGATGCCCTGAGTGCTGTGGGATGTTTAGCACATCTGTGGCGGGCTTGTTCCCCTCCCCCACCTTACCCATTCCCTGCAGCTGGGCTAGGTGAGGGAGGGTGCCATTCCTGCAGCCCTCTTGACCTACAAGGGAAGATAGTATCTGCAGACAACTAAGTGGGACTGGTGGCGGCAGGTCATGAGAGCCACTGGTGTGGCCAGCCAGGCCCCAGGCCCCACAGAGCTCCTGAGGAGATAGTGCCATCTCTAACCAGGTTGCCAGAAAACTCCAGAGAGAAGTGGTACTTTAGCTGGGACCTACTGTAATCATGGCCGCCGACAACAACTAATTCTCCCCTATCGGGGGCTGATAAGCTGCTCGTTTATCACACTACTTATTAAGCAGCTGCCTGAGGCCCACGATTAATAAGCACGGAGCTGAGCCAGATCTCAACTCTATCTCCAAGTCAGAGCTACCACCCACACTGCTCCTCACATATTCCTTAGCTAGAAGTACACAAAGCCTTGCCTCTGGAAGAAGCCGGGTTCCAAACGCTGGTAGAAAAAGCTAACCACAGAACCCAACAGGGGAGACCATTGCGCATGTGTCAGACAGCATAAAGGAACACGGAATGAGCAGAGTTTCGTTTGCTGCAGGTAAAGATGCAATTCCAGCAGAAGCATTAGCTTCTGCCATCAAACAGGAGGTCTAACAGGGCAGTGCTGGACTTGGGGCGAGAGGAATCCTAACAAAGGATAACGCATGCTTAGCATGCACAAAGCCCGGACTTAATCCAACGCATACCCCTCCCCATTAAAAACAAAGAGCCGGGCGTGGTGGCGCACGCCTGTAATCCCAGTACTTGGGAGGCAGAGGCAGGAGGATTTCTGAGTTCGAGGCCAGCCTAGTCTACAGAGTGAGTTCCAGGACAGCTAGGACTACACAGAGAAACCCTGTCTCAAAAAAAAAAAAAAAAGAATTAAAAAAACAAACAAAGAACAACAACAACCCCCCAAACGTCTGGCACACCGAGGCAGTCCAACTACTAGAGGAGCAGGAAGAATCGTGAGATGGAGCCAGAAGCAAAGGCCGACAGTACAAGGCCCTGGCGCATGATAATACAGGGTCTGTGACATCCTCTGGGTTGAGGGATGTCTAGGTAGGTTTAAGGGTGGTAGTCACAGTACCAAGAAGAAAAAAACAGCCCTAAAATGAATCTGTACAGGAAGGACGGCAGGAATTGAGGAGTCGATAACGGGGTGGCGGTCTCTACGGAAGAGTAGGGAAGTACTGTGGACTTCTTCCTTCCTGATTACTGTCACTAAATTCCCCAGCTAATACCTACCAATAATCCTGCTGTCAGGACCAGCAACTTTAATTAAGGTTTAATTAAGTCAAAGGAGTCAGTCCTCCACCAGTGTTTACCTGACCTGACAGCACAACTTCAAAGCAGAAGTAAGAGTGATTATTGGTCTAGTTGTGCTGTAAAATGCAGCCAGAGACTTCAAAGTGTTTGGAGAGCCGTGTAGCTGAGGTGGTGGATCAGGGGCTGTAATAGAGCTCAGTGTTAGAGAACAGGACCAGCACCAGGAAGGCAGAGGTGGGGGGAGGGGGATGGTAGGGGGAGCAAGGGCGGAGCCAGGAAGAAAGGAGGAGGGAGAAAGTTCAAAGCTTCTACCAGAAGTTAGAGTATTTCCAGAAAGGCTGGAGGGATGGCTTACCAGTTAAGAGCACTTGCTGTTCTTCAAAGGACCTAAGTTCAGCTCCTAGTACCCGCACCAGACAGCTCCCAACTGCCTTTAAATAAAGCTCCAAGAAATCTAATGTCTTCTTTTGGCAGCTGTCTTAGGGTTTCTATTCCTGCACAAACACCATGACCAAGAGGCAAGTTGGAGAGGAAAGGGTTTATTGAGCTTACACTTCCACACTGCTGTTCATCACCAAAGGAAGTCAGGACTGGAACTCAAGCAGGTCAGGAAGCAGGAGCTGATGCAGAGGACATGGTGGGGGGGGGGGGATGTTACTTACTGGCTTGCTTCCCCTGGCTTGTTCAGCCTGCTCTCTTATAGAACCCAAGACTACCAGCCCAGAGATGGTACTACCCACAATGGGCCCCTACTCCTTGATCACTAATTGAGAAAATATCCCACAGCTGGATCTCACGGAGGCATTTCTTCAAGGGAGATCCTTTCTCTGTGATAACTCTAGCCTGTGTCAAGTTGATACACAAAACCAGCCAGTACAGCGGCCCTTCCCAAACACAGACATGCATATGTATAAATAATAAATCTCTCTAGATCAAAAAATGAGAAAAAAAAACCTACAACCCAATGTCCTTTCCTTTCACCCCAAAGCATAGTTAGACCAGTTTATTTCATTTCTAACTTTTGTTAAATACAGGAAGAACTGAAGGGTCTGGCAAGATGGCTCAGTGGATGAAAGCATTTGTCGCCCAGGCTGGCAACCTGGGATTAATCTCTGGGATGTCCATAGCAGGAGAGAACTGACCCCCGAAAGTTGTCACTGATCTCTGTGCACAAACCGGGCACATGCATACCCTCTCATAATATTCATAACATAATTTAAAACTAGGGAGAATTTGAGAAATTCAGGTCAAAGAGTTGATGGTTTAACAGCACAGGTCTTCTCAAGGAAACAACTATATGACCAGAAATACAGAAACAATACGAACGGATGTTCAACAGGGATGTTGTGCGTGCACGGCCCTCGTCCTCCTCTTCCGTAGCTACTGTCTAGCCAGTCTTCACAGCACCCTGTGGCTCCCCTATGGCTGCTTCTATAGCTTGTGCAGGATACTAGCCGATAACATCACCTATTTTAGTACTTGCAAATCTTGTGCTTTTGTTCTCTACTAAACCTGAAACTCCTCCAGTGAAAGATCTTTATCGACTGATTCTTCACATTCACAGGGTGCTGTGCTTGTCAATAAAAGTAATGTGATCTTAGTTGTATTGAACAAACAGGTTAGAATTAGAGACTTAGCTATGATGGCCGTGTTCCATCCCACAGTCTACTTGGAGAAGAACTCTGTAATTGGGGCTGAGGGGGCTTTAAACCCAGGGTGATGGGTGTTAAGTGGACATGTACGCATGTTACTGTATACTCTGTAAAGATTATCCTTTATTATTCCTACGCTGATTTCTCTGTCTCCATAGCTGGTTGTAATCTGGACACGGCATTTTGATGCTTATTCTAAGTATCTCCTGCCTCAATGTTGTGTAAACATTGCTCCCATTTATTCTCTGATTTGTCAATAAAAGCTGCTCTACCAATGGCTGAGCAACACAGAGAATAGGGCTGGTCTTCCGATCCCAGTCAAGGGATGGGGAGGGGGGAGGGGGAGGGGATTCACTGTGAGAAACGGGTCAAGGAGACATCATGGGAACACACCTAGAGCTGAGAGCCAGACCAATACTCAAATGCAAGGATCACATGGATTTTGGCTGAGATGTAGTCAGATTAGCTTAGAGGAATAGAGTAGATTAATAACTCCTCAACTATTATGCTGTAAAGCTTGATCAAATAAGTCTCATAGTCTCTGTCTCATTTATTTGGGAACTAGCTGGGATAGAGAAAAATTATCACATAAAAATGCACCAACACAGATGTCTTTGAGGAAACACAAGGGCAACCTTCAAACATACAAGAACTTGCACAGAAACTAGCCTTTCTCTCCCTTTGATCATCAGAGGTTAGGGGTAGAGCCAGGATCTGGCAAACATTTCTAATGATTAGAACTGCTTGGGCTGGAGCTATAGCTCAATCGTGGAATGCCTGCCTAACAAGCACAGATGCCTAAGTTTCATCCTCAGCAGCACACAAACCGGGCAGGTAGCACAGGCCTGTCATCTCAGCACTTGGGAGGCAGAAACAGGAGGACCAGATGTTCAAAGTCAGTCTTCACTACACAAACATTTGAGGCTAGCTTGGGCTACATGAGACTCTGTCACAGAAGACCCGTCTAAGACATATGTGATGTGTGATGTGCTAAGCTATAATCCCAGTACTGGGAAGGCTAAGAAAGTTGAATAGTCCTGAGTTTAAGGCCAGCTTGGTCTACATATTCAACTAGCACAAGGACAGCTTAGACTATACAAAAAGACCCTATCTTATACTCACTCCTGCCAAAAAAAAACCAACAGTTAGTAGGAAAAAGAATCTCAGTGGAAATATCTCAGAGGTATAACCAACAGGTCAGGATGGGAAGCAGGTGGGCGGTGAGGGGGGGAGGGGGGAGGAAGTCTCACCAACAAAACGCTACAGGTCACTTCTGACCCACAACTGTGAGTCCTCTGTCTTCCCCACAGGTTAACACTGACACCCAGTAGATAAATCTAGTCATTAAGTGAAACAGACCAGAAACACCAGAGACCCTTGCTTTATCTTAACTTCACCCCTGCATTTCACCCGCAATTCCAGTCAATGCCTGTCAAAAGCTACTCAATAGCTGTCACTGCTAACTCTCCGGTCCACACAACCACCATCTCCAGCCCTTTCTGGCTAATTTCCCTGTTTCATTCCTGCCCACCCCCCAAGGAGACTAGTCTCAAAATTAAAGCAAACATAATCACAGTACACACACCTTTTTTTTTTTTTTTTTTTTTGGTTTTTCGAGACAGGGTTTCTCTGTGTAGCCCTGGCTGTCCTGGAACTCACTCGGTAGACCAGGCTGGCCTCGAGCTCAGAAATCCGCCTGCCTCTGCCTCCCAAGTGCTGGGATTACAGGCGTGCGCCACCACCACCCGGCCAGTACACACACCTTTAATACCAGCACCTGAGAGGCTGAGGCTGCTAAAATACTGTGAGTCCACCAAGTGGAGCTAGCAAGACCCTGCCCCAACCCCACACCACCACCAAAAAAGAAAAAGGAAAGAAATACATTTCTCTTTGTGTAAACAGCACCAAGGAATTTTCCTACCCTTAGTATAAGAGCCAAACTCCTAGCTGGGTGTGATGGCGCACAGTTGCGAACTAAGCACATATTAGGCAAGAATAGGAAGATCAAGAGTTCAAGTCCAGCCTCGGCTATACAGTGGGTTTGATGTCAGCATGAGTTACACGAGACCCTATCAGAAAAAGGAAAGATTCCAATTCTATGTAGCTCAGATGTAACATACTAGCCTTGCACGCACAAGGTCATCCTCAGCACACACACACTCCAAATTCCTTACCATTGCAAGTGCCACCCACACTTGTCCTGACTATCCCTCGACTGCTAAGCTGTCTGCCACTTTAGGGATTTCCTATCTCAAGTGTTTCTCCTCCAGATCTTTCCAGGCCTGGGTTCTTTTACTTTCAAGTACGGGTGCAAACGTTCCCTCGGGACAAGAGACTGACTGACAACCCTCCATCATAAGCACATGTTGCCTAGTCATTCTTGCATCTCCCACCCCTCCGCGTCCTTCTCTAGCCCCGAGAACGCGGCGACCAAGTGCGGTGCACAAGCCTCTCCAGCGCGTTCCCTGTGCCCACAGCGAGCGAGCCCAGACCCAGGCAGAGATGTCGCTGTCGCCCACGAGTTGGACTCCCAGCCTGTGACTCCCAGACTCCGCTGGCCATCGGACCCCCACCTTCCTCCAGAGGCTCCAGGCCCGTTCCATAGCTGACCAGATCCTCATCGCTGTCACTGTCCAGAGCCGCCATCCTGCTTCCTTCCGGGCTCCGCCCCCTTGCTACGGAAGCCTCTATAGGCCAAAAACATGAAACAGTTTCGCCTCCGCGAACTGGAGCTTCTGTAAAATTGACTTGTTTGGTGGGAAAGTGTCAGCCCCTCCTTGCAGATCATAGTCCTATGCAAGGCTAATTCCGGCTGCAGATAAGATTTGTATCTGTGCTGGGCGGGGGTTGCGCATGCCTTTAATCCCAGCAGTCAGTAGGTAGAGACAGGAGAATCTCTGAGTTGGAGACCAGCTTGTTCTGCAGAGTTTCAGGACAGGGAAAGCTACACAGAGAAACCCCGTCACATCAGAAACAAAAACAAACAAATAACAAAAAATAATATTGGTCTCTGTACATCCCATCCTGGCCCTGTTATGTGTCTGAGTACTGGAAGGACACAGCGATAAGATGCTGGAGACCACCCAAATGTCAGGACGCAGGGCAGGGTCTCTGTAATGCCATCCAGCTAGTCCCGCGACTGGCTCCTTCATGGAGACCACCCAAATATCAGGACGCAGGGCAGGGTCTCTGTAATGCCATCCAGCTAGTCCCGCGACTGGCTCCTTCGCCCCTGCTTCACTTCCTCAGCCAGCAATAAGTGCCAAGCCGATCTTCCACCCGTCCCACCCAGCCTCCGGAAAGGTGCTTGACCAGTCGCCACTGTCGGGCCCTCTGTGCTGGAAATGTGAAGGAACCCACAGGCAGATAGATGTGTCTGTCGTGCACATCATATGAACCGGGCCACACACACACTCGTACACAATATACTTGTAGTCTTTATATTTGCAAAAGCGAGCCCCCCTCCTAGACTTTTGGAAGGATTCGCTGACCCTGGGAATATCAGAACCCTACACACTAAGTACATTGGTCAAAGACAAGAAACAAGATACCAAACATGGATAGAGAGCTGGACGTCAGCCTAAATTACTCAATGAGACACTGTAATAAATAATCAAATAAATAGAAAAAAAAGACTGGGGGGGAGGGGAAAGAAAATGAAAGAAAGCCATGTGGGCCTGAGATGCAGTTCAGCGGTAAAGCAGGAGCTGCTGAGAGTGTCTGAGTGCCTGGATTTCCACTCCCAGAGACCCAGGTTCCGTTCTCGAGCTGACAAAAAAAGGACTGAATGGACCGATAAAAAGAAGAAAGGAATGCAGTAAGGAACGTGGCATGGTGGGCCGCGGAAGTGATATGGAAAGAAAGCTGGGGGGAGGGAAAGAGAGAGAGAGAGAGAGAGAGAGAGAGAGAGAGAGAGAGAGAACAGCGGCCTAGCAATAGCTTGCTGCCATCACCTGCCACCATTACTCCCTGCACTGCTGCCAGGTATGAGAGGGCTACTCTCTACCCCACAGCCCTTCTCTCTCTCTCTCTCTCTCTCTCTCTCTCTCTCTCTCTCTCTCTCTCTCTCTTTCCCCCCTCCCTCCCTCTCTCTCCCCATCACTCCCTCCCCCTCCCCCCTTGCCCCACCCCCACCCCAGTTTCTTACTCCTTTTCCCTTCCTTCCTACCCCCCTTCTGTTCCCACATGCTCCTGGCTGGCCTTTCTTTCTGTCCTCTATCCCTGCTTTCTCTGTCCTTGTGGCTCTGTCTGCCTCTGCCCCTTCTCCAGGTCCCTGCATCCTGACCCCCACAATAAACCTCCCTTATATTAGGTCTGTGATTTCTCAGGGGGACACACTTTGGCATGGGCCTGCCAGGTACCACATTATAGTTCATAACACCCTTCCCACTCCTGCTGAATTAATCCCTCTCCTACTTTCACATGCATGCATGTGGGGTGTGTGTGTGTGTGTGTGTGTGTGTGTGTGTGTGTGGTGTGCAGCCAGTCACAGCTGCTGTGTGTCCCTGTGTTTGTGATTGCAATGACCCTGTCCTAGCCAGTAGACAGCGATTCAAGACCCTCCTCCCCCATTTCTCTGGCTCTTTCCATCTTTCTGCCCTCTCTTCCAAAGTGTCAGCTGAGCCTCAGAGGGGAGTGATCTGAACACCAGTGTAAGGGTGAGCACTCAACACTCCTTTTCATCACCTTGACCAGATATGAATGATTTAACCACAGCCCACTACAAAAACGGGATTGCTCTGAACCTGGGCCCAGTGGCACACAGGTTTATTCCCAGTAGATGGGAGGCAGTGGCAGGTGGAGCTCTGTAAATTCAAGGTCAGCCTGGTCTTCACAGTGAGTTCCAGGTCTGCAAGACCGTGCAGTAAGTAAGACCCTGCTTCAAAAACAAACAGTGGGGCGGTGGTGGTGCACGCCTTTAATCCCAGCACTTGGGAGGCAGAGGCAGGCAGATTTCTGAGACCAGCCTGGTCTACAGAGAGAGTTCCAGGACAGCCAGGGCTACACAGAGAAATCCTGTCTCAACAAAACAAAACAAAACAAAACAAAACAAAACAAAACAAAAACAAAAACAAAACAAAAGCAAAAACAAACAAACAAACAAAAAACCCCAAAGCAAAGACACCTCTTTGACCAAAGAGAAGAACGGCGTTGGCCTGGGTATAAGCATAAATATTCAGAAGGCAGTTTGACTACATGACCACTTAAAAATCGTTAGCAGTAAATTACTGACAAGGGCCTTGGACCTCCTAGATTTGAACAGATTTACAATAACAGATGTATTTCCTCCCAAAAATTGAACTTCAAATCCAATTAGAAAGTGAGTGGTTGGTTAATCCCAAAACTGGCACCAGTGGGCATATCTTGCCTGAAAGACCACTATTATAGCACAAGGGGGTCATGTCTGGGTAAGATCACTGATAACTTTTCTCACTCAGAGCCTACATAGCACCTTCCGGCATTAACAACTCTGTTCAGCAGAGAGGAGGCTTCCAGATCACATTCTCCTTCTTCTCCTTCTTCTCCTTCTTCTCCTTCTTCTCCTTCTTCTCCTTCTTCTCCTTCTCCTCCTTCTCCTTCTCCTTCTCCTCCTCCTCCTCCTCCTCTTCCTCTTCTTCTTCCTCCTCCTTCTTCTTCTCCTCCTTCTCCTTCTCCTCTTCCTCCTCCTCCTTCTTCCTCTTCTTCTTCCTCCTCCTTCTTCTTCCTCTTCTTCTTCCTCCTCCTCCTCCTTTTGTGGGGGAGGGATTTTTGAGACAGGGATTCTCTGCATATCTCTGGCTGTCCTGGAACTCACTCTGTAGACCAGGCTGGCCTCAAACTCACAGATACACTAACCTGTGCCTACTGAGTGCTAGGATTAAAGGCATGCACCACCACCACCTCCTGACTATTTTTTGTTCATAGTGATTTTGTGTGTGCGTTTTTATAGTTTCATATAACTAGGTGGGTTGTTGACAGGGTCTCCCTAGGTGCCCCTGCTAGGCTATAACTCACTATGCTATGCAAACCAGGCTGGCCTGTAATTCAAAGATCTGCCAGTGATTAACTGTGTACACCACCACGCCAGTCTGCAATTGGGTCTGACTATCTGGTTCTAGGTGAATGAAGAGGAAGAAGAGGAGAAGGAGGAGGAGGAGAAAGGAAATCACTGCTCCTAGGTATGGTGGAGGAGAAAGTTTATTGTAGATAAAAGGGAGAGCATAGCCAGAGGCAGGTGCTAGCAGTTTGTCTAAGCCCCGCCCCACAGCTGCTTGACAGTAGCCAGGTGTGCCTAACTCACTATAAAAGGGGCTGCTGCCCCCCTCTGCTTTCTCTTGCACTCTCACCTTCTTGATCTCCCTCTGTCCTCTAGTCCCCCTCTCTCCCCATTCCCCTCCCCCCTCTCTCTACATGCTCATGGCCAGCCTCTCCCTCTCCCCCTCCCCCTCCCCCTTCTGCTCCCCCTCTCCCCCTCTCTCTGCCTTTCTCTGTCTCTATTACCCTCTCAACTCCCCTCCCCATGCCCTGAATAAATTATTCTATACTATACCATCATGCGGCTGGTTCCTCAGGGAGAGAGGCTGCCTCAGTATGGGCCGGCTGAGACACCCCCTTTCCCCGTACCTGACTACACATCCACCAAACGTATTCCTTCTCTCTCTTTCTCTTTTTATAAAACACAACAGCAGAGACATCTGGGACAGTCCAGAGTGGATATGACCCTGAGCCAGGTCAGGAGAGGGGGAGGAGAAGGAAGAGGAGCGAGAGAGAGGGAACCAGGTGCAGCAGCCAAGAAAAAGGGCAAACAGGTAAAAGAAGGCAGGCTACCCAGATGGCTCGATTATATAGGGAAGAGCTTGGGTGGGCAAGCAGCCTGGCTCCTGGGCTGGAGATTTCTGGGAAAATGGAGTATATTAGCCATTCCTCGAAGATAGGAGTAGTAGATAGGACAGATAGGGACTGAGAGACGCTGGGAGAACCTGGCGGCCAAATCTGCTTTGATATGTTAAATAGGCTCCTCTGCAGTTTGTCCCAGGGTTGGAGACTAAACAGTCAATCATCAAGTACTGTTTTGGAGCCTAGCCTAGAGGTAGCGCAAACAGTGACCCAGGGAAGAAGCACCTAGCACTAAGCCCGGGTTTTTTAAAGGGAAGCTTATAAGAGAAAAGACTTCTTGCATTGGTGCCAAAGCCTCTCCACTACCAACTCTGCTCACAGGCAGTCCAGTTACTTTCCGCAACCAGAACAATTCCTTGAGCACACTTGAGGCTTTCTCTGTTTGAGGGGCTCTTCCCATATCATGACTGTGCTGTAAAGGTCACTTTGTCTGAGAAGCCTTCTTTAACCCTATTGAAAAGACAATATTCTTGGCTTGGGGTGCAGAAAGGGGGCACACTAGTCGTCCAACACTTGCCTAGAGTACACAGCTCCAGGTTTTTATCATTCCTGAAATAAAGTAAGATGCTAAACAATCTCTATATCCTCAGTCCCTTCTCCCACTTTGACAGCACTGATCACCGTCTAACATACTATATAATTTAATTATGTCATTATTTTTTATTTTGTTTTTGTTTTTTCGAGACAGGGTTTCTCTGTGTAGCCCTGGCTGTCCTGGAACTCACTCTGAAGACCAGGCTGGCCTCGAACTCAGAAATCTGCCTGCCTCTGCCTCCCAGAGTGCTGGGATTATAAGCGTGTGCCACCACTGCCTGGCAATTTTTGATTTTTTTAAATGACATATTATTTTTATTTTATCTATATGAGTGTTTGCCTGCATGTGTGCCCTTGCCCATGGAGGCAAGCAGACAGGGCCAGATCCCCTGGAGCCTGAAGTCACAAGGAGCAGGGAGCTGCTGTGTGAGTTCTGGGAACAGAACCAGGTCCTCTGCAAGCACAGCAAGTGCTCTTAACCATAGAAGCATCTCTCCAGCTCAGATCTATTTAGCATTTAGTTGTTATTTTTATTGTCAGTCTCTCTCTCCTATGATTGATAAGTACTCAGAGCTTGCAACAGTAGCCTGTTGTTCTCTCTCTCTCTCTCTCTCTCTCTCTCTCTCTCTCTCTGTGTGTGTGTGTGTGTGTGTGTGTTTGGGGGGGGCATGTTTGTAATGCCAGAGGTAGAAGGATACAAATTTCAAGCTAATCTAGTCTATAGAAAAACCTCATGAAAGATTAAAGTAACCCACCTTAATTTTCACCTGTAATCCCAGTGCTGGGGAGAGGGTGAGAGTAGAGACAGAAAGATCATGAATTCTAGGCCACCTGCAGTTAACATCACAAGTTCAACTTCAAACTAGACTGATTCCCTATCTTAAAATATGTGCACAGTTGGGGCTGGAGAGATTGCTGAACTTCTGATCCTTTTCCTTCTAATTGCCAAGTGTTAAGATTTCAGGTATATGGTCTGGAGAGATGACTCAGCGCTTAAGAGCACTGACTGTTCTTCCAGGGGTCCTGAGTTCAATTCCCAGCAACCACATAGTGGTTCACAACCATCCGTGATGGGATCTGATTCCCCCTTCTGGTGTGTCTGAAACCAGTGACAGTGTACTTATATACATTAAATAAATAAATCTTTAAAATATATTTCAGGTATATCTTCTGTTTTATATGAAGCTTGGGATGGAACACAGGACTGCCTATATACTAGTAAGTCCTCTGCCAGATGAATACATTTTTCTAGTCGCCCCTTTGGTTAAGACAGGGTCTCTCACTACATCTCACTGATTAGCCAGTGAGCCCCAGGGATGCTCCTGTCTCTGCCTCCCCGCCCTGTGCTGGGTTCATGATGTGCTCCAACATCCTCAGCTTTTTTCCTACAGATATAAAACAGGCCCTTGTGAACTCCGCCATCTCTCTTACCTTGAGCTTTTCATTCTCCTGCCTCTACCTCCCAAGCAGGGATTTGAACTCTTGATACTCTTGCTTCGGTTCCCTTGAGTAGGGGGAATCACACGTCCCACCATACGCAGTTCAATGCCAGCTTTTGTTTGTTGGTTTGTTTGTTTGTTTGTTTGTTTCATAACAGTTGAGACAAGGCTTATGTTGCTTCCCTATTGGGCTAGCAGTAACAGGTCTCACTTCCTAGTCCCAGTGAGATCAGAGTTAGTGAAGACGGACACGGCGGGAAGTGAGTCATGAGACTGTCTTGATCATGTACCTGATCTTGAGTACACCTAAGGATTAAAGTTCAGATAGCTCATGTATCCTGGGGATGGATGCTGGCCGGACCTCTGAAGACACATAGGAAGGGGCTAGTTTTAGATGGGCTGGCATGTCTTTAGTGACAAGCCTCCTTTTCTTGCTCTTTTGTCTGTACTATGCAAGGTGCTTATATAACACAGGACCTCATCTATCTAAGCACCCTACCAATGAGCTACTTCCCTAGACTCTCTTCTTAACCAATCAAGGCAGCCGGAAGAGGCAATGATGTCAGAGTAGATAAAATAATAGACCTTGGTTTTTATTGTATTTACTTTTTACAAGCCTCTCTCTATAGGGCAAAGTACAATTGGGTGTTCTCTCATGGCGATGACATATTTGCCTTTAAAAATAGAAATTGACTTAGTCATGGTGGCTCCTGACTATAATTCTTGCGATGGGAGGCTGAGACAGACAGCTTTGGGGCTATACACAGTGAGTTTCAGGATGGCCTGAGCTATAGAAGGAGAATCTGTCTCAAAAAAAATGTCTAAATATCTTAAAAACAAAACAAAACTATAAATGGGGGTTGGAGAGATATCTTCTCTTCCAGAGGTCATGAGTTCAATTCCCAGAAACCACATGGTGGCTCATAAACACCTATAATGTGATCTAGTGCCCTATTCTAGCCTGCAGGCCTATATGTGGGCAGAACATATATAATAAATTAATCTAAAAAAGATAAAAGAAAAATAAAACTATAAAAACTATAGAGAGATTGTTCAGTGGTTAGTGTGCTTGATGCTCTTACAGAGAAGAATTGGTTCCCAGTGCCTGGGAAGGGTGTTTCACAATCATCCGTAACTCTAGTTCTGGGGAACCCAACATACACACACACAGGCATAAAAGTAAAATCTTTAAAAAGACTATTAAGTCCACATTAGTTCAGCTGGTTTGTATGTATAACAAACCGTAAAGGCGATTGAAACTGGGCTTGGTAAGGAACACCTGCCGTCCCAGCACTTGGGAACCGGAGGCAGGAGGAGCAGGGGTTCCAGACTACCACAGGCTTAAAACAAAAACAGCAACTTAAACCTCAGTGTATCAGGAGATGGGACTGCACTGAAGGGGACAGGGAAGAGAGGAGGCAGCAAGCCTGGGGTGAGACACTCATGGGAAGTGTACCCTTGGCCATGCCTGCCTTCAGAACCTGGGTTTTCCCCCCCTCAGGGGTGAAGATCATTTGAGGCCTTTTATAGGGACAAGAGTGCCAAAACTGAAGCACACTATCTGTCCAAGTTCTGGTTAGAGTGGAGGTTATATGACTGATAAGTTCATGAGTATTAACACAGCAGTGTATTGACCCCGCTACTCTTGGAGCCTGAACCAACGTGGCTGTGTTTAACCCTCAGCCTCAGGCCAGCACATTTCCAATGAATTAAAGAGAGCCTGTGTCAAATTGATTTGCGATACTCCATTGACTTAGGAAGGAAGAGACTTTTTTTTTCATCAGCTCTTTCCAAAAGCACCTGCCCCAGAGTCCTGCTGGTTACGACTCTGTAGGTTGCTTTTCTTTCTTTTCCTTCTTTTCTTCCATCCTTTCGTCTTTCTTAGAATATGGACACAGGGTCTTTCCACTGAGTCCCAGTGTGGTGGGTTAATGTCTTTTGTCAGTTTGACAGTAGCTAGAGGAGGGAATCTAATTGAGAAAATGCCTACATACCCTAGGTCAGTAGGCAAGCCTCTGGAGCATTTTCTCCATTAATGATTGATGTGGGAGGGCCCGGCCTACTGTGGGTGGTCCTAACCCTCCACAGGATGCTCAGAGTGGTAAAGGAAAGCAGGCAGTGGGGGTGATGGCAGGAGAGATGGTTCAGTTGGAGCCTAACAATTGTCTGTAACTCCAATTCCAGGGGATCTGATGCCCTTATATGAGCTCCATGGGCACATACATATGGTGTGCAGACATACATGCAGGCACAACAACCACACACAAAAAGTAATAATCATTAAACATGAAAGAAGAGCAGGCTGGGTAAGCCATGGGGAGCAAGACGGTAAGCAGTGTTTTTCAAGGTCTTTCATTTCCTGACTCCAGGTTTCTGACTTGAGTTCCTGAACTGGTTTCCCTCAGTGATGTAAGGTATACGTAAGCAAGGTAGACATTAAATAAAACCTTTCCTCCTCCAAGTTCCTTTTGGTCAGGCTCTTTATCACAGCATCGGAAAGCAAACTAAGACTAGCCTCAAACCCGACAATAGTGCTGTTTCAGCTTCCTGAAAGGCTTGGAGATCACAGTGTGTGAGTCATCACATGCTTTGGCAGGATTCTTCTTAGACTTAAGTAGCGCTTTTCTCGTGACCAGGTGGATTTAATTTTTTTTAACTTATTAACATAGGTTAAGCTGTTGCTTTTGTTGATTTCAAATACTTATTTTAAAACTCTTGAACTGCACTATATATATATATATATATATATATATTTACTTTCGATATGGTTTTACATTTATTTATTTTGTGTGTATGATGGGGGGAGGGCGGGGCATGCACCTGCCATGGCGCGCATGTGAGGTCAGAGAACCTGTGGAAGTTGGGTTTTGCCCCTTCTACCTTATGGGTTCCAGGGAATGGAACTCAGGTTGTCAGGCTGAGTGGCAAGCACCTTTATCCTCTGAGCTTCCCCTCCAGCCATACTAACATACTAACGCCCTTTTTGTTGTTGTTTGTTTTTTGTTTGTTTTTATTTTTCGAGACAGGGATTCTCTGTGTAGCCTTGGCTCTGAGACCTGCCTTCTTCTGCCTTCTGAGTCCTGGAATTAAAGGTGCCTGGCTCTAAAACACTTTTTTATGGACATGAAAACAGTTGGTTAGTTTGGAAAGCTGAACCTGAAGTTTTTACTGTGACCCACAGACCACCAAAGGCGTTCAACAGAAAACAAAGGTGTTCTTTGGTGGTGGCGGCACTGAGGAAAGAGTCTGCTGGCTGGGGCCTCCAGGCTCCTGAAGATGGATCTGGATGGTAGCCCCATGTGCCACCAATATCCATCCCAGAGTCTGCCTACTCTCCAGAAGGAGGTACCGTGAACCCCGAGCCTAAGGGACCCCCTGGTACTCCTGTACTAACCACATCGATACCTGCAACCCTGGTCTAGACAAAGAATCACTTGGGCCTGAGAACTGAGAAAATCGAGGCTAGGAATTCGGGCTAAGAAGCTTTTTAAAGACACCTGCAGAGTTCCTGTGCACAAAGCCTGCTCAGTAGGTGGCCCCATCTCCCGAGGACTTTAGCTACCCAAGCGCTCGGAGGCCTTCTCTCCTGCAAACAGCTTTCCTGACCTCTCTGGCCAGAGCCTTTAAAAGCTTCCGAGCAGAGATTGAACTGGTCATTTGAATGTCCGCGTCCCTGGGTGGGAAAGCAACCGTGTATTAAGCGCTCTCTGCATCTACTACTCCCTGTGCTCCAGAGAAAGGGGCGAATTTGGGTTTCGCTACGGTCGTTGAAACCCCAATTCCGCTGGCTGCGCCACCTTGACGCTCACAAGGTAGAGAACAATTAACCACAGGCAAATTAAGATCTGAGGCTCAGCAGGAGCACCTTTCTAGACTCTAAGCAGGCAGGCACTTAACACAAGTTTGGGGCAGGGGCGTGGTCTATACAATTAAGGGCAGGGCTTCAGGACTCTGGCTTCAGCCTCAGGGCTGGAGGAGGGCCATGCATGTTGTGGGCGGGGCCTGAGTTGAGTGGGGGCGTGATCACAAAGTTAGGTATCCGCCTCGGGTAGGATCGGACTATGGAGGGGCGGAACCTAAACGATATGGGGTGTGGCTCCATAAATTAGGATGGAGCTCACTCTGGGATGCGGGAGGACTGCAAAGGCGGGGGGTGGGGGGGTGGGGGGGGGTGGGGGGGCGGAACTCCAGGGCTCGGGATTCGCATCTTGCGAGGCTGGAGGCGGGGCCTAGAGAGCAGAACCAAGTTCCAGGCTCCGGGTCTGCCTATGTCCAGGTCTTGCTGGGAGAGGCGGAGCTCCCGATATCTGGCGCTCTAGGGCTCGGGCGGGGCGGTAGGGTGGCTGGCCTGTCGGGGCGGGAGCGGGGGCGGGTCCCGGCGCCTCCTGGGGCCCTTAGTAGCCACTGCACCTCAGTTCACCCTCGACTCCCGCGCTGCCAGCATGACCGACGCGCTGCTACCCGCGGCTCCCCAGCCGCTGGAGAAGGAGGGTGACGACTACTTTCGAAAGGTGAGCGGCGAGTCAGCAGACCGTCTCTGTTCCTTCAGTCTGCGGAGCGCGCTAAAGGGGCTTGCGGCTGGGGTCAGCTTGGACCGGAAGGAGAAAGGAGGGGACCAGCAGGGTTGGTGCGGGCCGGACGGCGGAGAAGTGGGGTCGAAAGGGGATTTCGCGGGGCTTGGAGCCCCGAGCAGATGGTAGCCGGGCTGGGGCGCGCAGGTGCACAGGCGAGCCACGCGCAGGTGGGAACCCCGGGAGGTGATCCGGATGGCCCTGCCAGCCTTCTCGCGCTGGTGGGGAAAGGACCAGCCCCTGGCCACGCTGGCGAGCGCGGTCGGTCCCTCTGCGCTGATACCGCAGCCCAGTTTCCACCCGAGCGCTTAGCCACGGTGCATGTGGAGGACGAGTTTTGCTCTTTTGCCTCCCAAATGCTTTCAGCCTTCGCCCCCTTCTACTTCTTGGTATGGGAGGGTGGTTGCTGCTAGGGGACCTCGGGCGTGCCTCCCTCGTTTGTTCTCGCCCAAGAGAGCCAGAGAACCGGAGTCTCCAAAGTCGATTTATCTGTATTTGGTTGTCCGAGAGACCGGGCGGGCAAGACTGGCCTCTGCGCACTTGGCACGTCTTGGCGCTCCTGGGCAACTTATGCGACTGCCTTTCGTTCAGTTCCTCAAAAGCGACCCCATTAGGCGCCTACAGCGGTGCTAGGATTGCCCAACAGCTGCAGAAACTGGCTTTCAAAGACGCTTTAGAGGCGAGAATCACGGTGACAGACTCCTCACCTTCCTCTTGGGTCCCTAGTGAGACTAAAAATAGCCTTTGGACTTTGGCCAAGGATCACCTGGTGGGTTGAGAGATTGTCGTGGATATTTTTCTAACTGATATGATCGAAGGCGCAGCGAATAGTCATGAATAGGGAAGTGAAACTGCTTCCCACAGAGCAATCAATTCTTAATTGTTCCAACGCCACTTCGTAAATGGGCTTGGCAGCTTCCTTCTCCCGCGGGACACTGGCAATTTAAAGAGCTTTTGCTTGTGCGTGAAGTAGTAATAGAAAAGAGGGAAATCTGGAGACAGGTGGGGACAGTGGGCGATTTTTAAAGTCCCTTTTGGCATTTAAAAAAAAGTTTTAAAGTATATTTAAGTTGAAAGATGTCATCATGGAATTACAGGATTATAACTTCTAATTATGTGTGGCATTTGGGCCAGAGGATCACAGGCCAGAATTGCAGGAGGTTGCTTGGCCTGGGAATCTCAAGATGTCCAACCTAAGGCCCTAGGGCCTGGTTGCCACCCCCACAAAACTGCTTTACCGCCTCCAGCAAGCTGCTGTCTCTGTAGGATATCATTTCTTGCTATATTGTTTGTCTTCTGAACAGATGGATTGGTGGACCTGTGGCGGCTTCTTGTGGGGAGAAGGCAGGAAGTTAGAGAGGATGAAATGTACTCTGGAGGGCGTCAAGCTTTTCAGAACAAGTTCTCCTGTGTCACCCGTTCAGGACTGTGAATCTCAGGGGAGGACGTGGATGGGAAAGGGAAAAGATTGGAGTCAGAATGGTTTTTTAAAGATTTAAGTGTGTGTGTGTGTGTGTGTGTGTGTGTGTGTGCGCGCGTGCCTTGGAACCAGAAGAAAGGACCAAATACCCTAGGACTGGACTTACAAGTAGCTGTGAACATCCACTTAACGTGAGTGCTAGGAAGGAGACGAAGGTCCTCTGCAGGAGCGGCGAGCAAGCCTAACCACTGAGCCGTTCCGCCAGTTCTCTGGGTATTTCTCAGGTGCAGTTTCTCTGGTGCTGGCTGAGCGCAGAGTATGACGAATTTTACGATTAGCATCTGTGCGGAAGCGAGAAACCTTGTCACTTCGATCCTGTTGTGTCGGAGTTAAAGCATTTGTAATTTGTGCCCTGGGCCAGTTTGATGTAAGTCATATGACAGATGAATGAATGAATGAACGAATGAATGGTGGAGGTTAGACCGGTGAAGGAGATGGAGAAGGGGCCCTGAAGGCAGAGGGAAGAGCCTGGGCAAAGGCATAGAAGTGCTTGGAAGCTTCTGAGAGTAGAAGTGCATTTGGGAACTCAGCAGTTTCAGATTACATATCCTAAGGAACTAGGGAACTCTGGAGATTCATGGAAACACTAAAAGCAGGGGCAGCCATGTGGGATTTGTACTAGAAAAATCATTCTGACTGCAGTGGTGGAGGAACAGTGAAACCGGGCAGGAAGAAGTTACGTTGCTTTAGACCAGTGCTTCTCAACCTTCTTCATGCTGGGACCCTCTAATGCAGCAGCCCCTCATGTCGTGCGGACCCACAGACCATAAAAATTGTTTTCATTGCCACTTCATAACTGTAATTTTGCTGCTGTTACACATCGTAATGTCTGAATTGGAGGATATCTAATATGTGACCCCCAAAGATGTCTTGACTTACCCGTGGAGAATCGGTGCTTTAGACCCTGTGATCTTTATCTTCCCTACCCTGATACAGACCGCGGATGGTGTTAGCCAGCATGAAATCCTATGCCCAGGAGGGGACTGCAGCTCAGTGGTAGGGGCACTTGCCTAACACACACATGATCCTGGGTTCCCTTCCCAGCCCTAGGAAAATAAACCCTGGACGGCAGGGGTGCCAATGGGGAGACTCAGAGGGTGAGCGGGACCTGGCAGTGTGCCAGCTGCGGGACGGGAGACGCCCCTTTGGGAGTCACCCGAGTGATAGGCATGTTCGATAGCGGGCGGAGAAGCCGAGAAGCCGGGACAGAAATATGTGAATTAAAGGAAGGAGTGGGGAGAAGGTAGAAGGCAGGGAAGCTGGACGGGTGGCAGTGCAGAGGACGCTAACGACTGCTGGAGAGGTCCAGGTTATCCCGTCAAGGGAAGAGCAGAGAGTGGGTGAGCCGAGGGTAGGAACAAACGACAGTGTGGTTGGGATGCTGGAGGAGATGCTACAGGGAGATGAAGGAAGACAGAAGGGGTGTGCGTGTGCGTGTGCGTGTGCGTGTGCGTGTGCGTGCGTGTGTGTGTGTGTGTGTGTGTGTGTAGACAAGGTCTCATTGTGGAGTCCAGGTTGACCTCATCCATGCCAAATCCCCCTTTGTCAGCAGGGAAAATTGGGCATAGAACCTATAACTCTCTATATGCTAGGGTCTCTGTCCCCATCAGCTAAGGCTCTAGCTGTCCTGGAACTCTCTCTGTAAACCAGGCTGGCCTCAAACTCAGAGATCTGTCTGCCTCTGCCTCTGCCTCCCACATGCTGATATCAAAGGCATGCACCACCACTGACCAGCTTGAATGTTTCTTTTCAAAAAGATTTTTATGGTGCTGGGGATGGAATTGGGGGCCTCTGGTGTACCTCACATATACTCTACTACTGACCTATAACCCCCTTGCCTAAATGCTTGTTCTAGCATGGGCAAGTCTGGAGACTTGGTTTTTGTGTTTCTTTTCTTTTTTTTCTTTTTCCTTCTTTTGTTGTTGTTGAGGAAAGAGAATTGGAATTCTGTAGCCTCCTGTCTTTACCTCCCAAGTGTTTGGTTTTCAAGTATAGACTTCCAAACCCTGTTAGAGGCTTCTTAAAATCTTGTTTTTATGTATACAGCCCCGGGGCTTGTGCCTTGCTTCTGTCGTACACTATCTCGGCCTCCTGAAGCACTTTAAAAGCTGGGGAATGAAATCAAAGAACACAAAGCAAATTTACTGCCTCCAGGCACAGCGGGCTCCTCCTTCTGGAGGGTGGACTGAGTTTTGCTTTCTAAGATAAACCTCGATTAGTTAGTTGCTCTCCCAGACAAAACCAAACGAAACTGCTGGGAGATGTGCGCACCGGAGATTCTGATAATCAGGACGCCAAGAGGCTAGTGGATCTGCCTGGGCTCCTTGCATAGTGAATTCCAGGCCAGCTTGGACTAGTAAAACCCTGTCTCAGAAAGCTGACTAACAGAAGAGGGGAGGAAGTCAGGTGTGGGGCTGTTTGAGACTCAGGAAAAGGATAACCTGGGGAAGCATTCCTGGCTGATGGGAGGGAGGTGAGGTTTGCAAGTATCCGGAGGGTGAGCCAACCAAGGGGGAGGGAATGGACACCCCAAAACTGGATGTATAGTCAGGACCTTAGACAACAGCCCTCAGGGCAGATTCCTCCACCTGCGCGTGCTTGCAGGATTGGATCCTTATCTGCTCAAGACAAATTTAGATTCTTATCAGGTCTGTGTTATCCCTTCCACACTTCTTTCAAAAGTCATTCTGTTGTATGGACTGAGGGAGGCTGCGCCTTTGGCTGACCCTAGCTCAGGGTCAGACCCTTGGATCCCGATTCCTCCCACTCTGCTGCCTCCTGAGAAACAAAACCTAAAGCCTTGAGAGGGAGTCAGGCAAGTGCTCTACCTGTCTGTGACAAATCCAGCCCCTGGGCCCTGCTGCTTAAGGCAGGCCTCACTTCCTGGGGTGCTGAGCAAGGCTGTGATCCGAGGCTTTTGTCTGCAAAGTTCAGGCTATGCTTGAAAAGGAGCGAGCTTTTCACTGTTGTTCAGAGCAAGCCGTGGGGTAGTTCAGAGGCGCGCCCAGCTGTGTTTTGTGTGACTTGTACACAAAACGAAACCTAATTGCTCACACGTCCCTGTGCAAGTTAGTTGTGGATCCAAAGTGTGCAAAATAACAGGAAGGAGACCCTGGTAAACCAGGGGCTCTTGGGCGTCATGCCGGACCTATTTGTATAGTCTGAGGACCCAGAACTCCAGGCCAGGACA
Source organism: Apodemus agrarius (assembly GCA_964023405.1). NCBI lineage: Eukaryota > Metazoa > Chordata > Mammalia > Rodentia > Muridae > Apodemus > Apodemus agrarius. The sequence continues at coordinate 22,854,093 of OZ030005.1, forward strand.
TCCTCAGGACAAACTCTGTCCTCTGGGTCTGGAAGGCAATTTGGAGGCATCTTTAAAAAGAGCAGAGAGAGAACTTACTGGCTGTCAAAGTGCCATGTCTTCTCTGGCTTCTCACCGGGCTGTTTCCTTCTTCCTTTTTCCTCCTTCCTACATTTTATGATGCTTACATCAAAACGGATTCTATAAGATGGCGATAAATTCCTTTTCTGGCTTGTATGCTTTTATGTATTTAAAATTCTTTTTTGAAAAGAGAATTGAGCCCCGTCCTCGTCCCCACCCCTGGCCCCCAGATATTTTTATTCTTGTTCAAAAAGGCTTCGAAGAAAATGTGTTTAGACCTGTCGTTAACTGCAGAGCCATGCGAGGTTCTGTGTACTGAGAGCAGACCCCCTTCTCTGGGGCCTCCTCCCTGCTGGGTGCGGTAATGCTAAAATCCCCCAGAAAACCTGTTTCAGCTGGGGGAAAAGAAAAAATAAAAAAAAGATAGAAAACCTTGCCCTAGGACTTTCGAGAGGCTCAAAGTGGGAGGCAGCGGCGGAGGCCCTGTGGGTAGGGAGCTGTGGGACAGTGAGGCTCTGTCACTTGCTATCTCTCCGCCTCTTCTTCCCTAGGGAACACTGTCCATTGTTTTTATTCAAGAGCTGTAGGAGCCGCTGATTGTTTGTTCTCTAAACCTGCTGGTTGGACAGGGCCCCAAGGTCCACTGTGTCCTGGTTTATGGCCCCTGTTTACTTTCTGGGCTTCCTGGAGGCTCCAACTGGGAAGGAAGGAAGAGAAATCCTATTTTTCATCTTTGTGTGTGTGTGTGTGTGTGTGTGTGTGTGTGTGTATATGTCTGTGTGTGTCTGTGTCTGTGTGTTTTGAGACAAGGTAGTACTATGTAGTTCTGACTGGCCTGGAGCTCACTATATAGACCAGGCTGGCCTTGAACTCAGAGAGATCTGCTTGCCTCTGCCTGCAGAGTGCTGGAAGCAAAGACATGCGCTACCTTACCCGAATGGGCTCTTTTCTTTGTAAGCCGAGCTCTTTTCTTTGTCCTCTGTACCCAGGATATGATTTCATATAAGAGGCCTATGGGGAAGTCTTGTTTCATCTATTTCTGTTGATCCTGGGCTTTTGGTGTGTTAGGCAAGCAACTACCACTGAGCTCCATCTCCGTCCTCTGTTTACTTCTGATTTTGAAGCAAGGTCTCCCTAGGTTGTCCAGGCTGGCTTTACAACTCTCTGCATCACAGGTTGGCTTTGAACTTCTGATCCTCCTGCCTCAGCTTGGCTGTATGGATGATCGGGGATCCACAGCTCCCAGTCCTATGGGCTAATGATGTTGTCCCTGCCCTTGGGACAATGTCAGTTCCCAGATCAGGAGGAGGGAGGAAAGTGAGGGGGCGGCTACATTTGCTGATCCTGGTTCTCGCTAGCTCAGGGTTAGACTACTTGCCTTGCCAAGGCAGAGCCCTGGGTCTGGTTCCCAGCACTGAAAAACAAAAGACACACAAAAGATCCAAGCCCCAGGACAAACAAGGGCCCCCTCACTCTTAATATGGGTCTAAAGGCCTGGCTGGATGCAGGCTGACCACAGCCTTCGTGAGGGTCCAGGTTTGCAGAGGTGCAACCGACCGCCCAGAGGGCCTGCTTGCTGGCACTGCTCTTGCTGCAGGATCCTGGCCAGGAGGAGTCCCCTGGCAGAAGCAGGGTTTTCAGGTGACTCAGAGGAGAGTCAAAGTGATGAGCTGTAACACTGTGAATGTCCCTTGTTTCCTGGGGCAGTTTGGACAGTTGCCAAGACCACCTGATGCTTCTGGGCATTGGCTCTCTGCTGGATCAACACTTCCTCCTGTGGCTCAGGTGCGCTGTTTCCTGACACAAAGGCTGCATTGGAAGTGGCCACAAAGGACAGAGGAAATGCAGGTGCATCTCAGCCAGAGGGCTGTGTGGACGGAGTGAGCAGTAGGGCTGTCTGCGAAGCGCCAGGGACAGGGCGATGGTGGTGAACCATGTGAGTTCCGGCTCTCCTGGGTAGAGCTGGGAGTTCATATGTCCCCTGAGGCTTTGGAAAACTCCCAGGTTTCCATTTGCTTATAAGAGAACAGAGGGACCCAAACAACTTCAGAGGTGTTTTATTTTTCTGTGGTACTGTTTGCATTTTACGGTACCTTAAGTTGTCTTAAAGAAGGCAATCACTTGTACAAGTTCAAGGTCATACCTCACTGCTCCCACCCCACTGCCATACTGGCTAGATAGGTCTGTTCTTATGGTGTGACAATCTTATTGGTTGGAATAAGTTGCCATATTGTGTTTCTGGTAATTCAGTTGGACATTTTGGTGATTGTATGATTGATATACAGTAGATGTTGCTGTGGGTTGTGGATCTTACTGGAAGGAGCCTACAGTTCATAAAGTCCTGATCCTTTTTTTTTAAAAAAAGATTTATTTAGTTTATATATGTGGGTACACTGTTGCTGTCTTCTTCAGACACACCCAAAGAGGGCATCAGATCCCATTACAGATGGTTGTGAGCCACCATGTGGTTGCCAGGATTTGAACTCAGGACCTGTTCAGTGAACTCAGGAGCAGTCAGTGCTCTTAACCACTGTGCCATCTGTCCAGCCCAAGTCTTGATTGTTTTTTAAAGAAATATTTATCTATTTATTTTATGTATATGAGTACACTGTAGCTGTACTGATGGTTGTGTGCCATGTGGTTGCTGGGAATTTGAATATCGGGTCCTCTGCTCTCTCTAGTCAGCCCCGTTCACAGTCTAAAGATTTATTATATTTAAGTAGGCTGTACCTGTCTTCAGCCACACCTTCTGACGCACCAGAAGAAGGCGTCAGATCTCTTTTCAGATGGGTGTGAGCCACCATGTAGTTGCTGGAATTTGAACTCAGAACTTTCAGAAGACCAGTCAGTGCTCTTAACCACTGAGCCATCTCTCCAGTCCCAAGTCTTGATTTTTATGGTGTCTGTGTCCATTCTCTTGGGGATTACTCCCATGGGAATGGGTTGCGATGCTAGGAGGAAGAAAACTGGGCCTCTACCTGGTGGACCTTCGGAAGAATAAGAGGGCTATTTGGTTTTGTCTTTTTAACTTTTGTAACATTTATTTATTTATTTATTGTTTTTTTTTTTTTTTTTTTTTTTTTTTTGAGACAGGGTTTCTCTGTGTAGCCCCGGCTGTCCTGGAACTTACTCTGTAGACCAGGCTGGCCTTGAACTCAGAAATCCACCTGCCTCTGCCTCCCAAGTACTGGGATTACAGGTGTGCGCCACCACTGCCCAGCTGTAACTTTTATTTTTATTTATGTATGTGAGTTGTTTAGCCTACATATATGCTTCTGCATCCCATGCATGTAGTGGCTGTAGAAGCCAGAAGAGAGTGTTGGACTGAAATTGTAGGCTGTGTGAGCCTCCATTTTGGGGCTGGGAATCAAATCCCAGTCCTCTAGAAGACAACCAGTGCTCTTAGCCACTGTGCCATGTCCCTAGCCACTCAAAGGCTATTTATAAAATCAAATCCATCTTTTAATTATTTATTATTTACTTATTGAGGTGTTGTTGTTGGGTAGTTTTTCTTTTTCTTTTTTTTTTAAAGATTTGTTTTATTTATATGAGCATATGTTGTAGCTCATATTATTTATATGTTGTAGCTGTCTTAAGATACACTGGAAGAAGGCATCAGATCCTATAAGAGATGGTTGCGAGCCACCATGTGGTTGCTGGGATTTGAACTCAGGACCTCTGGAAGAGCAGTTCAGTGCTCTCAACCACTGAGCCATCTCTCCAGCCTTGTTTTTGTTTTTTTCAAGTCAAAGTCTTGCAGTGTAGCCTAGGCTGGCCTCAGATTCAAGATATTCTGGCCTTAATCTCCTGTGTGGAGAGATCACAGGCCTGCACGATTTGTTCATTTGTTTATTTTAGGCATGGAAATCTAGACTCCTCCATGTCCAGTCTCCAGCGTGGCAAGAAGTGAAATGAGCTCCGTGTGTATTGCAGGGTATGGCTTGCTATTTCTGTACTTTCTGCCCCACAGCTCTGGCAAAATCAGAGACAAACAAGTCTTGTTTTCCAGACTGGAGTGGTTGAGTAAGGGATTGTGCAAGCAGAACGGACCCGGAGAGGCAGAGAAATATATTCTTCCTGGAGAAATACACCTGCCTTGTGTGACCCAGTCCGAGGGTCTCTGGCCTGGTGCTGCCCCAGGCTCACCCTGTCTGTCACTCTCAGCTGCTGCAGCTAGAACTTGCCCTTTGCCCTGGCATTACCAGAACTTCCATATGTATGGGATTTATCTGGAGTTCTCCCTGTCTGCCAAATTAAATGCCTCCAGTTTCCCCGTAGGCATTGCTTTAAAATAGTGTTTTACTGGTAAACAGCCTGTTGGAGTTCTCAGAAAAGATGAACACACCATAAGATAGCTCTATAAGATAGATCTGTCTGTCTGTGTCTGTCCATCTGCCTATCTATCTATCTATCTATCTATCTATCTATCTATCAATCTATCTATCTACAATCCACGTCTGGATAGGCAGCCCAGCCTTGAACTGCTGATCCTCCTGCCTCACCCTCCTGAGTGCTGGGCCTGCTGGTGTCTACCATCACACTGGGCATCCTGTGGTAGAGTTTTACTCAGCAGTAAGAAAGGAACAAACGCTGGTAAATGCAGCATCATGGACAAATCTCAAGATAGGTTGTTGGGCAAAATAAAGATACATACTGATTCTATTTGTGTAGTTTGAGAACACACAGAAATAAATGTAAGGTGATAAGAACTCAGTGTTAGGCCGAGGAGATAGCTCAGCTCGCAAAGGCTCCCAAGTCTCATGACCTGCATTTAATCACCAGAACCTACAAGATAAGAGAAATGACTCCCAAAAGTTGGCCTTTGACTTCCATGTAAGTGCTATGACACATATGTATCCATATATACACACATATTCAAGTGATCATGCCTGTATGTATACGCACACATTAAAAAAAAAAACAAAAAAAAATTTAAGGGTAGGGCTGGAGAGATGGCTCAGTGGTTAAGAGTACTGACTGCTCTTCCAGAGGATCTGCGTTCAATTCCCAGCAACCACATGGTAGCTAACAACTGTCTGTAATTCCAAGATTTGACACCCTTACACAGACATCCATGCAGGCAAAACATACATATAAAATAAAAATAAGTAAATTAAAAGAATAAGGGGCTGGAGAGATGGCTGAGCCTGCTTTTCAGAGGACCCAGGTTGGCTAGCAACCATCCATAAAGGGATCTGATGCCCACTTCTGGCATGCAGGTGTACATGCATCAGAGCAGTCATATGCATAAAATAAATAAATAAATACTTTTTAAAAAGAAAATTTAAGAAGAAAGCCAACTGTTGATTGCTTGGGATGATGGAAATTTTTTGGATTTTTGGGTGGAGTCGTAATCACACACACACCACACACACACACATATACATATACATACACATACACACACATATATATATATACATATATAAATGTATATATATGCATATATGTACTTATGCACTTAAGATTTGTATGTTTTATAATGTGAAAATTAACCTTCAGTTTAAAAAAAAATAGCATAGCAAAGGAGATGATAAACTGGTCCCTGTAACTGAGAAGTCTGGAGCAATTGCTTTAGGTCTGGTTTGATCAAGAGTCCAAATGCTCTCACTAAAGTTTCCTTCTGGTTGTGGTCCTGTGGCTGCACATGCCTTTAATCCTTGCATCTGGGAGGTTGGCAGGTCTCTTGAGTTCTAGGCCAGCCTGGTCTACAGAGTGAGTTTCAGGACAGTCCAGGCTCTTCTGGTCTGCTCTGTCTAGGTAGATTCCATTTCTAGGGAGACATTCTCCTGATGCATCTAAGTACTCATAAGCCTTTTTGAGATATGGGCTCAGTACATAACGCATAGTGATACTCCTGTCTCTGCAGAGCTGGGATTAGAGGTGTGCACTGCCATACCCAGCAAGAGCCTCTTGGTGATACGCACTGACTGAGCCCAATGGTCATTCTCCACCCCTGTGCTTTTCCTTGATCCAGTCTTAGTTCCAGGGACTTGGTTTTCCAACTCTCCCGGCATGAGTCACACGTTCTTGGGAAGGGGGTGAGAGAACAGAGCTGTATCTCTATGACCATCCCAGGCTTTGAGATGGAAAGTATCCACCCAAACAGTGCGAGGTGAAGTACATGGCCCTCTTGGCCAAGAATTGCATGGCTGGGGATGGGTTGCCTGAGCCCCTCTGTGGTGACCGCCACCCAGCTCACTCCAGGGCAGGAGGGACAGGGCTGAAGTTCCCTTCTAGCCTCACCGCTGCTGGGGCTCCAGCTGTTCACTGTCCTCTTCGCATTCCAGCTGCAGGGTCCAGGGTGCTGTACCTGGATGCTGTCCCTGGGAAATGGCCCTAAAGCTAGCAAGGAGAGTGAGCGTTCCTTCTCACAGAACTTGCTTTTCTTGGGTGATAGTTGTCTGACTCTCAATAAGGCTTATTTTTACTTTCAACTGTGTGTGTGTGTGTGTGTGTGTGTGTGTGTGTGTGTGTGTCTGTGTCTGTGTCTGTGTGTACACATGCGCATGTGCTTGAGTGTAGGTTTGTGCCCGTGAGTGCAGGTGCCAGTGGAAGCCGGAAGAGGATGTTGGATCCTTGGATGCGGTGGAATCTGAGTTACCGAGTGAGGGACAAGCACTCTTAACCACGGAGCCATTTCTCCAGCACCCTGCTTCATGTTTTAAGAGTAACTGAGTGCTGGAGAGATGGCTCAGCAGTTAAGAGCAGTGTCTCTCAGCAACCACATGGTAACTCTGAAATGGGACCTGATGCCCGCTTCTGGAGTGTCTGAAGACAGTGACAGTGTACTCACAAATAGAAGATAAATCCTTTTTTTCCCCCCTTAAATGTTTAGATCTAATCTTTTGAGGGAATCAAATGGACCTGGGTAGGACACTCACTTCTTTGAAGGTCTGTGTTTTTTAAAAATTATTATTATTATTATTATTATTATTATTATTATTAATTTTTTAAGGAAAGTCCTACTATGTAGCTCAGGCTGGCTTTGAATATATCCTCTTTCCTCTGCCTTCCAAGTGCTGGGATTACAGGCTTACACCCGCTGCCTGCGAGCATTGCTGGGATTATAGGTGCCTGCGCTCATTGTATATAGGACTCCGTCAATGGTGACTCTTAAAATCGGACAACAGGTAGTACATTTGTGCCTGAGTCCTAGGCCAAGCTGGTGTGATAGCTGGTCTGTCTGGTATATGCAGGGCCCTAGGCTCAGATCCCATCACTGCCACCAACACACCAGCACACGCATGCCTGCACACGTGTACATATGCACACACATGTGCACACACCCACACATGTACATACACATACAGGCATGCACACATGTATACATGCACACGCATGCACATATGCATACACAAAGTAGGACCAGAGATGCAACATACTTGGTGGGACTCATCAACACTCAGTAGGGGTTCCTGGGTGGCTTAATCCCTTGGGATTCCATTGCTTCTTTTGGGGGTCTTGCCTATATTTATGTCTCTGGGAACTTTGCAAACAGATGAGTGGTTTTTTTTTTTTTTTTTCAATTCCAGCATCGTCTAGCATTCCTACCTGTCAGTAAGAAGTAATGTGGTTTTGAGTCCAGTGACTCAGCCAGTACAATCCCCTGCATTCCTGCGCCTTATCTAGAAACTGGACCCTCCCCTTGTTGGCTGCTTAGAGCAGAGGTTTCCAGAAGTTGGGTGAGGTATAGGAAAAGTTCTTTTAAGCTGGAATGGATGCTTATCTGAGCATCAAGAAGGACTCCATTATTGAAGTGTCTGTAAAGTGCAGTATCACTGGGGGGCTGTAGCATTCTGAGAGAAGTTGGACCAGCCCTCCTTAGGGCTTTCCAGCCCTTTACTCTCAACCCCCCTGAACAGTAGAAGCAGTTTTCACGGCTGGAGGAATGGCTTAACGGTTAGGAGCACTGGCTGCTCTTGCAGCAAACTCAGGGTCAGTTCCCAGCACTCACAAGGCAGCTCACAGCTATCCACATGTAACCCCAGTTTTAGGGGAGCTGATGGCCCCCTCTTCTGACCCTCACAGGCACTGCACACGTGTGCATATACACAAACGCAGGCAAGCACTTGCACTCGTGAAATACAAAACAAGTAGAATCTGAAGAAAGTTTAATAGTTTCTGGGGAAGAAGAAAGACATCCTGTGCTCCTTGAAAGGGTCTCATGTAGCCTAGGTTGGCCCAGAAGTTCTGATCATCCTGCCCTCTCCTTCAGAGTGTTGTTGGGATTGCAGGCATGCACACACAAGACTTCATGCATGCTAGGGTAGGAAAGCATAATTAAGATCTGTCCCAGACCTGTCTTTTTTTTTTTTTTTTTAAGATTTAAAAATAACGTGTGTATGTGTGTAAGCACAGTGCCCACAGAGGCCAGGGGGCGGGATCCCCTGGAGCAGCTGTGAGCTGTCTGATGCGGGTCCTTATCCTCTTCAGGAGCAATACAAGATTTTAATTGTTGAGCCATCTGTCTAGTGCCTCCCCCCCCCACAGTCTTTATCTAGTAAAGATTGACTTCAGACTCACTATGTAGTCCAAGCTGACTTTGAACACCCAATCTTCTTGTCTCAGACTCTTAAGCACTGGAAACAGCTTCCTCATTCTCAGTTTAAAAATCAGGGATTAACGGTCTATGTTCGATACTTGCTTTAGGGTCCGTTCCAACTCAAGATTCTGAATGTCTGTTCCATCTAGAAGGCAGCCCATGCTACCACCAATGCAAATGTGATCAGAGCAATTTGAGTTTTTAATTTATTTATTCTTAATGTATGTGCTTTGGTGTTTTGCCTGCACATATGTCTGTGTGGGGCCGTTGTATCTGTGAGCTGCCCTGTTGGTGATGGGAATTGAACCTGGGTCAGTGCTTTGTTTTGTTTTGTTTTGTTTATTTATTTATTTATTTATTTATTTTTGGGTTCTTTTTTTTTTTTGGATTTGGTTTTTTCGAGACAGGGTTTCTCTGTATAGCCCTGGCTGTCCTGGAACTCACTCTGTAGACCAGGCTGGCCTCGAACTCATAAATCCTCCTGCCTCTGCCTCCCAGAGTGCTGGGCCACCACCGCCCAGCCTGGGTCAGTGCTCTTCACTGATGAGCCATCTCTTCAGATGGCTGGCCTCAGAAATTCAAATCTAGAGGAAAGTTTCATTATAGGATTGAGAACTAGGTGGGGTGGGAGGGTGGAATCGTTGCTGGAGGGATCCTAGTTCCCTTCTGGGAAGAAGGAATGAGAAAATCCTGAGGAAGGATGGTAACTCACATGCCTCTCTAGTCCAAAGGCTACATTCTGGGGCCCCTGAGCAGGCTGGGCTATAGATGACCTACCTCTCCTCCCAGGGGTCCAGGCCATGGGTGCCACAGTGGTGTGGGTGTGGGTGTGGGTGGGGACTGGAGGGCGTGAGAAGGAGTTGACTGAGGTTGCTAGTGTAAGGTTCCTGAGTTGTCAGATCTGAGCTCTCTGCCTACAGGGGCACTCCCAGGGAGTAGCCACTGGCCCTGAAGATAAGCCTCATGGAGGAATTCACTCAGACCCCGCCTATCTGAGCTAGGGAGAGCACCATTACGATTAAAGGAAATTGTTTGCTGATCTGAAACTTGGGCCGCGATAAGGAGGGGCTAGGGATGTACCCCAGTGCGAGAGCGCTTGCCTGGTGGGTTCAGTCGCCAGCACTACAAAAAGAAAAGGGAAATCCTAGGCAGAGAACACAAGCAGATACTGATAAAGACATCTAAGCCATCAGCATATATTTAAAAAAAAAAATGCTTACTCGGTCCTGGTTTCTAGTTTTCAAAGAAGAAAATTAGTACTTTGGGGGCAGGTCAGAGGCTCAGCAAATAAAGGTGATTGTTGCCAAGGTTGACAACCTGAGATTGATTCCCAGGGCCCACACGAAAGAAGAACTGACTCCACAAGCTCTCCTCTGAGCTTTACAGACGCGACATGACAAGTGTGCCCCTCCCCCACTAATAATAATAAATTATTTTTGGAAGCTTGGTATAACAATGTACATCTATAACCTTTTCTCCTCTTTCTTTCTTTCTTTCTTTCTTTCTTTCTTTCTTTCTTTCTTTCTTTCTTCTTCTTCTTCCTCTTCCTTTTCCCTTTCCTTCAGTTTTCGAGGCAGGATTTCTCTGTGTAGCCCTGGCTCTCCTAGAACTCTCTCTGTAGAACAGGTTGGCCTCCAACTCAGAGATCCTCCTGCTTCTGCCTCCCGAGCGCTCAGGAAGCTGAGGCAGGAGAATTGTAAATTGGAAACTGACTTGGGCTGCTGAGAGAGACGCTGTCCTAAAACCGAGAACACAGAGTAAAACAAAACAACTTTTGAACCCAACAAATGAGATAACCCATTTTGAAAATGGACAAAGGTTTTGAGTCAATAATTTCCCAAAAATGATGTACAAATGGCTACGAGCCCTTGAAAAAGACTCAGCATTTCCTGGGCTTGAATTTTCAGAAATCCGCCTGCCTCTGCCTCCCAAGTGCTGGGATTACAGGCGTGCGCCACCACGCCCGGCATGGGCTTGATTTCTATACCCGAGGAGATGACATGGTGCAAGAAGTCTTCCTGCCTTAGGGCTCAAGGGCTTCAGCAACAGTCTTTACAGCAACCAGAGTGGTTTTATTTCACTTTCTGTAGGAGAGCTGGGCAGTACTGGGATGAAACCCAAGGCCTTGCCCATGCCCGGCCAGCCCTGTGTGTTGAGTCAGATCCCTAACCCAAGCCAGTGAAAGAGTTTACTCATGGTGACATGCCACATACTCCGGAATGGTATGCTGCCTAGTTGATGTCAGGTTGACGCAAACCTAGATGTATCTGGGAAGGGAAAATGCCACCATAATAAGATGTAGGCAAGTCTGCGTGGATGTTGTCCTGATCAGTGATGGACGTGGGAGTGGTCTGGCTTCTGCTCCAGTTCCCGCCTCGACTGAGGGGTGATGGTGGGTGGTTACCAGGGAGTTGTGAGAGGAAAGAAAACATTTTCTTCCCAAGCCGGCTTTTGGGCATGGTATTTTGTCACAGCAATAGAAACCTAAGTCAGGTGGCTGTCATTAAAAAAAAAAAAAAAAAAAAAAAAGGTAGGTCTGGGGCTACAGTTCAGTAAGAGGGTACTTGATCACTTGCTAATGGGAATATAAAATAATATAATGACTTTGACAAATGGTTAAACACAGAATATATATATATATATATATATATATATATATATATATATATATATATATATTCCTGCAATGTTTATTCAGAGAAACAGCTTGTATAGAAAATGAGACTTCTTTAGGGTTTTTTTGTTTGTTTGTTTGTTTGTTTTGAGGCAGGGTTTCTCTGTGTAGCTCTGACTGTCCTGGAATTCTCTGTGTAGATCAGGCTGGCCTCACATTCAGAGGTTCATTTGCCTCTGCCTCCTGAGTACTGGGATGAGAGGTGTGCATCACTGCCCAGAAGATTTTAGTTGTTCTTAACCACGCACATGCACACACACACACACACAAACACACACGCACATGCACACACACACACACACCCCACACCACCCACCCACCCACCCTCCCTTTCCTTGTCCTGAGCCATACCTATTATGTGAACCATAGGGGGAGAAAAACAGCTTATCTATAGTCTAGCCTGCTCAGGCCCCCTAATCATTGGCCTTTGGAGAAAGGGCTTTTTTTTCTTTCCTTTTTTCTTTCCTCAAGGCTTTTTTTTTTTAAGCTTTTTTTGGGGGGGTGCACACGCGTGTGCGCGTGCGTGTGTAGGGTCTCATGCACCCGAGGCTGGTCTTGAACTTGTTATATTGCTAAGGCTGGCCTTGAATTCCTGATCTCCCGGTTCTCATGTTCCACGTACTTGTATTTTAGGCATGAGCCACCATACCGCACCTCTAGCCAGCCATATTTGTGACAGAAAAAAAAAAAAAAAAACCGAGAACACTTCAAATGTCCAGCACCTGGTAAATGGTTAAACAGAACAAATGCTGTATGCTTACCTAACGATGAAAGAGTGAATTGGGTGCAAGCAGGTTGTGATCTGGGTGAACTTTGGAAACAATATGCTAGCCAGGTGTGGGGCACTGGGCCATCAGCCCAGAATGTAGGAAGCTGGGGGGTGGGGGGAGCACAGATTAAGGCCAGCCTGGGCTGCGCAATCTGGGCCGGCGTGCTGAGGCCCTGCCGGGTGCGGGTACGAGTGCGGGGGTTCTGGCGGGGAGCTGGGGGGGGGCACGGAGTTGCTTCCACCATCTCTGCACCACCGCTGCCATCGCCCGCTGCTGCTGCCGCCGCCGCTGCAGCTGCTGCTGCTGCTACCGCTACCATCTTGGTTACCCGCGCTGCCCCGAGGCCAGTCAGGTCTGGGGGCTGCCAAGACAGAGCGGCTAGTGGTGTTTCGGGAGAGAGGACCTCTTCCCAAGTGTTACAGTTCTTGTGACAAAAACTGCCAGAGTGATCCTCGAACACCCTTTTTATTCCCCTATAGGATTCAGGATAGGGTTTTATATACAATTTGGGGGTGCTCCGGGGTTTGGCAGCAGGTACCTCTCGTTGACTTGGGCTGAGAGCTTGGGAAACCCTTATTTACATGTGGGGAAAGCTTGGTGCTGTAACTACATGACTGACAGCCACGCGTCTCCTTTGGAGAGGTGTGGGGGCAACTGCGGCAGAGGCTGGGGTCCAGGGGGGCGGTGACTGAACTCCTGCCATCCCGTGCAGGTGGGAGCTCCGCCCACAAGGTCATAGGTGGAAGCTACCCTCCACCAGGTCTTGCTCTACCTGAAACCAGGCTACTCGTGCATAGTTCACCTCCCAACAATGCCATAATACCCTTTCAAACAGTGAAACACAATAATAATGGGGGGGGGGCGGCGGGTGTAGGGGAAGAGAAAGCTAAAGTGCTTAGGGGTCTGGAGTTCAATCCCCCGCCGCATGCTTGTGAACATCGATGAGGTAGAGATGGTGGAGGCCAGGCCTCTCTGAGCACCTGCTCTAGCCTACTTGGCGAGCTACAGGCCAGTGAGAGACTGTATCAACACAAAGATGGACGGCACCTGAGGAATGGCACCTGGGGTTGTCTACTGGTCTACACACACACACACACACACACACACACTTTCTCTCTCTCTCTCTCTCACACACATACATACATACTCTCTCACATACACACACACACACTCTCTCTCATACACACACATGCATGCATGTACACACACCACGCTCCCACATGTTCACACACAGAGAAGAAAGCAATACACTGCGTGAAAGAGGACAGACAGAAGGCCACATATTAAATCTTGTATTTATGCAAAGTATCCAAAATGAGCAAAATCTGTACAGGCCAAAAACAAAAACAACAAAACAAAACAAAACAAAAACCCTAAAATCTGCTAGCAGAACTGAGGGATAAGGAATGGACGCTCAGTTTCTTTGTGGGATGCTAAAATGCTCGAAAATCTGAACGAGGTGATGGCCGTGTATCCCGGTGAAGATGTTAAAGAACAGTGACTTGGATTCTCTTTCGTTCATTCAGTTGGAGATAGACCCAGGACCTTGAACAGAATAAGCCAGCGCTCTGTGTCTGAGGGCTGTCTCCAGGTCCCGGGTGCTTGAAACAGTTGGGTGGGTGGTATTTTTGCTTTGTTTTGCAGACAGGGTTTTACTATGACACCCTGTTCTGGAACTCATGACTCTCCTGCCTCAGCTGTGCTGAAGTTACAGGTGTGTCCAGCCAGAACTGGTCAGAAGGGGCAGACTTCTAAAACAATTACATTGTGAGCTGTTCCTTTCTGTAACTTGATGCTATCATTAAGGAAATATTTACACAAATGTAACTATGTACAGTGACTGGGTTTTGTTTTTTGTTTTTTTGTGGTAAGAGCAACTAAAATCTCATTTCTCAGGAGTCTCAGATGCAGTGTAATCTTTTCTATCTTTGCTATATCTTAGCATCCTTACACTAATTTTTTTTTAGCCTTACAAGACAGGGTCTCACTATGTAGCTGTGGCTGTCCTGGAACTCACTATGTAGACCAGGATGACCACAAACTCAGAGATCCACTAGCCTCTGCCTCCTGAGTGCTAGGTTTAAAGGTGTGCACCACTGTGTCCAGCTCTTTGAGACAGGGTTTCTCTGTATAGCCCTGGCCATCCTGGACCTCACTCTGTAGACCAGGCTGGCCTCTGCCTCCCAAGCGCTGGGATTAAAGGCGTGCGCCACCACGCCCGGCATTCTTAGACTTTTTTTTTTTTTTTTTTGGTTTTTCGAGACAGGGTTTCTCTGTGTAGTGCTAGCTGTCCTGGAACTCACTCTGTAGACCAGGCTGGCCTCGAACTCAGAAATCTGCCTGCCTCTGCCTCCCCAGTGCTGGGATTACCGGCGTGCGCCACCACGCCCAGCTTCTTAGACTCTTAAGACATGACCATCACACGTATTACCTTGTTCAATATTTTCCACCTCTACCATTGTTTAATGTTTAATTCTTTTCTCTCTGTATGTGTGGCTTTGTGGATATGTGTGTGCACATATGAGCTCACACATATACGTGGGGGGGGGGGGAGGTGCCGGGGTATTCTTCATACCCATGAGATCTTCTAGTATTTGACTTATCTCAGTAACATGACCTCCATGTAACCAGAGAAGTCGCAAGTGGCAGTTCTTTTTTGATAATCCATTCTAATATCCCATCTATTTCTTTATAATGGTGAATATAATGGTGTATAAGTTCTTCATAAAGCTGTTTCTGAAAAGAAAATGGAGGTTTAGTCCAATGACAGTGAACAGAAGGGATGTCCACAGTCAGTCTGTATGCTTTTCTTTCCTAGGGGCCCATTGGCTGGCTCTTGGGTAGCTCTAAAGAAACTCAGATTGTCCTAGAAACATATCTTAGAGAAAACACTCCAGACTTACAAAAAATTGTGTGTTCATATATGGGTACTGAACAAAAATACAGATTTGGGCGTGCACCCCACCCGGTGCATCTTGGGCATAGACCCTGCCTGGCTTGAATCCCTGGCACTGTTGAGCAATCTCTCATTATGGAGACCAGGTTGGCTTCCAGCTCACGGAGATCTGCCCGTCCCCCTTCCCCTGGAATGATGGGGTTAAAGGCACACTCACCCACATCCAAACCAATTTTTGGAAAAAAAAAATTGGAGTCTAAGAAATAATCCAGTAACCCAACTATAAGGACATCATAGGTCTTTTAGAAAAAAAGGGCAGTGTTATGCAATATTTTGTTTTGAACTTTCATGTAATTGTATTTGTTATTGTTATTTTGGTGTCTGTGTGTGCTATGGTTTGCCTGTGGAGAGCAGAGGTGCTGCGGCCATTATTCTGGTGTCTTGTGCGCTGTGGTGTGCCCGAGGAGGTCAGGGTTCATCCTGAAGGGGCTTGTTCTTGCCTTCTACCACGTGGGTCCCAGGGTGTGAACTCGGGTCCTCAGGCTCAGCAGGAGGTGGCTTTGTGCCCTGAGCTATGTCAACAGCCTTTTTTGCTTGTCTTTTTTTGTTTGTTTTGTTTTGTTTTGTTTTGTTTTGTTTTTGAGACAGGGTTTCTCTGTATATCCCTGGCTGTCCTG
Organism: Apodemus agrarius; assembly: GCA_964023405.1. Taxonomy (NCBI): domain Eukaryota; kingdom Metazoa; phylum Chordata; class Mammalia; order Rodentia; family Muridae; genus Apodemus; species Apodemus agrarius. Next base: position 22,869,715 of record OZ030005.1, read on the forward strand.
GAACTCACTCTGTAGACCAGGCTGGCCTCCAACTCAGAAATCCGCCTGCTGCTGCCTCCCAAGGGCTGGGATTAAAGGCCTACACCACCACTGCCTGGCTGTTATTATGATTTTTTATGGTTTTATAAAATGAGTTTTCTTACTTTATTTTCTACACTTAAAGACAAACATTTTCAAGAATACAAATACCACATTTCTCCCTTCCCAGCCTTTCCTCCTTTCCCAGTCTCCTTCAAATTCATGGCTGCTTTTCCACTAATTGCTATTGCATGCATATGTGTGTGCGCGCGCACGCGCGCACACACACACACACACACACACACACACACACTCCAAAATATAGCCCATTCAGTTCCTATAGTGTTACTGGTATGTATGTATGTTTTCAGGACTGAACCTTTGCTGCTCTAAACACCAGTCAGGTGCACTCTCCCTAGGGAGAAGCACCCCTCCCCCTGGGGCTGGGGCTCTCCTCAGTTGAGTGTAGTTCTCTGTGTAGGGGTGAGGCTGCTCACCCTCTTCCCGTCCACTTCGGCGTGCCCACTGGGGTCCCCCTTGTTGACCTCATTTTCACAGAATGTCATCCTCTTGGGTGTAACTGATCCCTGAGCGGGTGTCTCTGCTTTTTCACTCAGGGATGTAATCCCCTTGCACAAACTGGCCGGAGCAAGCTGCAGAACCAAAGGGCCGCCTTGAACCAGCAGATCCTGAAGGCCGTGCGCATGCGGACAGGAGCCGAGAACCTTCTCAAGTGGGTACCTCTGTTTTGGCCGCCTCGGCCAGGAGCTCTGGCTCTCCCGAGGGACTGTCTGTTTGCTGGACAGACAGAGCCCAGTCCCTCAGCTTGGGTCTTGCTTTTCAGCGTTGAGATTTTCCTTCTCTTCTGGGGTGTCTGGACAGGTCCTTTTTCTTACCCAGAGCTTGGTCCTGTTAAAGACAAAGATGTTTTATCCACCCTGTGTCTGTGGAGGATTGTGACAGACAGTGGAATCACAGCTGTGTGTGTTTATTTCATGTGTATGAGTGTTTGCCTGCGTGTATGTGTGTGCACCATGTGGTACCTGGTGCCCATGGAGGCCAGAAGAGGGCATTGCAGATCCCCTGGAATTGCAGATGGGCGTGAGCCACCGTGCCTGTGCTGGGAACGGAACTTCGGTCCTCTGCAAGGGCAGCCAGTGCTCTTACCTGCTGAGCGTCTGTCTCTCCAGCCCTCACTTGTAGCCTCGGTGTTTACGGGTCCAGTTACTGTCTTAGCCGTTGCTTCTGGGCATGACTCCTTTCTCCACTGCCCAGAGTTCCACCTGGTAGGGCCAGTGCTTGGTGAGTGTGTATTGATGGATAAGGGAGGGGACAGCAGAAAAGAAAGAACGGGACATTTCTATTACTAGTAGTGACCGCCTTTCTGTTTTTTTTAAGAGGTTTTTTTTTTAAAGATTTATTTATTATATGTAAGTACACTGTAGCTGTCTTCAGACACACCAGGAGAGGACATCCAATCTCTCACTACAGATGGTTGTGAGCCACTATGTGGTTGCTAGGATTTGAACTCAGGACCTCTGGAAGAGCAGTCAGTGCTCTTAACTGCTGAGCCATCTCTCCAGCCCCTCTTTTACCTTTTTTTTCCTTTTTTTTCGAGACAGGGTTTCTCGGTATAGCCCTGGCTGACCTGGAACTCACTCTGTAGACCAGGCTGGCTACGAACTCAGAAATCCACCTGCCTCTCCCTCCCAAGTGCTGGGATTAAAGGCGTGCGCCACCATGCCAAGCAGTGTCCACCTTTCTAATGCCAGGAGTCATAAATAGGACTGGTGACAGGTACCTGTGGTCAGCTACTGGAGGGGCTGAGGCAGGAGGATTGCTTGAACTCTGGGATTTGAGATACCTGGGCAAACTAGCAAAGCCCTGTCTAGGAAAGCGTGAGAGTTAATGAGAGAGGTGGGGCAGGTTGTGCGGAGTACTCAGTGCTGTGCCTCAGAGATAAAATAGTTACTTATCAAGCAGAGCCCGGGAAAGCTGTACCTGCGTCTAGACAGCTGTAAATCCTCCCCACACCCTTAAGTGCAGTGTGCCAGCTTGCTAAGAGTGCAGACTCTTTCCTCAGAGCACAGCCTTTAGCTGTCCACCCTCCCGCCTTCCATCTTGGTGAGGCAGGGTCTCGTTTCTGGCCTTGGAGCACGCGGCGTCATGAGTCTCCAGTGGTGGGTGCTTTTACTTGCCCACCCGTCTCCCCATCTCTCCCTTCAGAGGCCTACAGGGTAGTTCTTTGGTGTTATGAGGCAGGATCTCATGTAGCCCAGGCTGGCTTAAAACTTGCTGCGTAGTTAAGGCTGACCCTCATCTGGTTCTGTTTTTGCCTCTGTGTGCATGTACGCGCACATACGTGTACTCATATGCAACGCGAAACGTTGTGCAGTCAGTTCCCTCCTACCATGTAAAATCCCGGGGATCGAGTTATCGGGCTTGGCAGCGAGCACCTTTATCTGCTGAGTCACCTGGCCAGCCTGTTTTAGAGTTGTTTTTCTTAAATTGTTTGTTTGTTTTTTGTTTTGTTTTGTTTTCATAGCAGACACTAGAGCTGTTCCGTTTGCCTGGCTCTGTTAACAGCACCAGCAGAGAGCCTCTCTGGCGCCCAGGTCAGACTCAGTCACACTTACTGACAGGTTAGCAGTTGTTTAGCTGATAGGTCGAGATAGGGTGGGACAGGGTTGTCAATGATTCTCCTAGAACTGATAAGCTTAAAGTGTAGAGACTGTGAGAGGAAACCCGGAGGTATTTATTAATATGACGCAACCGCACCTACGTTTTAGAGACTGTTGTTAGAGGAAACCCGGAGGTATTTTATTAATCTGACTCAACTGACACCAAAGCTTCCTGAAATCAAGGAGGGCATCAGGGCAAGCCTCACTCTGGCCCCACAGTGTCCCTGGCTGCTGCTAGCAGCTGGTCATTACTGTCATACGTCGGGCATGGCCGTCCTGTCCTGCTAAGATTCTGTGATGAGAAGCCGGGCGTGGTGGCGCACGCCTGTAATCCCAGCACTTGGGAGGCAGAGGCAGGCGGATTTCTGAGTTCGAGGCCAGCCTGGTCTACAGAGTGAGTTCCAGGACAGCCAGGACTACACAGAGAAACCCTGTCTCGGAAAAACCAACGCCCCCCCCCCAAAAAAAAAAAAAGATTCTGTGATGAGGATAAAGCAAGGACAATATAGGCAAGAGGGCATTTGGGAAAACATCCCCAGGAATGCAGGCTCGGAAATGAGGGTCCCCACCTTTAACTGCACGGGGCCGCCATGACTGGGCAAAAGCTGTGAGTGGGGGTGTTCGGGTCCCTTGAAGGTCTTTCCCTTCTCCGATCCACCTCAGCCGAGAGTCAGGGAGCTTCTTAGAGCATGCTGGGAGCTACCTGGTACTCTGGGATCCTGCCCACTGGGGTCCCTTCCCTCCCGTGAGAAAGGCGAGGCAGAAACCGGATAGTATCTCTGAGGCACAGAGAATAAAGCAAGTTAGCAGGTTGCTCAGTTTTAGCTAACTAGTTTTTCAGTGAGTGAGCAGGCTGCGTAGCCATTCTGGTTAGAGCCTCACGCTGCCTTCTTCCCCTGCTGGTTAGACGGAAGCAGGGGAGCCTCGCTCTGAGGCGTGTGCTGAGGCTTGCATGTGTCTGTGTCTGTGTCTGTGTCCCTGCTGGTGAGGGAGTGGGTCAGGGCCAGGCTCCATGCAGGGAGCTGTGGGGCACGGTGGGGGTAGAGCCCAGGCTGGCCTGCAGCATGTAGCCCAGGCTGGCCTGGAACCGGGGGAGTGCTGCTATTACAGACATGCATCACAGCAAGTCTACAGGCATTCTCTTCTCCTTCCCTCCTCCTCCCCTTCTCTCCCTTCCTACCCCTCCTCTCTCTCTTCCTTCCTTCCTTCCTTCCTTCCTTCCTTCCTTCCTTCCTTCCTTCCTTTCTTTCTTTCTTTTTTCTCTTCTCTTCTCTTCTCTTCTCTTCTCTTCTCTTCTCTTCTCTTCTCTTCTCTTCTCTTCTCTTCTTTTCTTTCCGCAACCAGGTATCTCCATCACCTGCCCCAGGGACCCAGCACCAACAGGATAGTTATCACTAGCTGCCGAGCTGTGACACACTCCCACTGTCTCCACAAGCCACACACATCCTCTCCCTGCGCATGTGCCACAGCCCCTTGTAAAAGGCCAGTCCCTCCTCTCTTCATTCTCCTTTTCCCTTCACCCTCGCCCAGAGGCAGCTTCTGTATACCCCTCCCTAGTACACCTCCAGCACACACACAAGCACACGCACACGCACACACATACCCCATGAGATCTGTCACATGATGTGACATCATAGCCGTCTGTCCCTTAGATCATAATTCTTTCTTCCCTTTTTTTTTTTTTTTTTTTTTTAAGATGGGGTCTCGCTATGTACAGCTTTGGCTGATCCAGAAATCTCTCTGTACCCCAGGCTAGGCACCCGTGAGGTTGTGAGGATCTTCCTGCCTCTGCCTCCCAAGCGCTGGGATTGCAGATGCTGCTACCACACCCAGGTTTCATGTACGGGCAAGCACCCTGACAACTGAGATACATTCCTTGGTTGGTTTTTTTTGTTTTTGTTTTTGTTTTTGTTTTTGTTTTTGTTTTGTTTTGTCTTGTTGAGAAAAGAGTCACACGCTATATCCCCGGATGGCCTGGAACTCAAGCTTCTCCTGTGTCTGCCTCTCGAGATCCCAGATTTTAGGCCTGTGCCGTCATGTTGGGGTTTAAAAAAATCTTAGCATGGCTGAGCTTTTAAATATTGGCAACCAGTTAAGAGAAAGAGGCATACACTGACAACCAAGTGAACTAGTCACTCTGTGATGACCGGGCCAGGGGTCAGGCTGGGGTGGCCTTGGCTGTCGTGAGGTCAGTGATTGCTCACTTGGTCAGTTCCAAGTGTCTCGGGCGTGGCTGTGCTGTGGGATGCCCGAGTCCCCTTTGGCCTTCAGACTGATGCCCGATCCTCTATCTGCCTTCTTTGAACACTGGGGACAGATCTGAGGCCTTAGCCATGGTCTGTACAGGGCACAGGGTAGTTACCCCTTCTCCCTACCTCCCCCTCTCCCCACGCTACACACAAACACACACACACACACACACACACACACACACACACACCACACACTTGAATCCCTGGCAGAGTGAAGACACCCTGCCGGACGGAGTCTGTTAGGCTGTCCCACATGGTCTCCATAGCATGAGAGAGACCCGGAGTCTGTGTGGAACCTGTTCTCCCACGGACAGTTTTACTAACAGGTTTGGAAGAAAGTGAAATTATTCTAAAGTAACAAACGAGCTGAGGTGGCTCAGTCACAGAGCCCTCGTGTGCCGTCCCAGCCCCACTCAAAAGCAAGCAGGGACGCATGGATCGGAGAGTGAAAGTGCGCTTTGTTTTTACATTGGACTTTTCAGGACAAATTTGGGGTGCAGGTGCTGGATTTAGCAGGTAGTGGTGGGGCATGTCCTTAATCTCAGCACTTGGGAGGTGGAGCCAAGAGGATTAAGGCCAGCCTGATCTACAAGAGCAAGTTGCAAGATAGCCAGGGCTATATAGAGAAACCCCTGTCTCAAAAAACCAAAACCAAAATAGTTTAAAAAAAAAAAAGCAGGGCGGTAGTGGCGCACGCCTGTAATCCCAGCACTCGGGAGGCAGAGGCAGGCGGATTTCTGAGTTCGAGGCCAGCCTGGTCTACAGAGTTCCAGGACAGCCAGGGAGACACAGATAAACCCTGTCTCAAAAGACCAAAAAAAAAAAAAAAAAAGGAAGAAGCCCTAGGAAAGGAAGGATTATCCTGTGTCCGGTGCGTGCGCCCTGCCCTGAGGCACTTGGGCAGTAGGGAGGGTGACTGTCAAGACGGGGCGGGACGAGAGAATGTCTTTCAAAGGTGCGTACCTAAAGCCCTTCCTTCTCTAACCAGGCCCCGCGGTCTAATGTTCCCACCCATGCCCCATAATGCCATCCCATTAGGGATCCATTGGCCGGTTAACGTTGATGAAGTCAGAGACCCTCCTGATTCAGCTACTTCTTCCAATCCCCATCCGAGCACTGCCCAGAGACCTTCAGCACACCAACTTTAAGGGAGAACTTCCTCTCCAAACCAAAGCGATCCTTTTGAACTTGAGGTCGAGTAGCCATTGTGAGATGGGAACTTTGCCCAATAGACAAGACAAGTGGAAGGCCAGGCTGTGTGATGTGTGGGGCCGAGTCTCGAAGGAAAGGGAAAAAGATCCCAGAGGCTCCAAAGGGCAGGAAAACCCGTGGGTGTGCTCAGTAGCTGTAGGAAGTACTTAGTTGTGGCCTGCCTGTCCCTGTTGATGCCTGCGACTTGACTCATCCAAGAGTGTAACTGTGGGATCTTCTCATTCTGCATGGTTCTTACAGAATGCGCATGCTCTTTGTGAGAACCTGAGGGAGCTGATTCTTACCCTTGAGACACGGGTCGTGGAGTGTCGTGGAGTGATGGTTGTGTGCTTTTTCTGGGCAGGAAAGGGCCGAGACACTCTTTGCCTGATGCTTCTCAGATGTGGTTCAGTTGTCAGGCCACAGCGGCCTTAGAGACGCAAGACGCATGCCTCTAAGAAGGAACATAGAAGCCATTTGTTTTCAAATCTAAGCCTCCATGACCAGGGCCAGATGGTTCTAGATTTGTCCAGCCTTCTGCCCCACCCAGACTCAGCTGGGAACATTCTCCCATTTTGCCTGGGCACACCATATTTGAGAAAGCTTCTTCTATCAGTGAGTCAATAAAAAGACATGTCACCTGTTCAAGGAACAACTCAAACCTTGGGACTGATTTCTGAGTCATCTTTGTGCCCAAAGGTCAAAGAATCCAGAAAACACTTTCCCCCCCTCCCCACCTTCACACACACACACACACACACACACACACACACACACACACACACACCATCCCCCCAGACCCTCAGACCCTCCTGGCTGCCAGCATCTCATGGATGTCTGATGGAAGGCTTCAGCATGGTAACGAAATGCTTACCGCCACCCCCCCCCCACCATGTCTTAGCATTTCTATCAAAATCAATTGACCATGAAAGTACAGATACATCTCTGTTCTACATTGTCCGTTCTTTTCTGGTCTCTGGCTTCAGGCTCATCAGTTCCATGCTGATGCCAACTGCTCTAGCTTTATAGCGACCTGGGTTTTGTTGTTGTTTTGCTTTTTTGCTTTTGTTTTGTTTTTTTTCTGAGATAGGGTTTCTCTGTGTAGTCCTGGTGATTCTAGAACTGCAGACCAGGCTGACCTCAATCTCACATCTCCCTGTTTCTGCTTCCTGAGTGCTGGGAGCCAAGGCGTGTGCCACCCCCCTCCCCCACCCACCCCAACTCCCCGCCAGCCTGACTGTAGTGGTGTTTTGAGTCAGATAGCGCATGTCCTCCAACTTCATTTTCCTTTCTCAGAATCATTTTGGCTCTTCTTGGTTCTCTTTAGCTCTCTCTACATTTTAGGATCCACCTCTTCCTCCCTCCCTCTGCCTCTCTCCGCCTCCCTCTCTCCCCTCCCCGATCTTTCTCCCTCCTCTTCCAGGGAACTCCTGCTCTCTTTCTTTCTGTGCCTTACTTTCTCTCTCTCTCTCTCTGGGGTTATTAAGTTGGGCTTGGTGGCTCAGCCTGTCTTCTCGCACTTGGGATGCCGAGGAAGGAAGGAAAGACAGGAGAGAGGGAAAGATGGAGGGAGGGAGGAGGAAGGAAGCAGTAAAAGTTTGGATAGGGAGTATCCCTCAGAGAGAGAGAGAGAATTTTCCCAGTATGTACAAAACTCCGGGTCCATCCCTAGCACTGCATAAAGAAATAAAAAAAAAAAGAAATAAAACCTTAAGAGTGGCTTCATTGGCTTTGTTCAGGAGAGGGAAACAATGAGTCTTTCACCGGTAAATATTATGTTGGCGGTCAGCTTTTAGATTGATGCTCGTCGTGACAGATGGCTGTCAGCCACCTGACATGAGTGGGGGGAACCCGACCTGGGTCCCCCGCAAGAGCAGGGCTCGCTCTTAACCACTGAGCTGTCTCCCCAGCCTTGTGCGTGATCTTATTCATGGTCTCAGCTTGGTTTTGGTTTGATTTTTGGAAAGACAATCACACTCCGTGGCCCAGGCTGGCCTGAAAATCTTCCGTCTTTGCCTTCCAAGTGTTTAGGAGATAATTTATGACCTACTTAGTGGGTGATGGAGAGCAGGTGGTTTTGGTTTGGGTCTTCTCAAGGCTAATTCCTCTAAGGATTTGTGTCAGCAGCTTGCTGGTGTTACCAGCCACATCTTAGGTCCATTGGCGGTGTGGTCAGGATGGCGCTGGTACCCAGGGTCTCTGGGAAAGCTCATCTGGTAGTCATCCCCTGAGAATCCTTAAATCCTTATAAGGATTTCTCAGCAAGGATACTGGCTGAAAATGTATTCATATTCTCTCTCTCTCTCTCTCTCTCTCTCTCTCTCTCCAGAGTCGCCACGAACCAGAAGGTACGGGAACAGGTTCGCCTGGAGCTGAGCTTTGTCAACTCAGACCTGCAGATGCTGAAGGAGGAGCTGGAGGGGCTCAACATCTCCGTGGGAGTGTACCAGGGCACCGAGTGAGTAAGCAGTGCCTTCCTGGTGCTCTGCGTCCACGCTGCCACACTGACCTGGAGTAAAAGGGGGTGGCTAGTGGAGGAAATACCTATGTTTAAGAAGAAATAACCAACAGGGTTTGATAGCTTGGGGGCAAAGATCTCAGCTATTCAGGAAGCTGAGACAGGGATCATGAGTTTGAGGCCAGCCTAGTGTATGTAACTAGATACTGTGTCAAAGTAAAATTAAAGTGGGCAGGCAGTGTAGCTCAGTGTAGAGCCCCTGCCAGGAATCCTCTAGTGAGGGGCTGGGGTGTGGCTCAGTGGTAGAGCCCCTGCCAGGAATCCTCTAGTGAGGGGCTGGGGGCATGACTCAGTGGTAGGGCCATCTGTCTAGAATCCCCCAGTGTGGGACTGGGGGTGTGACTCAGTGGTAGAGCCCCTGCCTAGAATCCCCCAGGGAGGGGCTGGGGGCGTGGCTCAGTGGTAGAGCCCCTGGCTAGAATCCCCCAGTGAGGGCCTGGGGGTGTGGCTCAGTGGTAGAGCCCCTGCCTAGAATCCCCCAGTGAGGGGCTGGGGGCGTGGCTCAGTGGTAGAGCCCCTGCTTAGGAAGGGTCCTGAGTGGCAGAGTATTTGCCTAGTTTGCACAAGGCCCATTCCTGAGTGTCAAGACAAAATAAAACCAAAAGAAAAGAAAACACTTCAAGGGAGTGGCTTCCATGCTTTCTGCATGGGGAAGCTGTGCGCTCTCAAGAATCGGGTGAACCTGAGCGGAAACAAAAAGTTGTTTCCTAGAATTTTGAGTCACCTTGGAATGTGCGTTTCCTAATACTAATCTGTACGTCACCTGGGGCCTTTCTCAAAGGTGGACACAACCATGCATGCCTGGAACCCTGCTAGATCTTTGGCCTGTGACATCAGTGCTTGTCTGGCTTACCTGTGGGCTCGCGATGCAGTTTCAAAAACCCAGTGAGAACAAACAAAACCTAATGATCCCACCCCCACCCCCACCCCCAACCCCTCCTCAGAGTGCTTTCAGCCTGGGCTCTGCTGTTAGATTCCAGTGTTTTGCCTATAAGGATCAAGAGGCTCAAGCATTCCAGGCTGGGTAGTATGCGCAGGCAGTATATTTGCAAAGCCTGGTCTCCTATTAGCTGTGTTGAAGACGTGGGGGTAGGGGCTTTCAGCCCCGTGTGGCCACTCCTCACGGTGGCTTCGGTTCTGGTCTCTTGTGTCACTGGGAAAAGTAGAGAGGCATGAGGATTCCAAGTGGTGCCTTGTATGTTTTCCAAATGAATTCTCTCTCCTAGTACCTTAGATCTGAGCGCTTCTGTGCGGTGCGGAAGGGGGGGAGGGCATCATCTCAGTATGTAAAGAAGAAAACTCAGAGAGGTCAAAGCCCCAGAAGGCGTGTTAGTGCCGCCCTGGGGCTGGAGGTCCCCGCATGTCTTGAGTCTTCAGCATACCTGCGGTTCCTCTCCTCATGGGGCTAATCACTGAGCACAGGAGGGAGGACTCCTGGGCCTGGAAGGGTAAGACCAGACTTAGCAGCTTCCCCCAGGGTCCAGTCTTCACGGCAGGCTTTGGGGAGGCCACATACCTGGGTTGGGCCTCACCTGCCTTTAGCACCCGTGTGCCACAGAAGCAGTTTCGGCTTTGAGCCATGGTCCACTCAACCCTGCCCAGCATTCCTGGCTTTCTCTCTGGGGCTGGGCTCAGCGGCCCATGGAGGTCTCCTGTTACAGGTCAAAGAGCTAAATCCCTGTTTGCAAAACCCAGCACTTCCTTCTAGCCCTACCCTTAGGAATGTAGGCCCCGGGGAGCATTGGCAGGTCAACCTGTGGGGTGACTCTGTGGCCTCTGGGGGTTTGTGTGATAAGATACACGGGATGATGCACCCCTGAAAGGAGAGCCTTGAGAGCCCCTGGTTCTGTCATGGGAGATGTTGGGGGCGGGGAAGGGTGCTGTGGTTATAGTCTAGAGGGAGGCCCAGTGCAGCAAAAATGCATGCACCCAGGGGAGAGCAGCAGGCATGGGCCTTGTGCACATGAGCAGCCCTGATAGTAACTCTAACACAGTTGCCCATAGAGGGCAACTGAGAACTGAATTAGACCAACACAGTAGGGCTCGGTTGAGTTAGGCTGTCGTGTCCAGCACCTTAGGATGCTGGCAGCCATATTCAAAGCGAAGGAAGGGGTGCTGGGTTGACCTAGAGGATGGGAGTTGGGCTGTTAGAGCCCAGGCCTCGGGTTCAAAGGGGCGGGTGTGGGGTGGGCTGTTCGTGAACCCCGTGTGTTCTTTATAGGGAAGCGTTCACCATTCCTCTGATTCCTCTCGGCCTGAAGGAAACCAAAGAAGTTGACTTTTCCATCGTCTTCAAGGTAAATTTAAACAGTGGGCCCTGGGCCAGAGATGGGAATGAGATGGCATATTCTTTGCAGTGGCTTTAGGCGCCGTGACTCAAATGTCAATTGACGTCTGCAAGGTGACCCTGAGACCTCACCGGGCCACTTACAAGGAGAATTTTGTGTATTTGATCCTCTGAAAATCTTGCTGTCGTCTCTGATGGCTTCTGACACCCCGTCTGTCCCTTTTATCGTGCTGGGGAAGGAACCCAGGACCTTGTGCATGCAGGGCAAGTGCTCTGCCGTGACCTGCGTTCTTAGCCTGTCTTCGGTGACTTTGTAGCTCCTTTCGTGTGCCTGACAGAGGCGGATTATACTCTATGTTAGTGTCTTCATTCAAAAAAATTTTTAATTTACATTTATTTTTGTGTGGGTATGTGCATGTATGTGCATCTCTCTCTCTCTCTCTCTCTCTCTCTCTCTCTCTGTGTGTGTGTGTGTGTGTGTGTAGGTCAGAGAAGAGCTTGCAGTTGCTTCTTTCCTTCCTTGCATCATCTGGGGCCCAGGAATAAAACTCAGGTCACTAAGTGCCTTTACCCTCCACTCTACCTTGCCCTTCTTTTTCTCTGAGCCAGTCTCACTGTGTAGCCCAAGCTGCATATGCAGCCCTTGGAGGCCAGAGGGGATAGGACCCCTGGGGTGCCAGGGAGCTGTGGGCTGCCTAAGGTGTTCACTAACCTACCCAGATCCTCTGCAAGAGCAGTAAGTGCTCTGAATCTTTGGTCATCACTAGCTTCTCTCAAAATGTATCTTTTAGAGAAAAGTTGATTAGTACTTTGAAACGTTATGTCTTTGACCTTCGTTCTTAAGCAGAGACTGCCATCTCTTGATATAAATGAGCCTTTACTAGGGACATTTAAACTATTATTGTTTATTATTATTGTTGTTGTTGTTGATGATGATGTTGTTACTACTTTGTGTATAGATGTTTGCCTGCATGTGTGTATGTGTACCATGTGCTTGCAGGACCAGTAGGGGCCAGGAGAGGGTGGTAGATCCCCTGGAATTGGAGTTAAAGATGGTTGTAAGCCACTGCTATGTGGGTGCTGGAAAATGATCCCAGGTCCTCTGCAAGAACAGCTCTTAACCACTGAGTCATGTCTCCAGCCCCTCTAGGGTTTTTTTTTTTTATGTCTCCCCCAGTCCAAGCCCCCAGAAGCACACCAAGACAGGGTTTCTCTGTGTAGCATTCGCTGTCCTGGAACAACTCACTCTGTAGATCAGGCTATCCTCAAACTCAAAGATACACCTGGCTTTACCACCCCAGTGCTGGGTCTAAAGGCATGTACCACTACACCCGGACCCCAGTTTTTTATTTTCTATCTTCCTTTGTTGTTGTTGTTTAAACTTCTGCTCTGCTCTGTTTAGATCCAGGCTGCATCTCTGTGGAAGGGGTGTACTCCAGTTGGAGAAGGGCAGGTAGTAACGGGTGTAGCTTAGCTCCAGAGTTACAAGAATGCAGGCATTTTCAAAGGAGACTTGTATCATAGAAACCTGGGGATTTTATGGCATCGGTAGAGATCCAAATAGGTCACATGCCAAATTCCACATTAAAGGGAGTAAAAAAACAAAAAACAAAAAACACAAATCCCAAGTTGTGGACATGGCCAACCACTGCTCAGCTGAGGTTTCCAACCATGCCATTTTAGCCTAAAAGGGAGGCTGCAGATGTCGGTCATGCAAAAATGAGCCCAGCTAGCAGACTTTTAATTTTCTCCATTCCTCATTTTTGCTTGAGAGAAATGCAGCCACTGGAGGAGGGGCCGAGTGAACTTGATCTGGGCAGTTCCATTTCAGACCCGACCTGTGTTTCCTTGGAATGTTGGGTCAGGTGAGCTGCACGGTGTGATTCGCTCTGTTTAAAGACTGACACTTAAAAGTAGCCATATTCCTTAGCACGCACCCCCTAGGCCTGGAGAGTGTACCTCAGTGAACAGCGCCGGCCTGTGTAAGACCCCGGACACTGTTCCCCATGCCCCAGCATTAGGAGATCGGCTGTGGGGCTGGAGGAGAGTGAGGGTGGATGCTGTTAAAGTAAATTCCTTTTCTGGATAGTTCAAGGGTTTCTCGGTTTGATTTGATTTGGCGTTTTGATGTAGGGTTGTATGTGGCTCATGCTGGCCTTGAACTCCTGGTTCTCTTGCTTCTACTTCTCAAGTGTGCCACCACATCTAACTCTTTTAGCTTTATGTTTTAGCAGTATTAAAGATTGGACCCAAGGCTTCCCAGTGGCCAGGCAAGCGCAGTGGACTACATTTCTAGTAGCCAGTTTTGCTTTGATTTTCTTATGAGACGGTATCTATGTAGCTGCTCCGTCTTCCTGCCTCAGCCTCTGAACTAGGATTACAGGTGTGTGCTACTACACACAAACAACAAGCCTGGGAATTCAGTAGAAGGCTTGTCTTGCGTCGGTGGGGACCGGTGCACTTTATTTGTTGAATACTTGAATAATACTTTGCGTTGGAGGATGATAGACCATTACAAGGCTCGCTGTGGATGTTTAATGACCCATGGAAGTGGCTGCCGTGTTGCCAGGTTGTGAAGAGGAGCACACCTAAGTTATTCCGTCTGCATTTGTGTAGAGCCAGTAGAGGTGCGTCGTATGTTTGTCCAAAGGTGTGTGTGTGTGTGTGTCTGTGCCTGACACACACAAAAGGCTGAGGGGTTTTTCAAGAACCAAGCATATAAAGACAGGCCTGGTGGACAAATGTCCGTAGTCTCAGCACTCAGGAGGCAGAGGCAGGAGGATCATGAACTGGAGGCCAGCCTGGGCTACATAGCAAGACTGGATCAAACACACACACACACACACACACACACACACACACACACACACACAAAATAATAAACAAGCAAATAAATAAATAAATAAATAGGTAGGTAGGGTTTGGGAAACGGCGGTCCTTGATCTGTCATGTTAATTTCCATGTAACACTCATGGAGAATTACCTAGGAACATCTATCCTGTATGTGACTCTTAGTTTTTTTCCCCCTTCTGTAATCCCTAACATCTTCAAATTCAGGGTGAGCATCTCCCTATCTGAAAACCCAAATCACTGCAAATTTCATATTTTGAACAGTGATAACAGCAAGTCGGAAACTCCTCATTACAAATACCCTGTACTAAATTTCTTAAAGTATTGTGTAAGATTGATCACCTTCAGACTACATGTACAACGTATGTATATAAAAGAGGATCAGGAGCTGGAGGGATGTCTCAGGGGCGTGGGCACTAGCTGCTCTTTCGGGGAACCCTGGTCCAGTTCCCAGCCCTCCAATGGTGGCTAGGAACTATTTGTAATTCCGGGGCATGGGGCGCCCTCTACTGGCCATCTTGTGTGCTCTAGCATGTGTATATATAGACATACAGACAAATATTCATTCTCCTCAAATAAAAACCCATAAATAAATTTCAAGTTTAGATTTGGGTCCCAAATATAGTATGTGATACAAGTAGACCGAGATCTGGGAAAGTCTGAAGTTGGAGGCATTAACCATCCCGAGCATTTTGGATAAGGGATATTCATCCAACTTATTATACCATACCGTTAAGGCTGTTGCGATTGCTCGTTTTCTGTGTCAGTATGGGCCCAGGGAAGGGGAAGGATCTTCAAACAGCACCTGGCCGGTGACAAGTATGAATCAGTGTTTGTTGAATGACCACATGAACTCGGAGCAGTTGTCAAAATTGTGCACGCAACTGAAGGGTTGCACTGGGATGTCTCATGTCTAACCACCAGAGCTGTCCTCACCAAGGTCCTCACCAATCCAGACACCCCTAGGCCCAGGTCTCCTTGGCTCAGAAGGCCACGTGACCAGGTCCTGGAGCAGCGTAAAGATGGGGGGTCTGAGCCCTTGCTGGTCTGTCAGGAGTAGTTAACATATCGTCACTAACTATTACAGAGACATTTCCCACTTTCCCCCTTTGCATTAAAAAACAAATTTAAAGGCTGTGTGTATGAACTTGAGGACACTAGAGGCCTCTGATCCCGTGGAACGGGACAAGAAGCTTTTGGTCCACCTGACATGGCTTCTGAGAGAGAAGTGACCTTGTGTCCCCTGCAAGACCAGTACATACGCTTAACCTCTGAACCATCTCTCCAGGCTGTTTCATTTTAGTTACTTTAAGGCAGACTCTCATACCGCATGTAGCCCAGGCTATCCTGATGTTCAACACGTAGCTTGGGCTGTCTCACATTGTCTTGGCTTCCCAAGTGCTGGATTACAGGTGTACACCAGGATACCAGACTAGATCTATGGTTCCACTGACTTTCTCTTGTGTTGGGACCCCCAGTCCCTCCCCCTCCCCCTCCCCATGTTACAGACCCAGCTATTGACTGGGACCTTGGATTTTTTTTTTTCCGTACAGGATTTTATTTTGGAACATTACAGTGAAGATAGCTATCTGTATGAGGATGACATCGCAGACCTTATGGACCTGCGACAGGTAAGGGCAGCAGTCTGGGAGTCGGCTCTGCTTGCCGAGGCTTCGGGGCATCACATGACCGACACCAGTAGCCCTGGAGAATCTGGGATGCATGCGGGGCATGGAGAGGGGCTGTCGGGAATACACACTGTATTGCTAAACCAGAAAACCAGGGGAGTGAGAGCTGCCCCTGGAGCTGGGTTCCAGGATTCCTGACCGTCTCTTCCCCCTAAGCTACCTATGCCAGAGTTTGTGAGACCCATGGCAAGGCATCTCTCTGTTCCAGTGTTCAGGGGCGGGGCCTGGGGATGCTCACGTGCCTCAAGCCTGCTCTTCCCTTTCAGGCCTGTCGAACCCCCAGCCGGGATGAGGCCGGGGTTGAGCTGCTCATGTCCTACTTCCTTCAGCTGGGCTTTGTGGAGAGTAGGTTCTTCCCGCCCATGCGCCACATGGGGCTCCTGTTTACCTGGTAGGTGCTCTCGGGGGGTGGGGGGGCCCTCTGCCGTACACACCCTCGTTCTGACTGGCATTTGCCCGGTGGGTCCCAGGGGTGGGGATTGTCTGTAAATTGGTGTTTTTGTAAAGACCTAGAGATGGGAAGCCGCGACTGACTGTGGTTTCTTAGAACAAATGAGCCATGAAAAAGAGGCCTTTTGTGTGTGCTCACTTCGGCGCTGGGGAGAAACCGGGGCTCTCGAGGAGGGGGGGGACTAGAGAGAGAAGCAAGAGTTTTTTCTTTTGAAAGAACCATTTTTTAAGCGGGGCAGGGCGTGGCTGCGGGCTTGAGCTTGAATTGAGTTTGATCCCGTTGACAAGGGCTACACAACGAAATAGATTTTTTGCTTCCTTATAACAGGGATTTCACTATGTAGTCCCAAGATCAAACTGACCTCCGACTGGCGGTGATCCTCCTGTCTTTGCAACGCTAGTACTGTGATTATAGATGTGTACCACCAGAAAGAGATTTTAAAACTCAAAACACGGCATTTTGGCTTCTTGAGACAGGTTCTTGCTGGGTGGCCCGGACTGGCAAACTCACAATCCTCCTGCCTCAGCCTTCAGAGAGTGCCAGGATGTTAGGCATGTACCCCCAGGTCT
The DNA here is from genome assembly GCA_964023405.1 of Apodemus agrarius. Lineage (NCBI taxonomy): Eukaryota > Metazoa > Chordata > Mammalia > Rodentia > Muridae > Apodemus > Apodemus agrarius. The sequence continues at coordinate 22,886,220 of OZ030005.1, forward strand.
GGCTTGTAGGGATTTTTTTTTTCCGTCTGAGATAGGGTCTTTCTGTATACCCCAGGCTGACTTTAAATTCATGGTCCTCCTGCCTCAGCCTCCTGAGTGCTGGGATGAGAGGCATGAATCCTGTATATTCAGACTTGACGTCTGCTTGGAAACAAAAGCCCGATTGCCAGTGCGTCTTTGACTTTCATGTGAGAAGTGCGTTTTTTTCTTGCGTGTCCAGCGATGGTATTAAGTGGCCAAGCCATCTGTACAATCAGAACGCATTTGTTTTGCGTAGGTATGACTCCTTCACTGGGGTTCCCGTCAGCCAGCAGACTCTGCTGTTGGAGAAGGCCAGCATTCTCTTCAACATCGGGGCACTCTACACCCAGATCGGGACCCGCTGTAACCGGCAGACCCAGGCTGGCTTAGAGAGCGCCGTGGATGCCTTCCAGAGAGCTGCAGGTGCGTGTCCTCCAGGGCAGCCGCCTTACAGTCTTGAACCCACCAGGTGACATCAGTGGGGCTGGTTCTGTCCCCAGCTTAAAAGAATCTTGCTCAGGTCTTCTGCAGGCCCACCAAGTACCAATGCCTTACAAGGCTCACAAAGGCTGGGGGCGTGACTCAGCGGTAGAGCCCCTGCCTAGAAACCCCAGGGAGGGGCTGGGGTGTGGCTCAGCGGTAGAGCTCCTGCCTAGAATTCCCCAGTGAGGGGCTGGGGGCGTGGCTAGTTGTAGAGCCCCTGCCTAGAATCCTCCAGTGAGGGGTTGGGGGTGTGGCTCAGCAGTAGAGCCCCTGCCTAGAATCCCCCAGTGAGGGGCTGGGGGCGTGGCTAGTTGTAGAGCCCCTGCCTAGAATCCTCCAGTAAGGGGTTGGGGGTGTGGCTCAGAGGTAGAAGGCTTGACTGGCCAAGGGGAGTCCTAGGGTCAATTTATAATCTCATAACCATAAAGGAGGAAGGAATGGCTGTGTAACTTCTTGGTCAGGAGATTTACTCAAAGGTTGGCATCATGTGATCTCAGCCCAATAGGGCTTCTGTCCATAGTGAGGCTTGTAGTTAATGATTAATCTTTCTCAGGTGCGTAGCTCCAGTGTGTGGCTGTGAATATTCCCCAAGGATAGGAATACAGGAACTTGCCTTAACTAGTGGAGATGAAGCTTTTACAATGACTGTATCGGCTAACACAGTGATCTATCCACAGGGGCACGTGTTCCTAGAACACATATGTATGTATGAAACTATAAATGGTCCTGAAGCCTGCACTAGGGCGAGGATGTGGCTCGGGAGTAGGACACGTGCCTAGCATGTGTGAGGCTCTAGGTTTGACCCGTAGCACTGCAGACACATGACGGGAATCGGGAAAGAGAAGGAAGGAAAAATACAAAATAAAGAGTTCCCATCTCCGCCCCCGTATCTGTGAGATAGATTGGACACAGTCAAAGATTAACAAGGAACAATAAAATACAACAGTGGTAGCAATTCCATGTGATAAATGTTATGAATTGCTTGTTTCTGGAAATTTCCAAGCAATGTTATCATATTACAGTTGGCTGAAGGTAACTGAGCCGGAACTGAGCTGAACCTCAGATAAAGGGAATTACTGTTATTATCTGCACTTCTGTAGTATTCTTAGTCTGCCAAGTTTGCAAAGCCTGCCCTTGCTGATTTCAGCGCCGTCAGGTGACCCGCTGGTTTGCACTGGTTTTGTCACTTTCAGAGCAGGCTGAGTGCTCCCAGTGGCTCTCTTCTACCATGTGGGGGTGGGGGGTGGGGGGCACGGGGGTGGGGGGGGAGTGGAGCTTGTTTTGTAGGCCGGCTTGGCCTGAAACTTGGGATCCTCCTACCTCAGCCGGGAATGCTGGGGTGCTGTGACAGGTGACAGTTAACTTGTTTTTCCTCATTTTAACTTCATCACCCCTCGGAGCTTGCCCTACTATGAACCAGAATCAGTGGCAAAGGAGAAAACTCGCTTAGCACCAGGCTGTAAGGGACTGGGGTCCTTAGAGTTGGGGTATCGAGCCTGCCTGGCACAGATTGCCGTCCTAGAGGGTCTGTGCCCCTCCCTTCTAGGGGGGCCTGTGTCTGCAGAGGCAGGCCACAGTGTGACCTGTAAGCAGGCAGTCTGATAGCTTTTGTTTTTAATCCTTTGAGACAGGTTGTTACTATGTAGACCAAGATGGCCTTTAACTCCTGCTGTCTGCCAGGCTGGATTTGAACTCCAGGTGCTCATCCTGCCTCTGCCTCCTGAGTGCCTTTTGCCCTCATTTCCTCTCCCAGCATAAACCTGTCTGGAGAGATGTCCCTCTAAAACCCATGAAGTAGCACGGAGGGTCTTGTTACTATCTACCCCAGGCTGGCCTTGAACTCTCGGTTTCTGGCATGTTGGGATTGCAGGTTTGTTTCTTATAGGCAGTCACGCTTTGCGACCTGCCTGGAAGGCTTCAGAAATACAAACAAAGGAACTTAGGAACAGGACAGTCTGAGGTGGAGGAAAGAAGGGGGGTGGGGTGGGGGGTGAACAGCCCAGAGCGGACACATCCTCTCGGGCAGCAAAACCCGAGGGACCAGTTGGATGAGATGCATGTGTCCAGTCCACGTCACCTCCAGGCTAACTGTCCGTCAGGGCTCGCCACAGAAGTAGCTGAGGGTGGCAGCATGGGCCCAGCACCCCTCCCTCACTCCACTGGCTTTCTGGTTTCTCCATCACATGCCCAGACATGGGTGGGGTTTCCCAGGTGGGGTGGAAAGAGGAGAGCCTGCCGGTTCCCTTGCTCCTTGCATATATAAATGCCTTCAAAGAGAACCTGACTGAAAATCGAAATTGTATAGCAACTACCAGATACAGTTTTAACTATTTCTTACTGTGGTAAATATGTGTGCAGTGCAATGATCTTGTTGATAGTGATAGTTACTCAGCGGCATGGAGCACTGTCCGCTCCAGCGTGCTCCCATCACCAGTGCTCCAGTGGGCCCGATTCAGTCACTTATCAGGACAGGGCCATCTGGCCATCCCCCTGCTTCACCCTCGCAAGTACAGGTATAACAGGGGTGTGCCACCCATACCCAGCGTCTTCGTGTCTATGAGAGTGTAATGTCCCTTTCCTTGTTCCTGTAGCTCCTAGTGACTTCTGTTCTTTGTGTCTCTGAGTTGGACTGTTCCAGGAACCAAATGGAATCCTGTACTCCCTGGCATTCCATGGCTGGCTTATTGTACTTGTCGTAAAATCTTCATTCATGTTGTCCACGCATCAGTTACAGGAGACAGGGTCTCACTCTGAAGCCTGGCAGGCCTGAAATCCACTCAGTAGACCTGACTGGCCCCGAACTCAGATCCCCTCCCTCTGCTTCCCAAGTACTAGTATTAAAGGTTCCCAGAGCCTCATTTTACTTGTGGTACTGGGAATCGAACCTGGGACTTCCTACAGAGTAAGCACTAACTCTCCCACTGGGCTGTACCTCCAGCCCCTCAGTCCTTTGAAGACTGAAGACTATTCCACTGTGCGTGTGTAGAGATTGTGATCACCTGTTAATCCAGCAGTGGGCGTTTCCAGTGGTTATTGTGATGAGTGCTGCAGTGAGCCCAGTGTCCAAGGAGCAAGCAGGCCTTCCATGTGACTACTGAGGTCTACACAAAGGAGCAGGATGGTCACTGAGGCCACACAGAGTCTTACATCTCGCCCAGATCTTTGACCTCTCCCTCCTCCTATGCCAGCTTCCCCAATGCTGGGATTAAAGAAATGTACCGCCACACCTGGCAAATATAATTTTTCCAGATGCTTTAGGATTATAGGTATCTGCCATATGTGTGTGTGTGTATGTAATATAAATGTGTATATATTATATGTTGTATATGCACATTAGAGAGTAAATAGACAGACAGACAGTTTTCTTTGCATAGCTAGGGGCTCATACCCAGGGCTTCTTGTATGCTAAGAAAGCACTCATTTATGACAGACACCCCTAATCCCGGCTGTATCTTCCGTCTTCTTTCTCTACAGCAGCATGATAAAAGTAAGTGTGACTTCCTACTAATGAGCAACAAATTCTGGTCCTAGGTGTTTTAAACTACCTGAAAGAGACCTTCACTCATACTCCAAGTTACGACATGAGCCCCGCCATGCTCAGTGTGCTGGTCAAAATGATGCTCGCCCAAGCCCAAGAAAGTGTGTTTGAGAAAGTCTGTCTCCCGGGCATCCAGAATGAGTTCTTCGTGCTGGTAAAGGTGGCTCAGGAGGCTGCCAAGGTAAAGGCTTCTTAGTTCTTGTGACTTGTGGGTGGGCAGGATCTGCTGTTAGCAGTGAGGGGAGGGGGGGCGAGGATGGGGTGTGTGTATGTGTCATAGCAGGAGCTCACCCCCAACCTGGGTGTCTTAGTCAGGGTTTCTATTCCTGCACAAACATCATGGCCACGAAGCAAGTTGGGGAGGAAAGGGTTTATTCAGCTTACACTTCCACACAGCTGTTCATCACCAAAGGAAGTCAGGACTGGAACTCAAGCAGGTCAGGAAGCAGGAGCTGATGCAGAGGACATGGAGGGATGTTCCTTACTGGCTTGCTTCCCCTGGCTTGCTCAGCCTGCTCTCTTATAGAACCCAAGAATACCAGCCCAGAGGTGGCACCACCCATAAGGGGCCCTCCCCCACTTGATCACTAATTGAGAAAATGCCCCACAGCTGGATCTCATGGAGGCACTTCCCCAACTGAAGCTCCTTTCTCTGTGATAACTCCAGCCTGTGTCGAGTTGACACACAAAACCAGCCAGTATGCTAGGCAATGTGCTGGTGCCGCCGAAGCCGCACTATGTCTATTTGGCAGGTTACTGGTGTTTCAGATACGGATCGGCGAGTCCATCTGCAGCTTAGCCAAAAAAGCAGCCTAATGACAGTTGCTTGATCCTCTGTTAACTGCGATGCTCACAGCAGGAGGACTTGCTTGGCTTGGTGCCAGTGTTCTGGAACATTCTCCAGCAGGGGAATTTGGCTTAGAAGAAAGGACTCTTTCTCTGCAGCCAGGCTCGGGAGGGCCCCCGTGCCAGGCCCTCCTTGCCCATCTCTCTTCTCTTTCAGGTGGCAGAGGCCTACCGGCAGCTGCATGCAGCCATGAGCCAGGAACCAGTGAGAGAGAACATCCCGTATTCGTGGGCCAGCGTGGCCTACGTGAAGGCCTACCACTATGGCGCCCTGGCTCACTACTTCGCGGCCACACTGCTCATCGACCACCAGTGTAAGGCTCATCGCAGGATTGTGGGCTTGCTGCCCTTGGGGGGATGCTGAGCTGATAGGGAGCTGCCTTGGGCATGAGCACACCCCAAAGGCACAAGATGGAAAGGACACATTGACCCAAGTGGCTGTGGCAGAGGCCTGCGGAATTCAAGGCTGACTCTTAAGGCACATAACAGAGAGAGACACTGGGCTTTTAAGACTACATCTGGCCACACACCTTCTAATCCTCTCCACATAGTTCATCAACTGGGGACTAACCATGCAAATAGATGAGCCTGTGGAGGCCACTTCCACTCAAAGCACCACATACAGCTATGTGAGTCTGTACGTGGGTTCGTGCATAGGTGTGCAGCGCCCACAGAGGCCAGAAGGGGTGGTGCGTGGCCTAGAACTGGAGTACAGGCAGTTGTGAGCAGTTGTGAACTGCTTGAGGTGGGAACTGGGAACCACTGTGCCATCTCTCCAGCCCCAACTATATTATTCCCAATTATATTATTATTATTATTATTATTATTATTATCATTATTCCACACTCCTCTGCCTCCTGAGTGCTGGGATTAAAGGCATGTGCCGCCATCACCTGGCTTATTTTTATTTTGGCAGTTTTGGGAGATGGAATGACAGGGTCTTATTCAGTGGTGTTTATTTCAATTCATTTAATTACGTATCTACGTAGAGATGAGGTCTCCCTATATAACTTAAGGCTGTTCTTGAACTCAAGACCCTCCTGCAATAAATGTCTTCCAAATGTTAAGATTTTAAGTTTTTGCTACCGCACCCATCTTCAAAGAGTAATTTTGCTTTGCTTTGTTTTGTTGGGACTAGATGTCATGTGGCCCAAGCTGGCCTTGAACCCCTGTTCTGTCTGTCTGATTCTGAAGTGCTAGGATTATAGGTGTGCGTCACTGTAGCCAGCTAAAGCAATATATTTTTATTTTAATTAATTAATATGTGTGTGTGTGTGTGTGTGTGTGTGTGTATGCCACTAAGCATCTTATGAGGCCACAGATTCTCTATACACACACACACACACACACACACACACACACACACACACACACATTATTTTTATTTTATTTTATTTATTTATTTTTAAATTTTATTTCTATGAGTATACCATAGTTTGTCTTCAGACACACCAGTACAGGACATCAGATCCCATTACAGATGGTTGTGAGCCACCATGTGGTTGCTGGGAATTGAACTCAGGACTCTAGAAGAGCAGTCTGCCCTCTTCTGCTGAACCATATAGATGAGACTCTAAATGAATCAAAATTAATACAAAAAATTATTGATTAGAATTTTAAGCCAGAAATCAGGCATGGGGGTACATGCCTTAAATACTGGCATTCTATCTGCAGGTGGGTCTCTGTGAGGGTGAGGTGAGTCCGTTCTTACAGAGTGAGTTCCAGGACAGCCAGGACTATGTGGAGAGACCCTGTCTCAAAAAACAGAATATTAGCTGGGCGTGGTAGCGCATGCCTTTAATCCTAGCACTTGGGAGGCAGAGGCAGGCAGATTTCTGAGTTTGAGGCCAGCCTGGTCTACAGAGTGAGTTCCAGGACAGCCAGGACTACACAGAGAAACCCTGTCTTGAAAAACAAAACAAAACAAAACAAAAAAACAAAACAAAACAAAAAACAAACAAAACCCAAAAAACAGAATATTAAAAAAAAGATTACATCAAAACAGGAGTTACACAAAAAGTCTGTATTGAGCTTGAGAATGCCTGCTATCTTACTCACTCTGGGCCCGTCTTCTGTTTAAATAATATCCTGCCATGTGGCAAGGCTGTCTAGAGGCTTAGCTTAACATAGAGGCTCACAGTGCCTACCTTAGCCTCTCAGTGCTGTGCATAAGGTGCCCACTCTACCTAATTCCTTCAGTTTTGGCATTTTAAAAATCATGGGGCTGGGGTATATTCCCACGCCACGCACCACATGCACAGACTCAGCACTAGTGATCACACCGGCTGGGCATGCAGCTTAGTGGTTAGTCTGCCTGCCTCGTGTGCGGCAGCTCTGGGCTCAGTGCATACCACCGAGAAAGCTGGCTGTGCTGGTATATGCCTATGACCCTCCTCACTCTTAGAAGGCAGAGGCAGGAGGATCAGAAGTTTAAGGTTATCCTTGACTACATAGTGTCAGGCTAACCTGAGCTACTAGAGACTCTATATCCCAATAATAATAATAAAAAAGACTTCTTCCAAGTAGGAAGACATAAAGGAGGAGACCTATCAGGAGGTCTGCAGCCCCTGACAGGAATGCAGATAGGGCGCCACTGGGCCAGAGCGGTGCAAGGAGGGGGTAAGAAGGTTCCGTATAATATTCAACTTGGAAGAGAGAGTTAAGAGGAGGTTGCTCTGGGGTCAAATCCTGAACCCCTAGAATGTGGCTAGCTGTCCCCTTGGGAACAAAGGCTTAGGACCTGGTAGCCGAGGCTTTGTCCTGGATCCAAAAATAGCTTTTTGACATTGTTCAACTAGAACTCAGGTCTGGGGCACCGTCTCCACAGTGAGGGAATGTGACCTGTAGCTGTCTTTGCAGTAAAGCCAGGCGCAGATGAGGACCACCAGGAGAAGTGCCTGTCCCAGCTCTACGACCGCATGCCGGAAGGGATGAGGCCCCTGGCCACGCTCAAGAATGATGGGCAGAGGCTGCTGCTAGGTGTGTAGTCTGAGGGTGGGGGTGGGGTGGGGCGGGGCTCTGCTTGCTCCTTGGTACTTCTTTCTCACACAGGCCCCCACCCCCACCCGGGGGAGTCTCCAAGAGATAGCAGACCACCCAGCACTGAGGAGCCGCGTGGGCCAGCCCTGGCTGCAGAGGGCCTTCCAGAACTGGTCTCATGGCTTCCTTCCACAGCCTGGCCCTTAGCGACCTCCTGACACTGTAGCGTCCATAGTTGGCCCTCGGCCACGCTGCCGTGGAAACTGTTGCTGCTTCTCTTCTCCCCTCCCCCTCTTCTCCCCTCCCCTCCCTCCTTCTCCTATGCCTCTCTCCTCCTCTCCCCTCCCCTCTCCTCTCCCCTCCTTTTCCTCCTCCTCTCCCCTCCTCTCCTCCCCACCCTTCTTTCTTCTCTGAACTCCTCTCCCCTTCCCCTCCCTCTCTCCCTCCCCTGTCCATCCTTCCCCTCCCCTCTCCATCCTTTCTCTCCCCTCCCCTCTCCCCTTCCCCTCCCCTTGTCTTCTTTCAGACGGGTCACACTCTGTAGCCCTGACTGGCCTAAACTCTTTGTGGACAAGCTGGCCTTGACCTTGCAGAGATCTGCCTGCCTCTAGTTTTCTTTCTGTTCTGTTTATTCATCACGCCTGTGAACTCCTGCATCAGCGTCCTTTGTCCGTGTCCCGCCTCCGTTCCTGTTTTCTCAGAATTGGGGATTGAACAAAGGGCCTCATGTATGCTGGGCACACACATCACCCCTAAACCAAACCCCTGCCTTTTTTTTTTTTTATTTCTTTTCATTTGGGGGTGGGGGAGGACAGGCTCTTGGTAAGCTGCCCAGATCTGTAGCCCAGACCAACCCTGAACTTGCCATCCCCCTGCCTCAGCTTCCTAAATGCTGGTGTGCCCAGCCCCCATTGTTATTTTTATGCTTCATCAGTCGTGAGTGGAAGCTGGAAATGCTGGATCCTGGTTTAGTCCTCTGCCGCGTGTCGGCCCGACCATCTCCCCCGTCTAGATGAGAGAGGCTCTCCCTCTGCAGTGTGCTGGCTGTGCTCCTCGTTCCCTCCTGCCTTTCCGGTCAGCAGACCACAGGGCTCGGGCTCTCAGCTCCCATTGCAGGACCCTAGCTGGAGTCACATCGACAGAGCTTGCCGAACTCACGCACGGCGGCTTGATCAAACTCCACACAGCCCCTCCAGATAGGCCTAGCAGACCCCGTTCTCATAGCTGCTCTTCTCACTGCTGTTCCTGAGGCCACCTTAGTCCTCTGCTCACAGCCTGATAGGCCCCTCCTTGGCCTTGCCAGCACGTGTACGGTCAGCAGTGATCCGGTTCACGCCCTGATCTGACTTATCTTTCTGTCCACCCTCCGTCCAGTCAGAAGCACTTTCCTTGAAGACCTGGTGATGCTCCTGCCCCAGGGCCTTTGCACTTGTTTTTTTTCAGGAACTTTCTCCTGTCACGTATCCCTAAGGCGTCTGCTTTACTTTGGAGCTCTGCTCCATAGTCAACCGGGCTGCTCGGTTGACAGAGCCTAGCGTGCATGCAGCCCTGGGTGATCCCTAACACACATGAGCCAGGGGTGGTGGACCATGCCGGCCATCCCAGAATTAGGGAGGTGGAGGCAGGAGGATCAACAGTTCAAGGTCAGCTTTGGCTGCAGAATAAGTTTGAGGCCAGCCTGGGATATTTGCGACTAACATTCCCTCCACCCCCTCTCAAAAAAGAAAAAAATACCTCATCAAATACATAAACAAAAACACAGGGTTTGTTTGTTTGTTTTGAGACAGGGTTTCTCTGTGTAGCCTTGGCTGTCCTGGAACTCACTCTGTAGACCAGGCTGGCCTCAAACTTATCCAGCTGCCTCTGCCTCCCAAGTGCTGGGATTAAAGGCGTGCACCATCACCGCCCCGGCTTTTTTTTTTTTTTTTTTTTTTTTTTTTAATGTTAATCAGAAAGGCCTTTCTTGGTCTGAGAGATGTTTCTATCTGCAGGTAAAGGACATCTGCACCGGGCCATCGGCTACCACGAGGAGTCCCTGAGGGAGGCCAACCTGTGTAAGAAGCTGCGCGACATTCAGGTGCTCCGGGACGTGCTGTCTGCTGCTCATCAGCGCACTCAGTTCAAGTACACTCAGCACCGAGAGGACGACGATCTTCTGAACTTGATCGACGCGCCTGATGTCCTCCGTGAGTGGTGGGAACTGTCTAGCACCTGGGAGGGTGGGTGCCACACAGCCTTTATTTATTTGGCTATCTGGCAGGGTTCAGGCAAGGCCTGGCCACCAGGTGCCTGGTTTTGTCAGGACTGGATCGGGGAGGGACCTAGTGCTATTCCTCTGTTGGATGTAGTGACTGACATACCTGTAACTCTAGTATTGAGGAGGTGAGGCAGGAGGATTGCTGTAAATTCAAGGCCAGCCTCTGCCTGGGCCTAATGAAGAGGTGAGGCTCTTATCCTTTCACCTTTTTCTTCCCATCTTCACTTCAGAGTGTTTCAGCCTCAGTCTCTCGGTCCCGTCTCTTCTCAGTCCCCGCCTCCTCTCAGTCCCCGCCTCCTCTCAGTCCCCAGCTCTGCTCAGTCCCCGCCTCTTCTCAGTCCCCGCCTCTGCTCAGTCCCGCCTCTTCAGTGCCCACCTCCTCTCAGTCCCCGCCTCCTCTCCTGTGCATTGATTCCTTCTCTTCTGGTCTTGTTTTGCTTTCCTAAGTGCATCTCTCTGCCCTCTGCTGACCTTCCTGCTCAGCCCACCTTCCCAGCCTTTTCCTGGGCTCTGCTTTCTCTGATTTAGTTTGTGTATACCTCTCCTCACGGGTTTCAGGCCTGCGGAAATGCCTGGAGCCTTACTTGTTAGTCTGAGGCCTGCAGATTCCACTAGAGACCACTTCTGCCTCTCTAACTTGAAAGCCAAATGTGTGACTGTTTCTAATTCTGGCCTTGCTCTCCCCTTTTTGTGCCCCCCCCAACATTTCTAAACATCTCCCAGGTGTCACTTACTGCAGTGTCCAGGTGGTCTAGACAGATACTGCTGGGAAATGGCTCTACAGGACTTAACTAGCTAGGATGCTTTACAATTACAATTTTTTTTTTTTAAATTAGGGTTGAGAAATGGGGGGTAATCCAATTGAGTCAGGACCCTCCTAAGGATATAGAGGAGAAACCAGTTCTAGCTGGTCATGTGGGAGCCTCCGAATTATTCCCAGCTCCAAAGGATGAGGCAGGTCCCTTTGGAATGGACAGATCTCATGACCTGTTATCAGACAAGCATCTGTCAGAGTTTCTGTGGCCAGATCCTAGACAGAAAGATTAGATCTTTTAGGATTGCCTGGGAGGTCAGAAGTTTTAGTTTCTATAGCCTGCTGTAGCAAGGGAGTTATGAACCAGAAACTGTGGGTGAGAGCCAGAAAAATATATATCATAATATCTCACCCTCCCTGTTTCCGACACCTCTGAACTTGGTCTCCTTGAGAGACCTTCTCTAGCTGGACTCCTGGCCTCTTCTGTATCAGCATTAGCATCTGAGGTCTGCCAGCCTCAATACCCCCATCTGTATTAGCACTGAAGATGGTGTTAGAGAAGAGGAAGCACTTGGGGTGTAGCTCAGGGGCGAGGCCTTTAGAGTCCTACAGGCGTGGCTCAGTAGTAAAGCACTTGCCTAGAATTCTCCAATGGGAGTCTGGGGGCGTGGCTCAGTAGTAAAGCACTTGCCTAGAATTCTCCAATGGGAGTCTGGGGGCGTGGCTCAGTAGTAAAGCACTTGCCTAAAATCCTCTAATGAGCATCTCGGAGCCTGGCTCTGCACAGTTCCTTGTTTGTGAGGCCCTGCATTTGATCTCCAGCGGGACAAAATAGAAGCAAGGAGGACATGCTTAGGGATACAAGTTCTTGTCCCAGGCGACCCCACATCTGGTGGAAGTACAAATGTCTCTCAAGGATTCCACTCAGAGGCTGTACTCCCCTCTGCCCAGGAGAGAGAGACTTAAACTCCGTGGCAGGATGAAGAGCTGTGCCGCCCAAGGCGGCTTTACCACTCTAGCAGCATCCCGTTAGTATCCGTAAGACCCTGGGGGTTGTCGTGTGAATGCGGAGTCTGCCTTGGTGACTATGGCTTCCTGCTAGATCGGCAGTTCTCAACCTGTGGGTCTTGGCCCCTTTGGGGTCGACCGGTCCTTTCACAGGGGTCTGCCTGAGATCACTAGGAAACAGATATTTACTTTATGATTCACAGCTGTAACAAGGTTAGATATATAAAGCAGCAATAAAAATAAGTTAATGGTTGGGGGTCACCACAGCATGAGACACTGTGTTCAGGGGTCATGGCTTTGGGGAGGTTGAGAACCCCTGCATATGGACAGGCTCCTGGAAGGTAGGGCTGTGTCTGATCTTCTCTGCCCCCTCTACAGATGGTCTAAGGCTCGTAGGAGTGTCCCAGGGAAAAGTGTGGCCTCCCTGGGCCAGGCGTGAGGAGTTTTCCGTCTACTCTACTGTGTGTTTAAGCCAAGGGGACTTTGTTAGTGTCTTTGGAGGGAGGCCTGAGATTCGAGTAGGAATGACTTCCCGTGACACACACACTTACCCTAATTCTAACCTCCTTTTCCAGCAAAAACTGAGCAAGAGGCCAAAATAACCTTCCCCGACTTCTCCAAAGTGACAGTGACAGACTTCTTCCAGAAGCTGGTACGTCGGCCACTTATTTCATAAATTACATGAAGGTTTTTGAACCTTTTTACTGTATTTATTTTATTATTTTTGTTTTTTGGCGGCGGGGGGTGGGGTGGGAATTGTTTGGTTGTTTGGTTGTTTCATTTTGTTTTGTTTTTTGTTTTCTTATGGTTTTTGAGACTGTGTTTCTCTGTGTAGCCCTGGCTATCTTCAACTCGCTATGTAGACAGGCTGGTCTTGAACTCATAGAGATCCTCTTTCCTCTGCCTCCTGAGTGCTGGGCTTAAAGGCCTGTGTCACCATGCCTGCCCCTACTAAGATTATTTTAGGTTTAGGGGCATAATTTAGTTACAGTGCACTTGCCTAGCATTCGCAAAGCCCCAGGAGAGTGAGAGAGAATATGAATGAATTTCTGTAAGATAATCTTATCTCAAACATACTGGCTATGTTAGAAACCGTGTAAATACTGTTCTTACATGACTGCCCCGGCACACACTGCCCCCGGGTGACATTAGGCACAGTGGAGCTGGTTGGAGAACAGAGGCATGTGTTTGAGCCCAGCCTAGGCTGCACAGCAATTCGGCCTCCTAAGCGTCACCTCCTCACCCTCTCTTCCCAAGGGTCCCTTGTCTGTGTTTTCGGCTAACAAGAGATGGTCACCTCCTCGAGGCATTCACTTCATAGTGGAGGAAGGGGACTTGGGGTTCACCTTACGGGGGAACGCCCCAGTCCAGGTGCACTTCCTGGATCCTCACTGCTGTGCTTCGGTAAGTGGGAGGACCAACAGGGAGCAGGGAGGAGTCAGAGCCAGCAGCTTGGGCACAGGGTGGGAGATGGAGTTTGGGGTTTGGCCATGTCTAAGGTCTGACTCTAAGTGAAAGACCTTCTGGATGCTTCATCCCCATCACCGCCTCTCAGATGAATTTTTATTTCTAGTAAACTTTATGCAAATGTAGGGCTCAGTGCTGGAGCACTTAATAAGCATACCACCAAAAAAAAAAAAAAAACAAAAACAAAAACAAAAAAAAAAACCAACAAAAAACAAAGACAGACTTACATCAGTGACTGCTCGCACCATGAGTCTGGGGACATATTCTAGAATGTAATGACTTATCTCTGGCATTTATTCAAACATTTCTTTTTAGCTTGCAGGGGCCAAGGAAGGAGATTATATTGTTTCTATTCAAGACGTGGATTGCAAGTGGCTGACGGTGAGCGAGGTTATGAAGTTGCTGAAGAGCTTCGGGGGCGACGAGGTCGAGATGAAGGTGGTGAGCCTCCTGGACCCCGTGTCATCCATGGTGAGCACCAGCGCCCCCTGGTGGTGAATATCGGGTGGGCGAGGCTACTGCAAGGCCCTTGGCGTTTGTCAGGCCCCCTGCCCTCCCCTTTACAGATGGCAGAGGCATGGAAGCCCTCCCGTGGTCTCTTCTGCTCAGCTTCCTGGGAGGCGCTTGCCCTGGGTCAAGGCGATAACCTGAAAACTGAATTCTTTAGTCTCAGACTAATTAGCCCACTGGTTTTTCTGATGAACTTCTGTGTAGTCACAGGGTAATGCCATAAAAGTGTTCAGGTAAAGGTGCATTTATGCCTATTATGCACCTGGAATTTTATCGCCCGGGATGGTGAGGGCCATGCCAGCCTGGGATGCACTGTGAGACCCTGTGCCAGACTGATGGGGGTGGGGAGGAAGGGAAGGAGACAGACAGGCAGACAGACAGACAGATGGTTGGTTTATACAGAAAGGCTAAGAGACCATGACAGTCATTTCCAGTGAGATCTTGGGAAGTGTTTGGTGCTTCTGTAAGTTCATGTGTGAAGTTGGAGCCTTTGAGCGTTTGCTCAGGGAGAGGAGGTGACACCAAAGCGTCAGTTCTCGTTGGAGCCTTTGAGCGTTTGCTCAGGGAGAGGAGGTGACACCAAAGCGTCAGTTCTCTTCTGCACTTTGTCACACTTAACGATGTACCGTAGACAGTTCACAGTAACAGCTTTCATTCACAATACTCCCGAGAGCCTCAGCTTTCGTCTCTATTAGTCAGCTTTTCACTACTATAACAGGAGACCGGAGGCAAGCAGCTTATGAAACAAAGAGATTTATTCAGTTCACAACGTAGGAGGTTGAAAATCCAGATCTAGCGGCCCCATTGCTCTGCTATGTGGTAAGGTAGATGGCGTCATGGTAGGAGAGACCGTGGTGCAGAGCAGGAAGCCGAGGCTTCCAGGGTCCCAGGGTTTCTCCCCTGACTTGCACAGAAAAGCATAGCAGAGCTGTGGCTTTGAAAAAAGGACTAACATGGTCTAGTGTCCAGCAGTGGGTACGAGGCGGACAGAGCTTGGACTCAGGTGCCAGTGGCAGAAGGAAGAAGCATAGGAAGAGGGTGCTGGGGGAGGGACCGCTCAGGGGCTAAGATCTCTTGCTGTTCTTGCAGAAGACCCGGGTTCCATCTCCAGCACCCACACAGCAGCCTACTGCTGTATCTGGCGCCCTCTTCTGGCCTACTTGGACCTTGCAGAGGCTCATACACATAAAATAGCAATATGTAATTGTTAAAAAGAAAGAAAGAAAATAACGGTGTGCTGAGCATGGCACCAACCGGAGCACAGACTGAGCCTGAGGGAGAAGAAGACCTTTAAGCAGGCATGCTTACCGGAAGTGTGGGGCAGGGCTTGTTGACAGGGGTAGAGATCCAAGCCATTTAGTCTTCACAGAAGGGTGCTGACGTAGACCAATGTTTGTTTTAGAAGGATATCTACTGCTTGGATGTGGATATCTGGCCAAGCGAGCAGTGTAGACTGTGTGTGTGTGTGTGTGTGTGTGTGTGTGTGTGTGTGTAATATGCAGCATTTGGGAGCTATATTCATTAACTTCATGTCACTGTGACTGAAGTAAGGACAGAACTAAACAACTTAAGAGGGAAGAGGTCTGTTGTGGTTCATGGCTTCAGGGGACACCGTTCATTGTGATGGGGAAGGCGTGGCAGCAGGAACTGGCCTGTTTGTCTCCACATCTTGGTAGATCAGCAGATATCACCTTCAAGGCTCATCAGGAACATCCATTCCTGCCAGCTAGGCAGCAGTAACAAAGTTTCCATCGCCTTCCAAAGGGAGGGCAGCCTTGAGAGAGCCAAAAATAAAGACAAGAAGAGGAGGAAGTTTAGACTCACAGAACACTAGGAAACCATGGAGAATGCCGTGGGCTGGAGACACATACACAAAATACAGGGTGTTTCTGGACAGGCAGCCAAGTGACAGCCAGGAACCGATGTTTGTCTGAGAAGAGGTTAGGCAGACAGCTGTGCGTGGTCTTGAACATTGTCAGGAGTTCGGACTCTACAAGCTCGCTGTGCACCCACGACTGATTAAAAGGTTTATTTATCTCTGTTGCTGCCCTGCCTTTGAGCCAGACCAACAGGGCATGGTTTTAAAAGTGGTTGCTCAGCACACAGTCTGGCTCTGAAGCTCAAGATAGTGGGGGGAGCGGAACTGTACCCTAGGGCCTTAGTGGGCCATGATGAGTTGGTACAGGTAATGCCCATAGCACAGGACACAAGAGCCTTTTGTTCATATAATAGGTGTGGTGATACCCATGATTGTTCCTTTGAATATTTATTTCTATATTTTAAAATGTACACCTATATGCCAGAGGGCATCACATCTCATTATGGATGGTTGTGAGCCACCATGTGGTTGCTGGGATTTGAACTCAGGACCTTTGGAAGAGGAGCCATTCTTAACCGCTGAGCCCTCTCACTAGCCCTATGCCCATGATTGTTATGGTCATGTTTTGTAGCCAGTGAAGACTTCAGCTAATGACACCTGGCCACTGTTTGCTTTTAAGAGGTTTCTGGTTGTAAATTCTAATTACAAGAAGGTGGTGTGTGTCCACGCGTGGGTATGTATGCGCGCGGGAGCGAGCACAGGTGCTAGGTGCCAGAAGTGGCAGGTCCCTTGGAGCTGGAGTTACAGCTGGTTGTGGGCCTTCGGACGTGGGTGCTGGGAATGAGCTCGCGTCCTCTGGGAGAGCAGCAGGTGCTCTTGGCCACTGAGCCATCTCTCCAGCTCCCGACATTGTTTTTAACCGGCTCTCCTGCAAAACAAACTTGAACGGCGAGTGCTGGGTGTGTGGTTCAGAGTATAATGATTGCTTAGCATGTCCTGGGTCCCGTCCCAGGGATGGAAGAGCGTCAATCAAAGCGGCGAGAACGAGCGAAGGGCTGCTTCCACTGGGATCATTTACCTGCTACTCTTTGTTTTGAATGGTGGGAATCCTACTCCGCCCTAGAGCGTGTTTGGAGACTACTACCACCACGGAAAGAACCCACGCACCGTCGGAATGCGGGGCTGGAATCAGGCCCTGACTGTCAACAAGCTGTGTGGCTGCAGCTGGTTAACACCCTCTTGGGCCTGGGTGCACGTGGCAGTAGGTTTCAGAGTTAGATCGGGCAGTGGTTTCGAGAAGTGCCCTGAAAGTCTCAGACAGGGGGCAGGAAGGCTTGGGGACTTCAGGGGCAGGGAGCACGCCGTGTACAGACAACAGAGGAAGGGAAGACCTGAGAAGGGGGCAGACCCTGGAGTGG
This sequence comes from Apodemus agrarius, assembly GCA_964023405.1. Classification (NCBI taxonomy): domain Eukaryota; kingdom Metazoa; phylum Chordata; class Mammalia; order Rodentia; family Muridae; genus Apodemus; species Apodemus agrarius. The sequence goes on from OZ030005.1 coordinate 22,903,320, forward strand.
CCCTGGGAGGGCAAAGGGTCAGCAAAGCTTCTCAAAGAATGTGTGTGTGTGTGTGTGTGTGTGTGTGTGTGTGTGTGTGCACGTGGACATGCATGCATAGCAGAGCGAGCCTGCGTCTGCCAGGAACGCCTCCGAGGCAGGAATGCAGGGCGTCGTCGGCTGGTACCTGGAGGAGGGGGACTGGAATCCAGGCAGCGCTGGGTCTCTTCCTTGAGGCCATCGCAATTGCTTGTAGGGCAAGGCTCTCCAGAGGATCTGTGTGTCCAGGTGTTGGACGTGAGCAGAGAGGATTGTAAGAGCCCTCTAGGAGCAAAGGGCAGGTGGGACCAGGGGAGGACTGGCATGCCAGGTCAAAGGTCATCCAGAGCCAGGGGCCAGGGAAGCCAGTCAGTTTGGGACCTAGCCTCTGAACAAGCTGCTTGAAGGATGGTGGGGGGGCGGGGGAGGCGTGGGGTGGAACTGGAGCTGGCATCCTGCCAGAGGAGGGGGGGAGAGAACTGACAGTGTTTGTGAGGAAGCCATTATCATGGCAGAAGGCAGATCAAAGCAGGTCAGAGACTCTCAGAGTATTTTTTAATGTCTTTTTTAAATTAATTTATTTTTATTGAATATCTTCATTTACATTGCCAATGGTAAAACCTTTCCCGATATCCCCCTCCCCCCCATAGGTTTCCCTTTGTTCGGGCCTCTGTTGAGCCTTTACCTCACCAAGGGCTATTCCTCCCACTGATGCCCAACAAGGCCTTCCTCTGCCACAGTTTTGGCTGGAACCATGTGTGCCCCTTGGTTGATGGTTCAGTCCCTGGGAGTCTTGGGGCATCTGGGTGGCCGAAATCATTGTTCTTCCTATGGGGCTGTAAACCCCTTCAGCTCCTCTGGACCATCCTCCAGCTCCTCCGTTGGGGACACCATGCCGATCTTGCTGAAAGCAATCTACAGATTCAATTCATCTAGAGTCGTTTTTTTTTTAAAGAATTATTTATTTATTTTGAGTATGCGAGTACAGTGTAGCTGTCTCCAGACACACCAGAAGAGAGCATAGGATCCCATTACAGATGGTCGTGAGCCACCATGTGGTTGCTGGGAATTGAACTCAGGACCTCTGAAAGAGTAGTCAGTGCTCTTAACCACTGTGCCATCTCTCCAGCCCTAGAGTCATTGTTTTTAATGATCATATGCCCCGTTGGAGTCTTTGAAAGGGAGTCTTGACCCAAAATTACCAGATTCTAAGGTGTCCTAGCTAGGGTTACTATGGCTGAAATAAAACACCAGGACCAAAAGCAACTTGGGTAGGAAAGGGTTTATTTGGGTCACACTTCCATATTACAGTTCATCATCAAAAGCTGTGAGGGCAAAGGGGATGGAACTCAGACAGACGCCAGGACCAAAGAGACCTGGCGAGGAGAGGGTTTATCTGGTCCGTGTTTCCACAGCACTGTTCATCATCAAAGGACGTCAAGACAGGAACTTAAACAAGGCAGGAACCTGGAGCAGGGGCTGGTTCAGAGGCCGTGGAGGGATGCTGCTTACTGGCTTGCTCCCCCTGGCCTTCTCACCCTGCTTTCCTATAGACCCCAGGGCCATCCAACCAGGGATTGCTGGGATTGGAGGTCCACGGTGGGGACCTCCGCCATCAATCCTAAGTAAGAGAATGCCCTGCAGGCTTGCCTACAGCCTGACCTCATGGAGGTATTTTCTCGATCTGAGGTTCCCTCTTCTCCAGTGACCCTAGCCTAGGTCAAGTTGACATAAAACTAGCCAGCACATAAGCGCAATCACCATAAATATCCTTTTATATTCCCTGTATTAAAAATCAAACAGCTCTTGATCCCTCTCCCCTGGCATCCTGAATGCTAAGATGTGCAGCACACACTGCCCGTCTGTGCTTGGCAGAGGTCTAGATTTGGTTTATTTATTGGGCGTGTGTCCTATGGGAGCACATGTGGAGGTCAGGGGACAGCTGTAGGAGTCAGTCAGTCAGTCCTCCCTTTCCTCCCCTCCCTCGCATGGAGGCCTTTACCTGACGCGCCATCTTCCCTCTGACCTAGCTCTTCAGGGCGTAATTGTATAAGAGCATCAGTCAGCCAAGTTTTAGATTTATATCAACCTGAGTGTGTGTGTGTGTGTGTGTGTGTGTGTGTGTGTGTGTGTGTGTGAGAGAGAGAGAGAGAGAGAGAGAGAGAGAGAGAGAGAGAGAGAAAACCATAGTGTATATGCAGAGGTCACAGAATGACTTGTAGGAGGCATTTTCTTTCTATCAGGTAGGTTCAGAGGATGGGACTCAGGTCACCAGCCTTTGTAGCAAGCACCCTTACCCACTGGGCCATCTTGCCGGCCCTCTACCACCCTCCTTCAGATAGGATGCTATCAGTATACAGTGTGAGTCTCCAGCGTTTGGGTTCCTAGTACAGCATCTGCAGTGACTCAGGCTGGCCTCCAACTCACCGAGTAGCCGAGACTGGTCTTGAAGGTCTCATTCTCCTGCTTCTTCCTCCCAAACCCCACCTGGACCACCCCGAGTCTCAGATTTGCCCACCGTTACTAACTGTCTGAGTAATGCCTCACACTTTTCTATTTCCTTCCCCACGAACAGCATAATAAGTGTGCCACTTACTCTGTGGGGATGCAGAAAACGTACTCCATGATATGCCTGTCCATGGACGACGACGACAAAGCTAAGACCAAGAAGATCTCAAAAAAGCTCTCCTTCTTGAGTTGGGGCACCAGTAAAAACAGACACAAGTCGGCCAGCACGCTGTGCCTCCCCGAGGTGGGTCTGGCAAGGCCGCAGAGCAAGAAGAAGCTCCCGACTCCATTCAGCCTGCTCAACTCCGACAGCTCTCTGTACTGAAGGGAGGGGCGGGAACAGGGCACCCGGCAGCCTCCGCAGCCCTCTGACCGCCCACGCCGTGATGGCCGCGTTCTCCAATCCCATCTTCTCACAGTGTAAACTTGGATGTGCTTGTCGTCAACGTGAAAGAGAGACCTCTAGAAACTGGTGGGAAACGCATCGCGCGGGGATTTTCACATTGCTGCAGTTATTTATTCTGTAAAGTAGGGCATAGAAGAGCTGGATGTTTTAACTGTTTTCTTGGTTTTCCGAGACCGTGTTTTCTGTGTAGCCCTGCCTGTCCTAGAAGTTGCCTTGTAGATCAGGCTGGCCTCGAACTCAAGAGCTCCACCTGCCCCTGTCTCTCGAGTGCTGGGATTAAGAGCCTGTGCCTCCACCACCCAGCAGCTGCTATGGCAGTTTTTCACGGCTGTGATTATGCTATTCAGGCACTGTGAGAGATGACTTGGGGCCACCTACTTTGGTACTATATCTAAATGTTTAGATTTGGATAACAGTGACTTTTTTTTTTTTTTTTTTCGAGACAGGGTTTCTCTGTGTAGTTCGGGCTGTCCTGGAACTCACTTTGTAGACCAGGCTGGCCTTGAACTCAGAAATCCGCCTGTCTCTGCCTCCCAAGTGCTGGGATTAAAGGCGTGCGCCACCACCGCCCGGCAACAGTGACTTCTTAACCTCAAGTTCCAGTGACTCTTGAATGGAGGCAGGTTAGAGATCTTAACCAAAATCTTCTGCTTGGAAGATTTCTGTGCGCTTGAGGCCAGCCTGGTCTACATATTGAGTTCCAGGACAGCTGGGGCTACACAGAGAAACCCTGTCTCAAACAAACAAAACTGGAACAGGCTGCTTTGAGGACTTGGGAATTCATGAGATGAAATGGTCCATCTTCTGTCATCCCTGCATAATTTGACTGCTCTTTACCGGAAAAAACCTAGTGCCAATCCTGCCTTTCCTTCCTGCAGAATCACCGTCCCCCAGTGATGTCATACTGACCAGTAGCTAACACAATGGCAGTGTTAGGAGATACCGTCTACAGGGTAGATACTATACTGTTTGATACTCAAAACGTTGCTCTTTGTTTAAGTAGGAGGTATATAACTGTATTTTAAGAGTCTTGGTTTAAATAGTAGTTTCACAGTTTACAAGGTAAAGACGCAAACTTAGCCAAGTTGAAACCTCTGCTTGACTTTGTAAGGCGCGTCTGCCAACTCGGACTCGGGGGCTATAGGTTGGATGACACTGTGACAGAGTCACGGTTGACACAGTTTAAGCGATGGGCTTAAGGACATAGCCTGTGGATCTTAGAGAAGTAACAAGGATTTAAATATTTTTTTTTATTGTGCAATATCTCGAGAATGCAAATGCCTTAAGGAGACGTGTCCCCACTATCCCTGGGGCTGTGCTTGTATAAATATTTAAATAAAGTCATGTTCATTGTTTGAGGTTTTTGCTTTTATTTCATCTGAATTATTTCTTCCGTATCTTCCAAAGCACAAAATCATTTTCTTGTGCTGAGAGGGGAGGAAGGGGTTCTGAGGGAGGAGAGGCGCTTGTTGGCCCTGGCAGAAACTCCGGAGCACAGGACGTGTGTGGAGAAGACCTGAGCCGTAGCCCTGACAACCGGGAACAGGGGCACTCCCTGTTAGCTCTAGACCCTCACACCCGCCACCTGGACCCTCACAGGCCCTCTCAGTGACAGAGGCAGGGCAAAGTGCCTTGTACAAATCTGCTCCAGCTGGCGGCTGCTGAGAATGAGTCTCTGGAGGAGGCCTGCGGGATCCTCTTCATCTTAGAGAGTGGCCAGGGCCACCCGAGACCCCCCAAGGCCCACCAGGTCGCTGCCGGGACAGACAACGAGGCAGGGTGACTCAGAGCGTCCTAGGTCCTCTCCTTGTCTTGTCCCTGTTGCCACTGAGAGAACTTTTTTCTTCCTTTTTAAATACGAAACCCAGACGCTGTAGTTTGAAGTCTTAAGGCGAAGTCAGCTGCCGGGCTGCTGTCGCTTAGGCTGCGTGAAGAAGGCGTGGATCTGCTGTGCCACCGCGCGCCCCACCACCTCCTCCAGTTCTTGGATGGACGCGTTACTCAGTTGCTGGATGCTTGGAAACCTCTGGAGCAGAAGGGGGGCCTTGACCTTCCCAACCCCTGGGATCTGCTGCACAGTTTGAACAAGAGAGAACTCAGAGAGCATGGAGCGCTTCTTCCTGAGGAAAGGGTTCTTGCTGGGCTCTCTGGTTTGCTCTAGAACCTGAATGGGAAAATGAAAGGAAAAGGGTGTGAGCGCCCTCTGGTGGACACTAAAGCCAGAACTCACCAAGGTAGGAAGACCAGAGATCTTGCTGTCTTCATCTTCCCAGCAGGCTTTTTACACGAGAGCTCTGGTCCCCCATGTCTGTGTGGCTTGCTTACTGTGTGCCCCTTAAGACAGTTGCTCCATTTAGCTTACATATAAATAATGTAGCCCAGGATAGCCTCAAAGTTAAGACCCTCCTGGCTCTCAGGGGCTGGCATTGTAGGCATAGTCCATGAACTTGCCTCCCGACACTAATTTATGCATTTTATTTGTTTGACTTTTGTAAATTTTTATTGGGGTTTGTCGTGAGTGGAAATGCTAGCTTGCATTATTTGGGGGAGACATGTATGTACCACAGCATACATGTAGAACTCAGAAGACAATTTGCGGGAAGAGAATCTCTTCTTCCACCACATGGGCTCCCGGGATTGAACTCTGAGCCTCGGGTGGCAAAGTGTCTTCACCCACTGCACAACTTGACAGCCCATGACACTGTTCTGTTCTGTTCTGTTCTGTTCTGTTCTGTTCTGTTCTGTTCTCTTCTCTTCTTTTCTTTTCTGAGATGAGACAGGGTTTCTCTGGCTGTTCTGGAACTCACTCTGTAGACCAGGCTGGCCTCCAACTCAGAGATCCACCTGCCTCTGCCTCCCCAGTGCTGGGATCAAAGGCGTGTGCCACCACTGCCTGGCTGACACTCTTTTTAAAACATTCCCCAGGCACTCCCAGCACTGCAAGTCTGAAGTCAGCCTGGGCTACAAAGTCAGTGCCCAGCCACCCTAACTACACAGTGAGACTGGGATCAAAGAGCAGACAACCTACAGACTCGGGAGCAGAGCAAAGGAAAGGAAGGGGGCCAGCCCTCTGTTGTTGTTGGCTGTGTGGAGTCATACTGGAACACCCGTTTGCGTGCCTATGGAGACCAGAGGTCAACCTTGTGTGTTCCGAGGGCTCCTTGCACACGTGGTTTGAAACAGGGTCTCTCCTTTGCCTATAGCTGGCTGATCAGACGAGGCTGGCCAGTCAGCAAGCTACAGGCATCTGCCTGTCTCTCTCTCTCCCCGGGGATAGAATGATGTGTGTGTCATCATGCCCAGCATTTTCAGATGGGGCGGGGGGGTGGGGCATCAGACTCAGGTCCTCAGGCTTGTGTAGCAAGTGCTTTAACTACCCAGCCACCCCCACCCACCCACCCCTCCCCCTCCCCTCCCCCCTCAGGTTTTTTATTTTTAGTTGTTTGTTTGTTGTAAAGAGAAAAATGCATGAAGCCTATACACGGAAGTACTGAGCTCACAGATGTGGGAAGAAGAAGCAGGAGGATCATGAGTTCGGGGACAGCCTGGGCTACACAGGCCCTATGGAGCAAGGCAGGGGTGGGGTCGGGAGGGGCGTGGGCACAAAAAACAAACAGAGAAAAGCCACTGCTTAAACAATGGCGTGTGTGAATGGGACAAAGGGATTGCCAGGAGCCGTTTTGCCCAGTACAATAGGATAAGGGTGATGCCGTCAGTATCAGTGCAGCCTGGAGGCCAAAATCAGAGCTCCGACTCAGCCTTTGTTACACACAAAAGTTCCCATAAACCAGATGGAGGTGTCATTGGCACAGCGTCTGCCTTGCATGCAGTAAGTCCTGGGTTCAGCCTCCGGCTCTGCCTGAATCTTGCCCAGTGTGGTGACGCATGCCTGCAATCTTAGCTACCTGAGACCCTGGGTCAAAATTTACTTTGAAGTCAGGTGTGGTGTCACACATCTTTAATCCCAGCACTTGGGAGTCAGGGGTAGGAGGATCTCTGTGAGTTTGAGTCCAGCCTGGTCTACATAGGAAAACAAAAATCTTTCTCAGAAAACAAACAAAACAGTATTAAAAAAAATTATTTTGAGAAACCAACACCATTATAATAAAGGCAGGTTTGGTAAGTCAGGATCTGAGCTGCTTCTGGACGGGAGATTATAAAGGAGAAGTCTGGTACTTACCAACTGGGTAATGAGGCAGGCTGCTTCCGACTGGCTGGCCACCGGGAGCAGCACCATCCCAAGGTCTAGCACGGTAAACTTCTGGACTGCCGGGAAGTACTGTTCACTCAAATGGGTTTTTTCAACAATTATAATCCCTTGAAGATGTGCAGACTTCAAAAGAAAAGAGGAAGATCTGGTAACACAGCTCCCTTTGAGGTTCGGAAAGCTGTCACTCGGCGCTTGGGACGGTCGGTGAGAGGGGCAATGGGGACAGGAGGGGGTGCTAGATTTTAGGGCCTCTAACTCGGTACTCACATTTCTAAATCGAGCAAGTCTCTTTCTGTAGCCATGCCCGGCCACCAGATCTGCTTCAGTGACATAGAGAATGCAGGATTTGCTAGAGAGATAAAAATCTGCCGATGCCAGACCCTCCTCAAAAATGAGTCTTACTTTTCCTAAAAAATAGACAAGAAAATGAGTTTTGTTTTTTTTTTTTTTTTAGAAATTCCAGATAACAAGGCAGCAGGATTTTTTTTTGTGTGTGTGAAGACTCATTTTTAAAATGTGTGTGTGTGTGTGTGTGTGTGCACGCAGGTGACCCAAGAGGCCATGCGAGGGCATCAGATCCCCTGAAAGTAGAATTACAGGCTGTCATGAGCAGCCCAATGGAGATGCTAGGGATCCAGCCATCTCTAGCCCCAACCCCGCTTTTTGTTGGTTTGAGACAGGGATTCTCTGTGTAGCCCTGGTTGTTCTAGAACTCACTCTACAGATCAGGCTGGCCTTGAACTCAAAGATCCTCCTGCCTCTGCCTCTGCCTCTCGAGTGCTGGGATTAAAGGTGTGACCCACCACCACCTGGCCTAAGCCTCCTTTTTAATAAAATAAAATGAAAGACCCAAAGATTTATATGTCTGTTTTGCTTGCATGTCTGTGCACATGTGCGAGCTTAGTGCCCCTCAAAGACCAGAAGAGGGGGGAGCCTGGTCCCCTGAAACACCATATGGGTGCTTAAACCAGGATCCTCTGCAAGACCAGCCAGTCCTCTTAACCACTGAGCTCTCTCTCCAGTCTCCTTCTATTGTAGTCTACGTAATTATTTTGAGACAAGCTCTCATAGCCCAAGCTGGCCTTGAACTTGCTATGTAGCCCAGGCTGGTCTCTAACTCAATGATTCTCCTGCTTCAGTCTCATGAGTGCTGGGATTGCGAAAGGGCATCACCATACCCAGCATTTCTCTCTCTTTTAACCTGCTGGGAAGAAGGGAGTATGATAGAAGACAGCCCACTGACCTTGCATCTCCTGAGCCAGTTGGGACCCGCGCCATTTTTCATTAGCCACAATATGCCCCAGTGGCACGTGGACCGGCCCTGTACCACCAGGGGGGTTCCTTTCCATCCGTGATTTTGGTCTAATGAGGAAAACGCAAGATCTCACTAGAGCAGGCGCTGTTGCACACGAAGTCCGGACCTCTTTGGCAGGATCTGTAGAGTGGCTTTTCAGGCAATGAACTACTAAGTCTGAGTTCAGGAAATTTATTTATTCATTTTCAAAATAAGACTGGATCTTATCATCAAGCTTGGCTCTGCACTGATAGTTGACTACTAGTTCGAGCTGGACTTAAACTCAGCTGCCCAAGTGTTAAAATGACAGCCGGACGCCACCACCCCGGGCTAAAACCAGGAGATATCTGTTTTAGTGACTCCGTCCCTCTTTGTAAGCACCTCCCTTAGCTCTGCTGTCCTGACAGGACGCTTAGGGTGGTTCCTCTACTCGGTCCCTGCGCAGGGCTACAGAGGCAGGGAAGCTCACTGCGCCTGGGTCTGGAAACTCCGTGGCCCTCACCTGAAGCCCTGCCACTTCCGGGTTCTCACAGCCCGGGAGCAGGCTTTAAAAATTCTGACCGCCCTGGCCTGCGTTTTATTGGGGGATATGCGTAGATTGGCGTCTACTATAGCCAATAATGAAACGGAAGGCTCAGCCTGCCTCCCCACTGGCTGGAATTTGAATGACGCCTTGCTGGGTTGTCAAGAGCAACGGGTGGCAGTAAAATTGACTCTGATTGGCTGAGACTCAAAACAGAGCCAATGTGAGCCATGCTTGTTGTAAAGTCATTTTAATCTTGCGGGGGGCTATCTTCCAGCCAGTCCAGCGCTGGGCGGCTCAGCCCGCAGCCCTCAGCCAGGATGCTCCTCAGCTTCCGCAGGAACCGCCGGAGCCAGTTCGTGAGTAATTCCAGGCCTTCATGTGCAGTTAAAAAAAAATTATTTATATGAGTGATCTATCTGGATGTGTGGCTGCATAGCAGGAGAGGGCGTCAGATCCCTTTGCAGAAAGTTGTGAGACACCATGAGGTTGCTGGGAATCGAACTCAGGACATCTGGAAGAGCAGACAATGCTCTTAACCACTGAGCCATCTCCCCAGCTCTCGTATGCAGTTTTTAAGGCCTGTGGTAGGAGCGAGGCGGCCACACTATCAGGGAGCATTAAGTTCCGGAAACCCAGACTTCGTGTTCCAAAGAATCCAGAGTCTGCCACAGACAGGAATCTTGGCCTCCCTGTCAGGATTCTCCCCTTAGCTGGGAGTTCACCCCCGTCTTTCTGAAAACTGCTCCGTGGCCAGATGTCCCCACAGGGAAGTCATACCTGGTGTCTCCCTGCACCCTGCACTACCTACCAGCTTTAGCAGGGACATCGGGTCTGTCCACCAGATCCTACCTTCCCCACCCCGACTTGGCCTCTATCTACCTGGACTGCTTCTAAGTCAAATGTTTTCTCGGTTCTCTGTTTTCGCCTCTGAGGTCCCTGAGATTTGCTGCCTACAGAGCAGTGACTGAAACTTTGAAAACCACAGATCTAATCATGCCACTGCCCGTAGTAGAGTCCTCCACCCCACCACACATGTCACTAGCCAGATGCACTGACATTTTCTGTTCCTTCTGCCTGGTGTGTCCTTCCAGATCTTCTTAAAGCCACTGAGTGCCACATCGTGTCTTCCTGGTCTCAATCTCTGATGTCTTGCTGGTTTAATTTCTTCTTCTGCTTGGTTTTGGTTTTGAAACAGGGTCTTACTGTGTAGCCCAGGAAACTCCCCACGGCCTTCTTGCCTCTGCCTCCTGAGCGCTGAGATTACAGACTTAGACCATCACACCTGGCTTCTTCCTCATTTCTAGGATCATGGCTCCAGCAATTGATGGGCACACACCCCATTCCTCTCACTACAACCTGTTGATCATGCCAACTGTATTTGTGGTGCTAGGGATCCGTTTCAGGGCCTTTAGGCCAGGAGTAGTATAGCATACACCTTTAAACCCAGCATGCTGGAGGCAGAGGTAGGCAGGCCTACCTCTGTGAGTTCAAGGCCAACCTGGACTACATAGTGAGTTCTAAACTAGTCAAAGCTACACAGTGAGATCCCATTCCAGGCACTTTTAGATACTAGGCAAACAGTCTGTCGCTGAGGTACATCCTCACTGTAATAACCTTTAAAAAAGATTTATTTTAATTTTGTGTCTCAAGTGTGAGTTTGTGCACTTGCCTGTAGAAGCCAAAGGCGCTGGATTCTCTAGAGGTTCAGTTGTGAGTCGCCCGATACTGGTGTGGGAACCAGGACTCAGGTCCTCTGGAAGACATGTTCTTAACCACTGGACCATTTCTCCAGCTCCCAGGAATAAACCGAAATGACTCATCGTCTCTGAAGACCCATTCTTGTGAGCCACCATGGGGTTGCTGGGATTTGAACTCAGAACCTTTGGAAGAGCAGTCAGTGCTCTTAACCACTGAGCCATCTCTCCAGCCCCGGAAGACCCATTCTTAATGCCTCTGTGCCTTTCTCCTAGGGAAAGACTTGAAGTTTCCTTGCTGGTTTCAGAACCCGGAGGGCTGGAGAGATGGCTCAGTGGTTAAGGGCACATGTTGCTCTTGCAGAGGACTTGGTTTCAACTTCCTGCACCTACATGCTGGCTCATAACCATCTGGAACACCATTTCTAGGAGATCTGATGTCCTCTTCTGACCTCCACAGACTCAGGCGTGCACGTGGTATACATACATACATATATGTAGACAAAACATTCACACATAAGCGAATAAGTAAAAGAAAGAAAGCAAAACAAGAACTCCTGAAGGTTGAACCCTTTGTGGGACAGTAATGGGCCAGGGTCAGGAAGGGAAAGGTCGAAGGAGCCTCAGCCCCGATACCTCCTGGGAGTTGGCTAGCTTCCCACTCCCAACCTGGTGTCCTAATGCTGGTAGAGGCCGCTCTCTCACCATCAATCCTGATGAGGATTTATTTACTCTGACAGGGATCAGGCTCCACTCCTTGTTTGACTGTCTAAGGTCTCCCATGCCTCCTCGACACTACAGCCCCACATACAGCTGAGTGTGTAGATGAAGCCTCTGCCCTAGCCAATGGTACACACAGCCACACAAAGCTTGCCCCAGAGACCCTGGCCACCTCCCCAGGGGTATAAACACGACCCCTCCCCCAATAAATGAACCAGTTCTCCAAAGCTGTTCCTGGTTGTGTTCATTGTGTGCACACTCATTTCCGACCACGATCCTGCCCTGCTCTCGCTCACCAGTGCTCGGCCTAGGCCCCCCTCCCTCAGGTCCAGCTCAGGGCACACCAGCCTGGCTACCCTCAGGGAGAGGCGGGCACGGGGTGGCAACCCTTCTTTCCTTGGGCTATTTTGATTCTTCTCGGCCCTTGGCATTTTTCAAAATCCCGTGTTCTCTAACAACTGTGTGGGTGTTTTCCCACTCCACACTCCTGAGGATGAAGACTGTGTCTTCATCATCACTCTTGGCGTCCTGCCTCTAGGGGGTGTGAGTGGCCGGTGCCCAGAAAACAGGGATCAGAAACATCACCCCTCCGCCCAGTTAATCAAAGCGCGGCGGTATCCCCGCTGACTTAGGTAGGAGCTCATTTTCCTTACTGTGCAGCTTTGAGATAAGCCACCGGGAGTCAGGCTCCTCCTGAGATGAGTCAGTATAGTATGTTAGAGTTCAGGGTCGATAAAGATAAGAAAGGCACCTGTTGCTCGGGATCGGGAAGACCCAGGTGACGTCACTGGGGACAGCGCTGTATGTTGGAAGCCAGGAAGGCCATGGTCAGTGTGTCAGCTACTTTTCTCGCTGGCTGGGACCTGACAAGAAGCAAGCGTATGGGAGTAGAGCTTTATTTTGGCTCGTGGTTTTGAAGACACATGGTCCATCGCAGTGGGGGAAGGCGTGGCCGTGGGTGGCTTCGCGGTGGCAGGGGTGTGCAGTGGGTGCTTGCTCAGCAGACCGGGAAGTTGATGATCAGAAGAATGATGATGCACAGCTGATCTTTCTCTCCGCTTTCCCTTTCTCTTCAGTCTGAGTCTCCCTACCCCAGCAGTTGGTTCTCTTCATATTTAGCTCAGTTAATCCTCTCTGGAAAAGCCCTCCCACAGACACCCGTTATATGCTTCATAGCACTGTAGGTGTGGATTAACCCAGTTCAAGTCACAATTGAAAGCAGTTAGGAAAGTGTTAAATAGACAGCCATGATGGTGTGGCCTAGTGAGTGCCTTTGCCTCACCAATGGGGATTGGGAACAGTGTGTGTGTGTGTGTGTGTGTGTGTGTGTGTGTGTGTTTTGTGCATCTTGATCCCTGTTGTGGCCTCAGCTTGGGAGGTAATGGTGGCACGGGACCCAGGTGATTCCCTCCTCCCAGTGACCTGCCTTGGGTTTCCTTTGTGCAGAACCACATCATCCATGGCTTCCTCCCGGCAGCCAGCATTGCTCCGAAGCCAGCTGTGCCACGCACACCCCCTCCCCGAAGCCCCAACCCTTCTCCAGAGAGGCCCAGGTAAGTCTCAAGATGAGCAGCGCGGAAGGGTCTCCCCTATGCCCGACCTTCAAGTCTTGAACCCTGGAACTGACCACACTGGCCAAGAGGCCACAGGTAGAGGGCTAGACTAATGCCGTACCCTCTGCGGTGTTTACCTCAGCTCCACGATGTACTCCATCCGGCTTCTATGAGCATCGGTGGGCTTGCTTGGGGTCGGATACATTCAGAGGAAGATGTCAGACTTCAGGGTTGGATGCAGTTGGTGCCTCTTCAGTATAAAGCACCGAGTTTAAATGAATCCTTCCATTCCTCCTTCATTCCTCGCTTCCTTTCCTCCTTCCTCTCTTGCTTCCTCCTTTCCTCCTGGGAGTGGACCAGGGCCTGTGCATGCTAAGTACGTGCTCTGCATCTCAGCCTGGCGTCCTTCCAGCTCCACCGTACTTTTAAGAGAACTGCACAAAAATCTTTCCAGATGCAATTCTGCCTAAAAACAAAACAAACCCAAAAAACAAACAAACAAAAAAACAAGCCCCTACTTTGTGTTAGAGGAAGGGCATATTCCCTGCCAGGAGCTGGTGTTCTAACTGCCTAGTGGTCAGTGTAGTAGACAGCCAACTAACTCTCTCGTCATTCTTGGGACCGCTGTCTATATCTACCAAGTGTTTAGACACTTGAAAACTTTAGAGTTGTATTGTTTGTATGCTATAGGGTCTTGCTTTGTGGCCCAGCCTGACCTTGCATTCAAAGGAGTTCTCCTGCCTCAGCCTCTCAAAAGTATGAGCCACTGTGCCTACCTAGTCTGATTTGTTGTTGTTGTTGTCCTTTAAATTTTTATTTGTACCCGGTGGTGGTGGCACACTCCTTTAATCTGAGCAATCAGGGGACAGGCCAGTGGATGAGTTCGAGGCCAGCCTGGAGTACAGAGCGAATTTCAGGACAGCCAGGACTACAGAGAAGAAAAACAAAAACAAATTGATTATAAACTATGTTATAATTATATATTATATATATGTTATAACTATATTATAAACTATAATCTAAATTATAGATTATAAACTATGTGTATATGCCTTTGTATGTGCATGTATGTGAGCACTAGTGTGTGTGTGTGTGTGTGTGTGTACTTGGATGTGGGTACCCTTGGAATCTAGAAGAGGACTTTGGGTCCCCTGGAGCTGCCCTTATAGGTAGTTGTGAGCCACCCAGGGTAGGTGCTGGCAGCCAGATCAGATCCTCTGCCAGAGCAGTATGCTTTCTTTAACCCTGAGCCGTCTCTTCGGTCTACTGCTACTCTGTTTTTAGTCTGTAACTTGATTTGTTTATTAGTGATCAATAAAGGCTCCTCCTGGGTTCTTACCCAATAATAATCAACATGTTAAGTCTTCAGTGGGCAATGGCTGGGTCTTCTCTAATCCAAGTAAGTTCTAAAACTCTCCACTGAAAGGTTGTAGAATCCCAATAGCTGAGGGTTCACCCCCCCCACCCCCACCTCAGATAAACAGAATACAGCCCAGATGGTTCTGCCTTTGTTCTGACCCCAAAGCAAGCTGCTGTTCTCACAATCAGGTCTTTATGTTGGATTTGATAAGAGTGCTCACAGATCTTGGGAAAACTTGATGCAAGACACAGCCCTTGGAATAAGAGATAGTTTATTCTGAGCCGGAAGTGAGTGGCCTTGGCCAGGGAACAGATCCAGGGTCTGAGCTAAAGAGGAGTGGGCCGGAAATATGGATCCTGGTTACCCTGACTGCTATGCTTCAGTGTCGAAGAGAGGACTTAGTTTGTATAAGTCAGAGAGCAAAAGGAAGTCATAGATCAATGCATTTACCAAATACCGTGGTAGAGACATTGGGGAGGCGGGCTCCTGCCGAGCGTGGGCGGGCTGTAGGTTTCATATGGAGGCTTACAGCTTACTTGGGGTTTGTGGAAGCCACTACTCTCTCAAGTTCAATAATATGTCCCAAGAATTTCCCGAAGGCACAAGGCGATGAGGCCAGATCAGAGGGTGGCTGTAACTGGCTGTGCAGTCTTGTCAGCTTTTGTCTTGAAGCAATCCATCTCTCTAGCCACAGCCCCTGTCAGTCTGTCGGGTCTTCCACACAGATGTGGTTTCTTCCCAGGCCTTGAATTTGTGTGTTTTATTGGTTTATTATGGAGGGTGCTTTACTCTTTGTTTTGGTTTTCTTTGAGGTAGGGTCGCCCAGGCTGGCTTCAAACTGGTGATCCCCCTCTTTCAGTCTCCGGTGTGTGTGTCCCCATGCCTTGCTTTATAAAGGATGTTTTAAGGGACACAAATCCCCTTCCTGGAAGTTCTCACATATTCCCCCATCTGCAGACTCCCCCCAACCACAGGCACCCTGCCCCATCCACAAGCACCCTGCCCCATCCGCAGGCTCCTCCCATCCGCAGGCTCCTCCCATCCACAGGCTCCTCCCATCTGCAGGCTCCTCCCATCCGCAGGCTCTCCAGTCCTTTTGGGGGCTTGGGTATTGGTGATAGAAGTCAGGGCCTCTTTGTTTTTGTTTTTTTGTTTTTGTTTTTGTTTTTGTTTTTCAAGACAGGGTTTCTCTGTGTAGCTGGCCTGGAACTCACTCTGTAGACCAGGCTGGCCTCGAACTCAGAAATCCGCCTGCCTCTGCCTCCCAAGTGCTGGGATTACAGGCGTGCGCCACCACCGCCCGGCAAAAAAAAAAAAAAAAAAAAAAAAAAAATTACAAAAATTAAAAAAAAAAGAAGCCAGGGCCTCGCACACACTGCTCTTGTGTGTATGGAAGCTTCATTGTGTAGGGTAGCTGATGTACGGTCATTGGTCGTTGTCTCCAGCAGCCCTGCTCCCCACCACGCAGCACGTTAGGGGAGGGGACAGAAAGTTCTCTCCCTCTGAGTGTCTGGTTGGTTCCTCTGACAACCAGCTCCTCATCCGTGGTTATCTAGGGATTTCCCAAAACTCACCTCATTGTTCTAAGCTCAGGTGCTTAAAGGCTGGCTGTAGATGATAAAAGGCTGCCCTTTACCTTCTCTCTGGAGCTGCTCAGCTGTTTCAAGAACCGAGGGCAGAGGCTTGGACTTAAGGGGACCTTAGCAAACTGTAGCGGTCTCAGGTCTGTAGACAAGGGCGAACCGAAAAATAGGGAACAGTAGCACAGCAGTGCTCGGTGGGCGGTGGGGTTTCTTGTTTTGTTTTGGGTCTGTGGAGGTTTTTTAGTGTGTGCATGTGTGGTGTGTGGTTTATATGCATGTGAGTGTGCAGTTTGTTGGGTGGCGTCTTCCTCTGTTGTTCTTAGTCTTGTTGATCTGAGACAGATCTCTCACTGAATCAGAAGCTTGCCTTTTAGGCTAGGCTGGCTGGCCAGCTACTGAAGATACAACATGTGTTTACTTGATGTGTCTTCTCATTATAAGTGTGTGTGTGTGTGTGTGAGAGAGAGAGAGAGAGAGAGAGAGAGAGAGAGAGAGACAGAGAGAGACAGAGAGAGAGAGAGACAGAGAGAGAGAGAGAGAGAGAGAGAGAGAGAGAGAGAGAACGTGTGAGCACACACTCGTGCTTTTCTGAGACAGGGTTTCTTTTTGTAGCCCTGGCTATTCTAGAACTTGCTTTGTAGACCAGACTGGCCTGGAACTCAGAGATCTGCTACCTCTGCCTTCTAGGATTGCTGGGATTAAAGGGATGCACCACCACTGCCTGGCTATTTATGGGTTTGTTTGTTTGTTTGTCTTAAGTCAGGGACTCATTATCTAGCTCAGGTTGTATAGAACTTGCTATGCAGACCAGCCTGGCCTCCACCTCCCAATGATCTGCCCGCCTTGCCTCCCAAGTGCTGGGATCAGAGCTGTGTGCTGCCACACCTGGCTTAAGTCTGCCCGTGTCTCATTCTTTAATTTCATTCTGGTCTTTTGTTTTAATAAGAAAATGATTTGAATATAGGCTTTGCATGTCTGACTATGTAGATTTACAACCTAGTGTGACACCCTATTGGCCAGGTCAGCACTTCTTAACCTATGGCTTGTGACTGTGACTTCACTGGGGTGTCCCATATCAGACACCCTGTATATCAAGTTTACACTATGATTCATGACAGTAGCAAAACTAAGGTTATGACGTAGCAGTGAAATGATTTATGATTGGGGGTCACCACACCATGAGAACTGTATTAAAGGGTCGCAGCATTTGGAGGATTGTGGACCACTGGACTAGAAAAGTCTTTACGAATCCTTCAGTTGCTATAAAAAAGGACTGCATAAATTTGATCATCCAGTCAACGTGGGAGCTAAATGTTTCTGTCCGTAGGTCTGCTCTGGCTGCAGCCATCCTGGCAACCACGTTGACTGGACAGACAGTCGCCATTCCCCAGCCTCGCCAGAGATCCCGGTCTGAGAGCGATGCCTCCTCCTTCGTTGAAAAGGACAGCTTCATCAAGCCTTACGCCACCACCTCCGAGCTGAGGCTGCGGTAGGCACGCGCTGGGGCTCTGCACCCTCTCCTGGCAGTAGAGGGCAGCTCGGCATGGCTATGCCCACTGTGTACGGGCACCCGGGGTGTAGTCACCAGGCTCCCGTTGCTTGTGTCCAGGAGGCACTGACAGGGACAATAATCGTTCCTTTAGTTCCGAGACGATGTCTTTCTGTGTAGACCAGGATGGCCTCGGACTGTCCTTCCCAAGCCTCAGGCTCCCTGGCAGCCAGGATTATAGTAGCGTCCGGTGGGATCTCAGTCTTGACTCGAGCCATTTTAAATACAGCTAATTTTTCTTCTAAGAATTACAATTTTACTGAGTTGAACTAAAAAAAGGATATAAAACCATCAAAGGAAGCATGTCAGTCCAGGTGAGGGCTGGGTTAGCCCAATGCTAAGTGGTGAGAGAAGTGTGAGCCTCTCAGCTCAGCGGTGAGGGTGCTTGCCAGGGCACTAGGCACCTGAGACAGACCAGGGAGAAGGAAGAACTTCAGGACATCAGCTGACATATGTGAAAACAAATCACCTTGAACCTTGTCCAGATGCTACACCCCCTGTCAGTTCCTATGGGATGAAAGGATCGTTCCAGGTATTCACATATGTAAGGCCATGAACTCCCGGGCAATGGCCATGTAATTCTAAGACAGGAACTTAGAAGGTAAAATAAGTTGATTTTTTTTTTTTTTTTTGAAGGGGGCTTCTCGGGGCTGGGAATTGTGGCATCTGTAGTCCTAGAATTTGGGAGAGGGAACCTGAAGGATCAGCAGGAGGTCAAAGTTACCCTTGGCTGTACAATAAATTTCAGACCAGCTTGAGCTATGGGAGATACTGTCTCAAAACAAAAGCAAAACTACAAAAGCAGTGGCTTTGAAGATCTAGGGGGGTAAGTCCTAGGTCCTCTACATGCTAGCTAGAACCACTGGGTATGCACCCAGCCATACATAATCTACCATTCAAAATGTTGACTGTAAGATCTTACTAGTTGCTGGGTGTGATGGTGCATGCCTTTAATCTCAACACACAGGAGGCAGAGGCAGGCCAGACTGATCTACATAACAGGTTCCAGCCCAGCCCAGGCTACTTAGTGAGATCATCTCAACAAACAAAAACAAAAATACAAGGGCAGGAGAAGATGGCCCAGCAGTGAAGAGCACAGCATACAGCACATACTGCTCTTGCAGAAGGCCAGATTTGGTTCCCAGTGTCCACATTAGGCAGTTCCCAACCACCTATAAACCCCGATTCCAGAGGAGTCTGATGCTCTTGCCTCCAAGGGCACCTGCACTCACAGTGTTTACCCACACACAGGCACGCATGCACATACCTGTGTTATTGTCTTTTAATAAGTGTGTTACGGTTTCCCTCTTGCCCAGCTAGCTCCCAAATAATTGAGACTGGGTGATTATATTTATTTAGCATGCTTTAAGGGCACAACAACTGAGCAATATTACTCCATTTTAAACCTCCAAACTCATCTGGCTACCTCCCAGCCAAAATCCCCAAGATACTTGAATTTTATGGCTTTCTCTGTTCTATGTCTTTTTCTTTCTTTTTTTTTTTTTTTTTTTTTTTTTTGGTTTTTCGAGACAGGGTTTCTCTGTGTAGCCCTGGCTGTCCTGGAACTCACTCTGTAGACCAGGCTGGCCTTGAACTCAGAAATCCACTTGCCTCTGCCTCCCAAGTGCTGAGATTACAGGCATGTGCCACCACGCCCAGCTTCTATGTCTTTTTCTTTTTTTTTTTTTTTTTTTTTTTTTTTGGTTTTTTGAGACAGGGTTTCTCCGTGTAGTCCTGGCTGTCCTGGCACTCACTTTGTAGACCAGGCTGGTCTCGAACTCAGAAATCCGCCTGCCTCTGCCTCCCAAGTGCTGGGATTACAGGCGTGCGCCACCACGCCCGGCTTCTATGTCTTTTTCTAATGTGTCCCCTAGACTCTCTCCCCATCGTGAATCTCTACTTCCTCCCTCTCACACCCCGCCCCATGACTGGCAGGAAGTCCAGCCCTATTTTCTCCCTGCTCAGTCATTGGCTGTTAAGCTCTCTTTATTGACACATCAGGGAACACTTAGGGAGCTGGTGTTTACACAAGATTGAGACAGGAGATTCTCAGAATAAGGATTGCAACCAGATATAGAGGAGACAGAAATCAGCATTTGAATCTTCACACAATCAAATGCAATAACATTATGCCTACGTATCTGTAACTAAACAAAACAAATAAACACAGCCTTACTAATAGCAGATGGAGACATGGCTCAGAGGTTAAGAGCATTGGCTACTATTCCAGAAGCCCCAGGTTCAGTTCTCAGCACTCACATTAGGCCACTCACAGTCTCCTTTAACTCCAACTGCAGGGGAGTCCAGCGCTCTCTGATGGCCTCAGTTCATGTTGATATACATATAAATAAAAATACATCTTTTTAAAAAATGAGTTCTACATGTCCAGAGTACGAGTATGAAAACAAGTATAAAGCAGTACTGAGAGGGACACAGAGCAGGGAGAGCCATCGCTGTGATCATGCAGCTGCCAGCGAACAGTGTTTTACTGTTACAGTACTTCTCCTGCAAAGACCTGGAGACAGCACATTTAAGATGTGCGTAATAGCGCGGGTGTGGTGGTGCACGCCTGTAAATCCCAGCACTTGGGAGGCAGAGGCAGGCGGATTTCTGAGTTCGAGGTCAGCCTGGTCTACAGAGTGAGTTCTAGGACAGCCAGGGCTACACAGAGAAACCCTGTCTCGGGGGGAAAAAAAAAAAAGATGTGCGTAATAGCTTGGTGGGGTGGGGCCAGTAATCCCAACACTTGGGAGGCTGAGGCAGGAAGATTATAGGTTAGGGGTAGCCTGGGCTCAAAGTAAGATCTTGTCTTTTAAAAAAAAGTGTTCCAATATCAGCGCCGAGGGCTGAGGTCTCTTGTTTGTTTCCTTTGTTCATTAATGACGGAACACAGGCAAAGCTGGCAGACGGAGCCGAGGAGGATTTCATTACCATCCTTTGAGACGCTGGGCTACAGGGAGGATGAAGACGATGCAACACAGGTGTCAACCAGCTGCCGGGAGTCGGAGTCCATGGCCTGGAAGGACGTGGGAGATGGCAGAGATGCCGTGTACGCCGTGCCTCACAGGGACCAGGTAATCTCCGTGCTCCCAAGCTGCCTTCTGCCTGCTACCTGAGTCGGCCGCCGAGAACGCACAAGCAGACCTCGGCTTCGCTCTGCTCCCTTGCTGGTGTGTTCAGCCTTGAGTCTATCTGGATGGAGTAAAGCTTAAACTTCTTGGTTTATCCTTTGAAGTCGAGTCCTTCAAAGGCAAAGATAGACATCTTTATGAGGATGTCTGGGATCCTTCTTTTGCTGTGTATATGTGTGTGGTGTGCTTGTGTGTATACTGTGTGTGTGTGTGTGTGTGTGTGTGTGTGTAGTATAAGTGTGTGGGTATGTGTTATGCTTGTTTGTGTGTAGTGTGTGTGTTACACTTGCTTGTATGTGGAGTGTGTGTGAGTGTGTATGTGTTTTGCTTGGTTGTGTGTGTGGAGTGTGTGTGTGTTATGCTTGCTTCTGTGTGTGTTCTTGTGAATGTGTGTATATGTATGTGTTATCCTTGTTTCTGTGTATAATGTTTGCTTGTGTTTGTGAGTGTGTATGTGTTATACTTGCTTGTATGTGTGTGAGTGTGTATGTTACCCTTGCTTGTGTGTATGTGTGTGCTTTTTGTTGTTGTTGCTTATTTGTTTTATGGAGTTCATTTGAGACTAGATGTAACCATGTAGCCTTGAGCTGGTGGTTATAGACCAGGCTATCCTCAGACTCAGCTGTTTCTGCCTCCTGAGTGCTGTGAGTAAAGGCGTGTACCACCTCAACTGTCCGCTTACGTTTTCTCGGCCAGATTTCCCCGGCCAGATTTCCCCTAAGCTAGCTCCCCCTCATGGCCTTGCACCTCATGACCACATGCTGCATTTGGGGAGGCGTGGTCATGTGACTGACATGATGAGGGCTGTCAGAATTGTGTGTAGCTCCGTACTAGATCCTGTGCTTTCCTTGGGTCACTCTGTGCCTCTGTTACAGTGATGTCACACGGTCACATGGTAACGCTTGCTTTGCTTTCATCTGGCTTTCTCTCCCTAGCGTCCATTCCTCCTTACAGGACTTCTGACAATCCACATCTGCTTCTAAGCTTTCTAACTCACTGAATGTGGAGATGTGGGATGTATTAGAATATATTCACCTGAATGACTCTATTGTTAGGTATATATGATTTTGAAATCATATCTAAATAGGCATTTCCCCTATTAACTTACTTCTTCTTTTATAAATAAATAAATAAATTTATTTATTTTATGTGTGTGAGTGTTTTGCCTGTAAGTATGTTCACCACATGCATGCCTGCTGCCCAAGGAAGTCAGAAGAGGGTATCACATCCTCTGAAACTGGAGTTCCGGATTGTTGTGAGACACTGTGGGTGCTGGGAACTGAACCCACATACTCTGCAAGAACAACCAGTGCTCTCAGCCGCCGAGCCTTCTCTCCAGCCCTCCCTCATAGCTATTGGACTGGCAATCTTCGTGCCTTCAATTCCTTTTTTTGGTTATCTTCCTTCCATTAAAATTTTTAAAGTTGATTTTGTGTGTGTGTGTGTGTGTGTGTGTGTGTGTGTGTGTGTGTGATCCTCCTGTGTGGGTGCACACATTGTGGTGTGCATGTGTGTAGAGGCCAGACACCTGTGTGGAGTCTGTTCTCCTTCCACCTTTAAGAGGGCTCTAGGGGTTGAACTTGGGTCCCTGGGCTCACACAGCAAACACCTCTTCCCAGTTTTTTCCCAAACCATGCCATCTTCCGTTTTTCGTTCTTTCTTTCTTTTTTTTTTTTTCTTAAAGGGCTTCATGGTATTTTTTTTTAGGAAACAACCATTATATATTATAATTTCTTTTTTACAATATTTGCTTGCTTTGATTTTTGGGTGTATGGTGTTTTGCTTGTATGTATGTCTGTACACCACATACAGGCAGTGCCAATACAGTCAGAGCTCTTTGAATCCCCTAGATCTGTTGGTTACAGATGTCTGTGAGCCACGGCGGGGGTGCCGAGAATCAACCTGGGGCCTGAGGAGCAGCCAGTGCTCTCAACGCTGAGCCATCTCTCCAGCTGCTCTTTCCACTGTTCAGCCTCAGCCTTTCCGTCTGTCTCTCTGTTGACATGTGTTCGCAGGCCTGTGTGGCACTGTGTGGCACTGTATGGCACTGTGTGGCACTGTGTGGCAGTGTCACGTAAGTTCCCCAGGCACCTGTACCTTTCACGTTCGTTTTGCTGCTGCTGGTTTCTATTTGTATTTTCTTAAGAGTAGCGCTGAAGGAAACACTCACTTACATGTCCTCTGATGCGCTGCTTGTGCACACACACCCCGTCCGTGGGTGTGTCCTGTGGCGTGCGTGTCCTCTGATATGCTTGTACACATGTTGCGTGTGTGCCAACAGAGGTGTGTGTGTGTCATTCACTGGAGAACTAAGAGATCTGCCAGACGATCTTCAAGGACGCCATTGGCATTTTTTTTTTTTTTTTTTTTTTTTTCTTTTTTTTTTTTAATTTTATTTTCTATATTCTATGTTTACATTCCAAAGGCTTTCCCCTTTCCCAGTTCCCACCCACCATAGTTCCCATAGTTCCTCTCCCCCGGCATTTTTTTTTTTTTTTATTCAATTTCACACTTCTGGTGACTGTGACTAGTTTAATGTGTCTTTCACAGTTGACCAAAGCTATTCATTCCCAGGAGATAAAAAGCAAGAGATCACTTTGTTTCTCCTTCTCTGAAGTAACAAGTACATTAGGAGCTCTGTCGACTGCTCACCCTGAACCAGGTCACCTTGGAGCCATGTGCACAGAGCCTGTAGCTGCAGTGGCCCTAGCTCTTGGCTCTGAGATGCCTTTCCTATGGTCATCTTGTGGTGGCTTCTGCCAACTGCCTGACAGCCACAGGCGTATCCTTCCCATGACCCACAACACACCACTGCTAGGCCATGCTGACCCTAAGCAAGTTTTGGCTGAAGAATCAGTCAAACTAGGCTTTTTCACCTGAAGGACCTAGGTGCTAGCATACCGGCAGGATGTGTTTCACGGCTCCTCCTCTTGGCCAGTCGCCCTATGGCCCTGCCCTTCAGAGCCCTGCCAGTGGGAGTGCCTCTGAGGGACAGCTTGGTGGCTCTGCCACTGTGCATGGTGACAGTGGAGAAGTGACCATTATGGGCCTCAGCCCTAGATGGTTGCCCAGGCGAAGTTTCTCCCAGGATGGCCAAGCACTTCCTGTCACATAATGCACTTTCATAACTAACGGAACACCAGAGCTGGATATGATGGCGTTGGGTACTGTCTTGAGCGAGCCAGAAGCAGCCCCTTTCCTGAGCAGGTCCCCGCAGGGATGTGGAGAAGCCACCCAGGCAGTACGGGATGTGGTGCTCCCCACAGCCTAAATACCATAGCATGCTATTGGCTGTCCGCCCAGGCTTGACAAGGCCCTGTGGTCTCTTCCTGCCACAGCAAATGCCGCGCTTTTCAGTGTGGCAGCTGTGGGCGTTGTATGAAGCAAGACAGTTGAACCGTTAGGAGGATGTGACAGCTAACGGGATCCGCGTGCTTGTTCCTCTCTCATAACCTAAAGGTACCATCGTCACAAAAGCTGGGGAGAAAAGATGATGCTTCTGAGCGAGACTGGCTTTCAGACTCCTCCTCCTCCTCCTCCTCCACACCACAGTACACTCAACAGAAAGGTAAGGAAAGAGTTAACTGAGAGAACATTTCGGGTTCCCAGTTCCGGGCCAGCACACCTCTGCGCTGTAGCACAGAGATTCTGATCAGAAAGCGCTTGCTGTCCATTCTCCCTACAAGTGATGGATGGCCGGGATGCGAGGTTGCCCTGGCCATGTAAGATGCTCGCTGAGGCCCGTGTTGTCTGTTCTGTTTGTTGGCAGAGGACCCCAGCTCAGGCTGTGTCTGTGTTTATGCACCTTTCCCTCCACCCCTGTCTTCATGCCAGCTGTGGGGCCTGGCCACAGCGGGCCATCAGTGACGGACTTGCTGGAGGATGTAGGGATGTGTAGATGTTTCTGTCATAATTCTGGAAATGCACATTGACTTTTTTGGATAGATCTCATTTGACACAGTGAGAATTCGGCTCACAGTGGTAAAGATAGGAAGCAGTTTTGAGATCCCTAAGGCGAAAGGGAGGCAGAGAGCCTATCAAGCCCCGGGAAGCCAGCAGCTGCTTTGTCAGGGCCCCTGAGTTGCTGGTGCTTGGGATACAGCTGGGGTGTGTGTTCATGTGGATGCATGTGTGGCGTGTGAAGGTGTGCCGGATGAAGAGGCCAGCGGCCAACTTCAGAGCTGAGCCTCGGTAGCTGACCACCTTGTTTTTGAGAAGAGGTCTTGGATTGGCTGGGTGGGGCTTGCTGATTAGGCGAGGCTGGCTGGGGATCCACCTGTCTGACCTCCCCAGTCCTAGGATTACAGGCGCGTGCCATCACACTGCATTTTTATGTAGGTTCAGGGGATTAAAATCAGGTCCCGATGCTTGCAAGGCAACCCCTTTACCAGCTGAACTATCTCCGTAGCTCCCTGGAACACGTTCCATGTAACTCGGTCTACATGGGGCCTGACTGGAAAGAGAACAGCTATTCTTCAGCTGTTTATTCCTGCCTCAGCCTCCCAGTGGCTGGCACGATGGGCACGCACCATCTTTGCCCAGCTTTCTGACATCTCCTTCTTGCTAAAGTCTGCTTTGTGTAGCCGCATAGATCACACATCATCCAGGAGTCAACCAAGGGACAGAACCACACAGGGAAAGACTCAAGAGTGGTTAATCCAAGAGGATTGCCTACTAAGGGGTAAAGAGAATGTTCCAGATCTGGGACTCATCAAGTCAACACAGGGCATCTGAGAAAGGAGCAAACCTGGATTTGTCTCACTCAGAGCTGAGGCCCAGACCTCACTGCAGGGGCTGTGGCTATGGCCTGCTGGAAGCCAGGTTTGCTAAAGTCTAGCTCTCTGGGGGTAGCGTACCAGAAAAACTACCCATGGAGAGGTGGTTTTTGTTGCTTGTTACTAGTAAATAATAAAGGAAAAATAAAATGGAAGCAGGACGAAGATAAAAACAACTTATAGCTGGTCTGTGGTGGTACACACCTTTAATCCCAGCACGCTGGAGGTAGATTTCTGTGAGTTTGAAGCTAGCCTGGACTACAGAGTGAGTTCCAGGACAGCCAGGATTATACAGAGAAACCCTGTCTTTAAAAAACTAAAGAAGCCGGGCAGTGGTGGCGCACGTCTTTAATCCCAGCACTTGGGAGGCAGAGGCAGGCGGATTTCTGAGTTCAAGGCCAGCCTGGTCTACAGAGTAAGTTCCAGGACAGCCAGGGCTATACAGAGAAACCCTGTCTCAAAAACAAAAAAAGAAAAAAAAATTAAAAAACTAAAGAAAAGAAAAGGAAAGGGAAAGCGCCCTATGGAGGAAGAGTTTAGCAGGTGCAGGGTTTGAAGGCACACTCTCCATCATGGGGAAGCCATGGCAACAGGGATGCGGTGCTGTGCCAGGAAGCAGAGCGAGGCGGGCACTGGTCCTCAGCGAGCTTCCTCCTCCGTTCTGTCTAGGACCCAGTCCGTTCAGTGGTGCCACCTACATGGAATGGCGCTCCCCACCTCAGCCCAATCTAGACGCCCGCCACATGCCCATGCTTGACTCCTGTTGTTGACAGTATTAACCATCACACTGTGGTGAGGGACAGGCCTGGCAGTCATGGTCATCAGGGAGTTTTGATTCATTCGGAATTTTGACAGGAAGGATGTGTTCATGTGTGAATTTTCTCTCTACGAAGACTGGGGTCAAGCCAGCACAGCATGGCATATGCTAAGAAACTTTCTTAGTTGAATTGTTAGCACCCCTCATCCATACAGAGAAGAGAGATGAGATCTGAAAACTGTTAACTTGGAAGACAATAGCCAGGTATGGGGGTGAGGCAGGAGGGTGGGGCCCAGCCTGGCTGTGCAGTGACACCCTGTCTGAGAAGCAATGAAAGCTCTGACCAACAGGGATTTCTAAGACCGGTATAAGGGAACAGAAAACAAATCTGTTTACAGAGCCAGGTGGACCTCCAGCCAGCAAGATGGCTCAGTGGAAAGGCACTTGCATGAGAATTTGAGAGCACACACACACACACACAGACACACACACACACACACACAGAGAGAGAGAGAAAGAGAGAGAGAGAGAGAGAGAGAGAGAGAGAGAGAGAGAGATCGTGTTGTCGCACACAGATATAAATCAATCTATTAACAAAAGAAAAAAGATAGACATTCAGCATCACCCATGTGACAAAGATGACATCCATGGGCCCATCCCTTCAGGGTCAAATTGTAGTGGAGGTGGCCAGATTGTAGACTGTAGTCTGGAGTGCCAGGACAGGTGACAAAGTGACACAAAGACCAAGAGAAGTAGGGTAGAGGCACCTGCCAGGTAGAGAAAGTAGCCAAGAGATGACTTGAACTCACAGACAGGACTGGGTATGGCCATGTGCCTGATGCATGCAGGTGGTCCAGGCTGGCACATTTTGGCTGAATGCAGCTGGTTGGTAGAGTGCCTGCCTAGCATTTGTGAAGCCCTGGGTTATTGCTGCATGTAGCAGTGCATACCTGGAATCCAAAGCATATAGGAGGTAGAGACAAGAGGAATTGAAGGTCATCATTGGCTCTGTAGAGTGTTCAGGGTTAGCCTGGGCTGTATGAGACCCGTCTTCAAAACAAAACTGTGTTTCAGGATATTTGATTTCACTGTGAACCCTGAGATTGTGTTATTAACTGAAGGAAAAAAACCCAAAACAAAAAACCCTATTTCTCATTGTGGTGTGGCTCAGCCTTAGCACACACTTTTAATCCCAAACAGTGAAGGCAATGTTAGTTTATAGAAGGAAGCACCCATGTTTGAAAGTGATGTCTCACTGAGGGGCAGACAATCTGATGAATCAGAGAAAGATTTAACAAAATAGGATATGCCCAACTCTCTTGAGAAGAGAGGGAAAAGGAAGCTACTTAAGGGGCAGTGGGAAAAAACAAGGAGGCAGCTTTACCGATGTTACAGAGACAGGCTGCAGAGAGAACTAACTAGGTATACACAGCATGAGCCAGAGAATGAGAAGGAACCAGAAGATTAGAACAGATTGCTAGAGATCGTATGAGGCTAAGCAGAGCAATTCAGGAGAGGCAGGGAAGGGAAGGGGAGAGGGAGAGGAGGAGAGAGAGGTGGGAGGTAGATGGAATGAGTCAACTTGGAGAGAAGTTTGAGCCAGAACAGCTAAGTTAAATAGCCAGCCAGCCAGAGATCTGAAAGAACAAGAAAGGGTGAGCTTATTCAGCAGTAAGTCTCAGAGAGAGGCTGAAAATTCTAGGATTGTATGGAAACTAAAAACTTCCATGACTAGGTCTAGGAAGCAGTAAGCCTCAGAGACAACAATTATGTCAGGTAAATAAATGTTACTTTACAGAACTGAACTGCTTCTCAGTGATGATGGTTCAACTGCTGGGAATTTTACTGAGTTGGAAAGCAGATTTAGAATTCTGTGTGCATTAAGCTTAGTTGGTGTTCTGAGCCCTGTAGAACTTTTTTGTTTTCTGTTTTTCACAGTGTCTGCTGTTCAGTGAGTTATTTACGCTCTCCAGAGCAATGGTGGGGGGTTAGAAGCAACCTAGGCCTCCTGCTTGCCACTAGAGAAAATTGTCAGCCAAGTCGGGTGGAGGGTGTCTTCCTGGGGTACCTCAGTTACCCCACAAGGACTCGTCCACTGCCGAATCTGTTGCTGTTTGTATTGCTAAGCAGTTTGCTATTTTTATGACTTAATTTGTGTGCTCCTGTGGATATGAGGGACAGAGCGGAGCCAGGCATTTCTCAGAGAGAGATGACACGGTGTGGAGCGCAGGGTGAGAGAGAGAGAGAGAGAGAGAGAGAGAGAGAGAGAGAGAGAGAGAGAGAGAGAGAGAGAGAGAGAGATGGCGCAGTGTGGAGCCCAGGGTCTCAGAGAGAGATGGCGCAGTCAAGGTCAGGTCACTGCCTTCTCCTGAGACCTTGCTCTACACTTGGGGACAAGGTAAGTCTCTGAGTTTCTGAGTACACTCTTCTCATGTGTCTAATTTCTTATGCTTTTAAAACTCTCCATTTTCTCTTTTTTTAAACCAGATATTAAACACTCTGTTCTGAATCTAGAGGTAAGCTTATTTTCAAGAATTCCTATTTTAAAAAGTAGACTTTTCACTATAATTTGCCTTTGACTTTTTTCTTTTTTCTTTATTCTTTTTATTTTTATTTTTTTGAGCCATGTGACTTCTGTCCCTGACTCTGTACTGTTTCCATTTCCTGATTAATACATGTTCAATTTCCTTTGCTTCCTTGGATGAAACCAACTTAATCCTGGCTTATGATCTTTTATTTCATCATAATAGCACACTCGTATTAAAAGCTCTTCTCCTCAGAGGCCTTTCTGCTGCATGCTTCCGTGGTGGGGTGCCAGAGGGGAGTGACTCAAGACACGCACTGAGGTGGATTACTGGGGACTAAGGGGTTTGTTAGACTTGTTTATACCTCAAGCAGACAGACAGACAGACAGAGACAACAGAGCTCCAGGGAGAGCTCAGGCCTAAGCACCAGAGACAGATAGCATCCCAGGGTCTCCAGAGTGCAGGATCTGAGGAATTGGAGCCCACCTAGCAAAAGCGGGGTCTCCTTTTATCATCCTTTCTACGGATTGGTGTGTGTGTGTGTGTGTGTGTGTGTGTGTGTGTGTGTCACGGCACAAGCCTTCAGTCAGGCTCTCTCATTCCCAGGCAGGAGGCAGGGAAGGGGGTGGGTAGCAGGATATGTGGTCATACCCACTTCCCAGCAGAGAAACCCTGCTTTGAGGATGCTTGTCATGGAGGGGCTCGAGTGGATAGCACATCAGCAGAGGTCCTGCTAGTGTCCTGTAAGAGGGGGCTGCTGTGGAAGCCAGAGTCTGTCATCACATTCAAGTACACACACGCACACACTCACACCCACACACCCACTCACATGTGTGCACGTACGAGCGCGCGCATGCGTGCGCTCCCCCCCCCCCCCCCAATATTCTGAGGTACTGGGTCTTGAACTGAGTGCCTTGTGTTTTGCTAGGCAAGTGCATTCTGGGTGAACTACATGAAGACATGACTGCTCCATGGTATGGTTAAGGGAAAGGCTTTTATTGTTACCAGAAAGGAGAGTACAGCCAGGGGCGTCTAAGAGTCCAGAGCAGAGAGAGAAAGTGGCCAACAGCCTGGACCTGGTCATTGCAGGAAGGGAGGAGGAGGGGAAGGGAGAAAGAGGGGAGAGGAGGAGAAGGGAAGGGGAGGGGAGAGTGAGAGATGAACACAAAGAGAGAAGCAAGAGCGGGAGGCCAGGGGTGAGACCCAGGACAGCTGAACTAGCTGGGTCATAGGGAGAATGAGTAGCTGGGGGAGGGGGACTCCTGGGCTGGAGGAAGTTTGGGGGAGGGGAAGGTGGGAGGAACTGTGTACTTGAGCCTTAGCGGCTCCCTCGCGTGCTTGTGGTGTGCACCACAGACAGCCGTTTGTCCCTTCTGCCAGCAGTAAGGCTCCCCTTTAGTAGAGGAGAATCCACTTCACAAGTTCCTGAGGAAAACGGGCCTTCTGTGTAATTGCCAGAATTTGGGGAAATGGGGTTCCCTTTGTTCCTGACACCTGGCTTCACTTAATACTCATAAACCTGAAGAAGGTCTGACTTCCAAAGTTTACTTGTGGAGATGACTCATGAAAAGTAAGAAATCACTTCTGGACTTCCTAGAATGATAAGCACTTTAATAACCTAGGTGCGAGCACTGAAAGAAACCCTCCCTGAAGTTTCTCCTTTCAGGGATTTAATAGTTAAACAAGTCTCACCAGATGTGGTGGTCCACACCTGGATTCCCAGCACCTGCATGCGATTCATCTCAGGAGGATCATAAGTTTATGGGTCAAGGCTGCAGATCCTGTCTCAGAAAACAAAGCAAAAGCTTACACTATGCTTCTCCGAAGAGTTATAACCTTCCCTGCTTTCCCAGCAGAAACCACCACCGCAACACTACACTACCCCCATCCAGTGGGAAAGCTGCGGGCGGCTCCCGGCCTTGTGCTCGTTGACAGGCAGCCGCGATCTATTCCCTCAGCAGTTAGAGCCCTGCTTTGCTGCCTCGTGGGCCATCGGTGCCTCACACTCACAGCAAAGTGAAGAGCCCGTCAGTGAAGAGACCGTCACTGCACACTTAGGGGGCAGCCGAGAGAGAGCCCTGCTCTGAGTGTGTGCTGTTCAGTTGTGAGGAAACAGTCGGGGTTAAAGTCCAGGTGCTAAAGAAAGAGCCTCAGGAGACAAGTGAAGAGGGAGATCCGCCCTCCACCTGCAGCCTCTGTGCCAGGCCCTGCCAGTCTGCTGTGGGATGTGCTCACATGTAATCACACTCTGTCTTTTCCTCCCTAGGCTGAGAAAGTACCGTTGCGTGATAAGCCTCCTCCCTCCCCAGGTACTGGCCTTTTGGGGTTCACTCTGATGGGCATGCTTAGTGTTTCCAGAGTGCCCCGAAGAGTCATCTGAAGGGACGTTTGCAGCTCCCTGTGACGGCTCTGGGGTCTGATGCTAGTGATGAACTTTGGGAAAGTGTTAACCACTGACTAATAGTGGGGTAGAGGGTAGGCCTGTGGGGAGAGAGAGCTCAGGACCTGGGGTGAGGGTGGGCTTGTGGAGAGAGCTCTAGACCTTGGGTGAAGGGTGGGCCTGTGGGGAGAGCACAGGAGTTTGTGAGGGCGTGCCTATGGGATGTGCTGAGCCCTTGGATGGGCGTCGCCCCTGTGGGCTGTGCCCGAGGCCTGGATGTTGGTGTTCAAACAAGGGCTCCGCCTGGGGGCTGTGCTTTGCCAGGCTGGCCTCTACAGCTGGGAAGCGGCTGTCCACAGAGTGGGTTTGTAGTTTGGGGCTGTGATGTCTCCCACCACTCATCTGAAGGTATTATTTTGTCTTTCATTTGGATTAACTGTAGTTTGGCTTTCCTGGGGCTTTTTGCTGTGTTCCGAGAGAGCTCTGGTGCCCTAACTTCTGCCTCTCAGGCTCCTCGTCGGTCGAGAGTAGTCCCTGGTATGGCCTGCCTGAGGTCAGGCTGTTCATCACAGTGATTTGCGAGAGGTTTGGAGTAAGATCCTCAGACATCTATGTGACCCGGGCTCGGGAACATGGGCTCAGGAGGTCACTCGAGGTGACATTTTCTAGCATGGAAGCAGTTATATGAACTTTGGTCACTGAGCACAGCCATAAATCAAAGCCTTTACCAGCTGCACTGAGCAGGTTACTGGCAAAGCCCGGAAACCTCTGCTATCGCAGATGCTATCTGAACGTGTCACTAGTGTTAGAAGCGGTGGGGGCTAGTAGGTTACTAAGTCATTCCATTCCAGAAGGATGCAGCATGAGCGCCCCTTCTGCCTCCTCTGGCCCCACCCCCTCTCTACATGCTGTCCCCTGTACCTTCCCCTGGGCACCCAGTCTGCTCAGACACCAGGGGCATGACCCAGGCCTGATGTGAACTAGTTGCTCACATGGCTTTTGGAATAAAGTGTCAAATGTTTTTGGTGTGAGCTGGTTATATCCTAATCATGTGGAAAAAAAGAGTCGGGTGTTTTTGACGCGAGCTTGATTACATAGTTATGTGGGCTTTCCTCTGTTTCCTTTAGATGTAGCTGGAAGATTACATCAAAGATATGCAGACGTAACCAAGGAAAAGTTTGAGGAGTTAAAAGAGGAAACTGTGCATCTATACTCTGCAAACCAGGCCCTCAGCCTTGAACTGAGCGCTCTGAGACAGGCCATGAAGGACTTACAGCTGAAGCTCAAGATGGTGGAAAAAGACAACAGGAAGCTGAAGGAGACAGAAAAGGCCTCCTCTCGGGAAGGTGCGGCCCCTGTGGCGCCATTACTGAGGGATGGTCAGGGATCTTTTATTTTGAGAACTGATGTGTATATGGATATTTATCTTGTAATATCTAAGACTACATTAGTACGTTTATGCTTATTGGATTTTGGTTTTATCTGCTGTAATATTTCGGTTAAATGTCTTAACTATTTGTATAAATTATTATCCATACACATATTATATATAGTTACATACAGTTCCCTACAAGGGAACAGAGACTGACTGATCGTTTATCTAAAGTCTCGGTGACTCTCAGACGACCGATGACAGTGTAACATTCCGTGGTGTTTTTCAGTCGTCACACCTGAGTTGCTTTGCCTAAGGAAGCAAAGCCAAGACCTGGTGGATGAAAACGAGGGGCTGAAGATGACCGTCCACCGACTGAACGTGGAACTCAGTCGCTACCAAACCAAATTCAGGCCTTTGTCTGAGGAAGAGGTAATGTTTCCAACTCCAGAAAATCAGTCTGTTTGTCTTTAGTTTTTACCATTGAATTGACTTCTCGTTCTTGAGATGTTCTTGGTAGTTCATACCTTTAATCCCTGCACTCGGGTGACAGAGGTAGGCCTGTTTGTGGGTTTGATTCCCACCTGGTCTATTCCAAAAAGAGTTCTTAAAATTAGATAACACACACACACACACACACACACACACACACACACACAACTTGTCAGCCCAGTATTTAGCAAGATCAAGCAGAGGAGTCTTGGCGTCTTGAGCTTGAGGCCCACCTGGTCTACATAGTAAGTTCAAGGGTAGTCTGAACTCCACATTGAGACTTTGACTTTAAGCAGAAAAAAGGGGGCTGGAGAGATGGCTCAGCAATACTAACTTGCTGGCGTTTCAGAGTCCACTTCCCAGCACCCCATCAGATGCTCACAACCACCTGTATCTCCAGCGCAAAGATTTCTCACACCTTCTTTGGACCTCTTGAGCGCACTGTACTTTCATGCACATACACACAGGCACTCACAATTTAAAATCAAAGTAAGTCAAACATTTTGTTTGTTTGTTTTTTGTGTTTTCAAGACAGGGTTTCTCTATATAGCTCTGGCTATCCTGGAACTCCCTCTGTTGACCAGGTTGGCCTAACTCAGAGATCTGCCTGCCTCTGCCTCCCGAGTGCTGGGATTAAAGATGTACCACCACACCCAGCTAAAAACATTTCTGCCTTTCTTTCTTCCCTTCCCTTCCCTTCCCTTCCCTTCCCTTCCCTTCCCTTCCCTTCCCTTCCCTTCCCTTCCCTTCCCTTCCCTTCCCTTCCCTTCAAGATTTATTTATTATATATAAGTACACTGTAGCTGTCTTTAAACATACCGGAAGAGGACATCAGATCTCATTACGGATGGTTATGAGCCACCATGTGGCATCTGGGATTTGAACACAGGACCTCTGGAAGAGCAATCAGTGCTTTTAACCACTGAGCCATCTCTCCAGCCCAAAACATTTCTTAAGAAGGCATAATTATTCCATCCAAAAACCAGCATCGATCTCTCCTCTTGTGGCTATGACGGGAGACCTGCTAGGAACAATTTAAGGGAGCAGAGATTTTCTTTAGCTCACGGTTCACGGGCTGCAGCCCGCTGTGGCCAGGAAGCATGCTGCCCAAGTACAGCATGACTCGTTTTATCTCTGCAAACCAGGAAGCCAAGAGCCAGACTGGTACCAGGCCTGGGCTGCCACGCTCAGAGCCTGTGCCTGGCCCTGTGTCCTGTCAGCTGACCAGAGCCGTACCCCACCTCGTATGGCTCTTCAGCCTCTGCAGACAGCGCTACCAGCCAGTGACCAAGTGCGCAAGCATGAGCTGTGGCAGCCTCCTGACTCAGCCGTAGCCCGGGACCAGCCGCCTCCTCCACCCACCCCACCCCATCCTACCCCATCCCATCCTGCCTCCTCCACCCCACCCCACCCCACCCCATACTGAAGGCCGTGAAGACTCTGGAAACCACTGGACCAGGGAAGAAACATAAGAAGAAGATTTAACGGTTCCCATCAGCTGCTCCATTCTCAGCCTGTCCTCTAGAGTTACAGCTGTTATAGAAATTCATCAGATTGTTCCTCAAGTATTTGCAGGGCCCAGACCCTTAGACTCTTCCTGAGTAAGGTAGCAGAGGCGCCTGCCTCTCGCTGCCTCCTGAGTTCTGCACCACCACACCTGTCCTGACTTCCATTCTGATTCTAGGGATTTGCCTGTTTTGAGCAGTTCATAGAAATGCACTTTTAAGTGACGGCTTGTGACTGATTTCTTTCATTCGTATGATATTAATCTTTTTAAGTGATGCTGGTAATTGAACCCTGATCTTTGTGCATGTTAGGCAGGCACTCTACCAACTCCAGATTTGTTATGCTTTTCTAAGAAAGGGTCGCAGACTGCGCGTAGCCCAAGCAGGGACTCACCGTGTAGCCCAAGCAGGGACTACCGTGTAGCCCAAGCAGGGACTACCGTGTAGCTCAGGCGAGCCGGCACGAGCCACCACAGCAGCTCCCAGTGTTAACCTTTTAATAACAAAATTAAGCTGGGGGAGTTCACATGATCAAGACACGCTGCCTGGACCACGTGCTTCTGAAGGGCTATGGGCGGGGCAGAGCGAGTGGGCCCAGTGACAAGGCTGTTGCCACCTGTCATTGCCCCATTCCATACCTGTCTTTTGACCTGTGCAAATGCCTCATCTCTATGACATTTTCCCTCATCACTCTATCCAGATGGGGTCCCTCTTATTTATGGAAGAGGAGCATGTGCACACTTGTGTGTGTGTGTAGGTGCTCATGCATAGGTAAATAGTTTCCCTCCCTTCTCTTTTCTTCCTCCCTCTTTCCTTTCTCATTTGAAAACATGACAAAAAAAAAAAAAAAAAAAAAAAAAAGAGCCAGGCAGTGGTGGCGCACGCCTGTAATACCAGCACTCAGGAGGCAGAGGCAGGCGGATTTCTGAGTTTGAGGCCAGCCTGGTCTACAGAGTGAGTTCCAGGACAGCCAGGACTACACAGAGAAACCCTGTCTCCGAAAACAAAAACAAAAACAAACAAACAAAAACAAGAAAGAAAACATGAAACGTGGAGATAGTTTGAATGTTTAAAAACAGTGTTATGTGTCAGAGTTATATTCCTAATTTTTATGAAGTACGATGTTAGTGAAATGAATGTTCTGGGGGGCTGGAGAGATGGCTCAGTGGTTAAGAGCACTGACTGCTCTTCCAGAGGTCCTGAGTTCAATTCCCAGCAACCACATGGTGGCTCACAACCATCTGTAATGGGTTCTGATGCCCTCTTCTTGTGTATCTGAAGACAGCGACAGTGTTCTCATATAAGTGAAATAAATAAATAAATCTTTAAAAAAAAACAAGAAGGACTGTTCTGAGGGAGCCATGTTACAGTTCTTAGGGGAAAAGTGTGGCTCTCAAGCACTTCCAGGTCATTTCACTTGGCTTTTGCACACATGACCCCAGAGAGAGTAGAACTATGCCTCTTAAGATGCCTACCACACAGACGCTACAGAGACAGTAAAGCTGAGCAGCCGTGTCTTCAATGTGTGCTTTATCCTCAGAGTTCCCGTATCGAAGGCCTCCCGTCCAAGGGCCCTACACCCCCCTGGTTGGTAAGTGGAGTTCATTCTATTCCTATTTATTTATTTATTTATTTATTTGTTTATTTTATTTGTTTGATATTTTATTTTAGTTTTTGTTTTGAGACAGGGTTTCTTATGCAGTGCTGGCTGTTCTAGAACTCTGTAAAACAGGCTGGCCTTGATCTGGGTTCCTCTGCCTCCTGAGTGCTGGGATCAAAAGTGTGCACCACCACTGCCCGGCTTAAGTGAAACTTACTTAATCTCAGGCCCATATTCGCTGGCTCTGTCGAACTGCTAAGAGCCATGCCAGAATAAGTGTGTTGTCCTGCTCTTTAAAAAGCAGATGAGCGCCGGGCGGCGGTGGTGGCGCACACCTTTAATCCCAGCACTTGGGAGGCAGAGGCAGGCGGATTTCTGAGTTCTGGTCTACAGAGTGAGTTCCAGGACAGCCAGGGCTACACAGAGAAACCCTGTCTCGAAAAAACCAAAAAAGGAAAAAAGGAAAAAAAAAAAAAAAAAGCAAATGAGCCAGGTGTTGGTGGTGCACAGAGAAACCCTGCCTCGGAAAACCAATTAATAAAGAAATAGAAGAAGAAGAAGAAGAAGAAGAAGAAGAAGAAGAAGAAGAAGAAGAAGAAGAAGAAGAAGAAGAAGAAGAAGAAGAAGAAGAAGAAGAAGAAGAAGAAGAAGAAGAAGAAGAAGAAGAAGAAGGAAAGAAGAAGAAGAAGAAGAAGAAGAAGAAAAGAGCTATGTCAATCATCCTTTCCTCCATTATTCTTCCTAGGTGGATATAAAGTACCTCTCACCACTGTTGCTGGCGTATGAAGACAGAATGAAAGAGAAGGACAAACTCAGCTCCACCCTGGAGGTAAGTGGGCAGGTGTCTCAGAGACAAGCTATACCAAGTCAGAGCACTCAGACGACAGAAACAACCCAAAGGTCAATGTGCCTAATGCTGTCGAAGGAAGGAGGGGCGTGTTGGGAGGCAGGGGGGAGAGAGGGAGGGATGGGAGGGAGAAAGGAAGGAGTCTTTAGCAGAGCAGGATAGGTGGGCAGTGCTAGGAGGAGGGGCCTGCAGGGATGCGGTGGGGTCTGTAGAGATGCGGCTTTGTGAAGTGGTGGTTTGCGTGAGGTAGCCCCATGCTAGTAGAGATCTTGAAATGCCAAGGAGAGCAGTGGGTAGAGCATCATCCCTGACTGCAGCTGTGGACACCCCCACAGCACAGATGCTGGGCAAGCGGAGGTTATATCCTGGGCATTTTAGGGAAACTTAACACTCCTGATCAGGCTGTTGGCAGGGTTAGGAACAAGGAGGATTTGTATATTTCTGTTTGTTCGCCTAGTTCCTGAGAACCAACTGTAAATGGACCAGGCTTGGGCATCATCTACAACCAGGGCCCTCCATGCCCCTCACACACTTCTGAGGTCTTTTGTATAGGGCCGCGTAGGTCTCTGTAGTAGAAGGATCCAGGGAGAGAAGATTGGTCTTTAAGGGGTCCTGAGTGGGACAGGTCCTTTACAAAGTCCAACAAGCTCATCTTCAGTCATGCATTCCACCACCTGCTCCAACCCATGAACTTAAGGTCTTTTATTAGACATTGGTTTTTTTGTTTGTTTGTTTCTTTGTTTATTTTTAGTTTTTCGAGACAGGGTTTCTCTGTGTAGCCCTGGCTGTCCTGGAACTCACTCTGTAGACCAGGCTGGCCTCGAACTCAGAAATCCACCTGCCTCTGCCTCCCAAGTGCTGGGATTACAGGCTTGTGCCACCACCGCCCGGCGGGTTTTTTTAAACATTTATTATGTATACATTGTTCTGCCAACGCGTGTGACTACCCATCAGAAGAGGGTACTAGATCTCATTTTAGATGATTATGAGCCACCATGTGGTTGCTGGGACTTGAACTCAGGACCTCTGGAAGAGCAGTCGGTGCTCTTAACCTCCGAGCCATCATCACTCCAGCCCCCTGGCCTTTGGATTTTTAAGAGCATGAATTATCTTGAATTCACTGATCAAAAAAATTTCCATTTGGGTGCTCTTTTAAAGTCAGGGTTGTCCCGCCTTTTCTATAAGGACCAGTTAGTCAACATTGCAGGCTTTGTGGGCCAGGTAGTTTCTGTGCACAGATGCTCAGTCTGCTGTTGTAATAGGTCAGTGGCCTTAGATGGCATGCTGTGATAGGTGGGACTGTGTTCCAATAAAACCCAATAAAAACAAACAGCTGTCCCGGTGGCTTTGGCTCGCCAAGACATAAACAGACAAAAAGCAAGCAAGCGGATAGCAAGGTAGACTGCTGGCAGCAACCAAGTATGTCCCAGAGTGAGGCGGGAGGAGGGGGAGGTGCAGGCAGGTGCTGGGAGAGATAAACGCTTGGGGACGTAGCTCCTGCTGAGCGAGCGTGGACACAGGTTCATCCCAGCCCTGCAAATCGGTGAACAAGAGACTGTTCCAGTGCATTCCTGAAGAAGTGTGGACACCCAAGGTCTGCACAAGTCACCAAGGGCCAGCTGGGACACTAGCGAGGCCCAGGTCGGGAGCCCGTATCTGCCAAGCTGAATGCATCGGGGTCTGGAGCTGGGGGGGGGGGGTGTCTGCTGCACACAGACAAGGCTAGGAAACCCCTGCACTAACACCTGTACCTGCTCACAGAGGCTTTTGTCCAGGACCAAAGGACCAAAAATACTTTTTAACATAAAGCTCCAATTTACTTACGGAGCAAAGGATTACACAGAGAACCCCTGTTTTCAAACAAACAAACAAACAAACAAACAAGGGGCTGGAGAGATGGCTCAGCGGTTAAGAGCTCTGACTGCTCTTCCAGAGGTCCTGAGTTCAATTCCCAGCCACCACATGGTGGCTCACAACCATCTGTAATGGGATCTGATGCCCTCTTCTGGTGTGTCTGGTATGTCCTCATATACATAAAATAAGTAAATAAATCTTTAAACGAAACAAAACAACCAACCACAAAACCCTTTCAGTTTGCCCTCTAAAGTCTAAACAAAGAAAACCTTCCAGTCCTGGCCTTGATTTATTTTATCCTTCCTTCCTTCCTTTAAATTTTTGAAGTATTTGGCACTTAGAGCAAAGTGACATCATTAGTAGTTGACTACTTAAAACCCAAAGTTCTTTGTCCCCGCGCACAGGACACTGGGGTGACTTGGAGGTTCTCTCAGGAACTGGTTCTCCTGAGGGCACGAGGGAAGGGGCTCTCTGCCCTCCACCTACGGAGCGCGTTGTGGGTGGGTGTGACACATTCTTGCTTCTCATTTCAGGAGGAAATGAAAACCTTTAGGCTGCGAGTTCAGGAAGTCGTGAAGGAAAACGAAGACTTGCACCAAGAGTTAGCTAAGAGAAGCACTGTCACCATCGAGGAATGGCAAGTGGCGTCGCTGACTTACAGCATAACAGAAATGCACTTTTTTTCCCTTTGGTTTTTTTGAGACAGGGTTTCTCTGTGTAGCCCTGGCTGTCCTGGAACTCACTCTGTAGACCAGGCTGGCCTCGAACTCAGAAATCCGCCTGCCTCTGCCTCCCAAGTGCTGGGATTAAAGGCGTGCGCCACCACCGCCCAGCGCACTTTTTTTTTTTAAGATTTATTTATTTATTATATATAATACACTGTAGCTGTCTTCAGACACCCCAGAAGAGGGCATCAGATCCCATTACAGATGGTTGTGAGTCATCATGTGGTTGCTGGGAATTGAACTCAGGACCTTCAGAAGAGCAGTCAGTGTTCCTAATCTCTGAGCCATCTCTCTAGACCACGCACTTTGTTTTTTAAAAATTACTACTTTACCCAAACTCCGTGAACCTCAGTGCAGTGAGAATAGGCATTTGGGACAGAAGCTTGGAGTGTCACATTAAAATTTACATTTTCTATACCCATTGTATTTTATGCAGTTATTCACCAACCCAAACCAAAAACAACTGGACAGAATTAGAACAAGAAAAACCACTCCATGCATTCATGTGTTAATTTTGGTGTGTTTTGGTTTTATTTTTTATTGGTTTTATTTGTTTTGCAAGGTTTTCAAATAGTAAAGTGCTGGGATTGTAGGTGTGCGCCACCACGCCCAGCTTATTATTATTTTTTAATGGCCTCACTGGTAGTCCAGACTGGCCTGTGACAGCTCCTCCTGCCTCAGTTTTGTAAGGGCTGAGGCTCTAGGCTAGCTGTACCATACCTTGGGGTTTGCTGTTGTTGGTTCTCAAAGGTTGTTTATTTATTTTTTAAAAGCTTTTTAAATGTGTGCAGTTATTTTGTCTGCATACCATGTGAGTACCTGGTGTCCTTGGAACATCAGATGCCCTGGAACTAGAGTTAGAGATGGCAGTGAGCTGCTGTGTAGGTGCTGGGAATCGAACCCAAGACCTCTAGAAGAGCAGCCAGTGCTCCTGACCATTGGACACATCTCTCTAGCCCTTTATTTTTACCTCTTTGGAGATCCGAGTCTCACAGTGTTGTCTAATCTTGCCCTCCTGGACTCAAGCAGTGTCCCTGCCTCAGCCTCAGGAATGCCGGGACTTGTAAGTGTGGCTACCATGAGCAGCGACTACTGATTATGAATGAACCTTCCAGCGTCTTGTGGATTGCAGAGCAATTATCTGGGTGCAGGGATTGGATGCTTCAGTGTAAGAGGCAATCTGGCCATTTTGAGGCCATCTCACCTGAGTATCACGCACAAGGCAGTCCCCCTCTGCCTTTGTATGGATGTTAATTAACACTGCGTGCAGTAGCTGATGTGTCCGTCACTCAGGCACCATTGCAGACTGTCCCCCATTCAATGCACGTGGCAACCTTTACTCTGTCACTAGCACACGCCCAGGTGGTGACTCATGCCGTGGCATTGCTCTGTGATTTCTCAAACCCGAGGACAGTGTTTAATCTCTCGAATCAATTGCAGGAGGCAGCTTCAGACTCAAGCAGAGCTGGTTCTAGATGAGAACAGGCTGTTGATCGAGCAGTTGGAGATCCAGCAAGCCAAAGCCAGGGACACCCACCAGGCGCACCTCCAGGATGGTGAGTGACCGGGGATGTCCTGGGAACTGGGCAGGACGGCGTATTCCAGAATGGCGGGTTGGCGCAGCCACTGCATTCTCGCAGTTGGTCTGCGGTCAGCCCATGTGTTCTCAGATCCCTCGTAGGGTCAGCCAAAGTGGCTTTAGGCTAGGATAGCTCCTGAGAGTTAAGGAGGTTACAGAATGAAGCATTTGAAACAGCCCAGCGTCTCCTTTCCCCAGATACTTATTAACTGCAGAAGAAAGTAGAACTTTTCTGTTTCCCATTCCCCGGCATCTCCCATTCCCTGCATGCAAACAGGTACTTTTGCATTGAGTGGCAGCCAGTCTACGCCACTGTTCTGTTGCTGTGAAGAGACACTGAGACCAAGAACAGGTGTGATTGAAGGCTGGCTTACAGTTTTAGAGGTTAGTCAGTCTTCATCATGGTGGCATGCACGTGGTGCTAGAGCAGTAGCTGAGAGCTTTATGACCTGATTCACAGGCAGACAGACAGACAGACAGACAGAGACAGAGACTGGGCCTGGCATAGACTTTTGAAACCTCAAAGCCCAACCCCAGCCGACACCTCCTAATCCTTCTAATCCTTTCAGATAGTGTGACTCCCTGGTGACTAAGCATTCAAATATATGGGCCTCTGGGGGCATTTGTATCCAGATCACCAGACATCCCTAACCCTAGGGTTCTGAGTCAGGGTCTGCTCTGTAGTCCAGGTTGGCTCAGAATGTGCCATCGAACCCAGAGTGCCTCTGAAATCGCAGCCCCCCCCCCACCTATACCTCCCCAGTGCAAGGATAGCAGGTGTGTACCACCACGCCCTGGGCCGAGGACATCAGAGGATCTGTCTCTGTGGGTCTCCAGGTCTTCCCATGAGGATGCCTTCTCCCAGTGTGTCTCTTCTTAGAGCCACCCTAGCAACGACAGTGGTCTTCACAGTGAGCCAAGTCAAGAGATTTTTTTTCCTCTTGCTTTGATTAAAACCAAATAGGAGCCCCCCAAATAGTGGCACACTCCCCCCCCCCTTTACTCCTTGAAGACAGGAGCCACAGGACAGAAATCTTAAACAGGCTGTCTTGCCCCACCCCTGTGAGCCTCCCCTCCCTATTTCTTCTGCTGTGCAGACACTGAAGAGGTCACCTTCAGTGACCGGCCTCTGTCGCAGGTGAAGCTACTGAGCCTGGCAACCAGGCTGTGTTCGCAGAGTCCCGAGGGAAGTCCCTCTGCGAACTTGCTACAGGAGCCCTGGAGGCCCAGGTCCTCTGACTATACTCGAGCCCACTCACCACGTGCTTTTCAGTTTCCTGGACTAGCCTCCCTCTGTTCTACTCCGAGCTGTCGGAGTGGAGGGTTTAGAGCTTTACCCGTTGTGTTTCCCAGCGGCAGTGTCATGGTGTGCCCAGGGACTATCTCATTACTGTGGTGTGTATGCTCGTACTGAAATTCTCTCGGTTACAGACAAGTCATGACTCATGCTTTCACATCTATGTATGATTTGACACTGAAGTCTTTAGGAAGTGAGTTCTTTGATGGTTAGACTCATATCTCGTTAAATATTGCAGGAAGCCATAGTAAAGTCTTAAGGGGATGGGCTCTCTCTGGGTACCAGGCAGATAAACAGACAGGAACACACACACACACACACACACACACACACACACACACACATACACACACACACACACACACACACACACACACACACACCAGTGGATACCTAAATACATGAACTTACAAGTCCTTACATAAAATGCTGTAGTATCCACAAAAATCCTACACAGATCCTCCCGCAAGCCAAAAATCAACTCTAGACTATTTATAAAGCCCAGCATGATATGACTGATCTGTAAATAATCAGGACATGTTGTCTAGGTTAGCATGATAAAGAATAATCTGTGTATGTTTTATGTAGATGTAGGCTCTTCCCCAGATTCTCTTTTTGTCTGTGTGTATGTGTATGTGTCTGTGTCTGTGTGTGTCTGTGTATGTGTATGTATGTAATCTAGAAGATAGCTAGCCTTGGGTATCATTGCTTACAAGCTTATTTCTTGA
This sequence comes from Apodemus agrarius, assembly GCA_964023405.1. NCBI lineage: Eukaryota > Metazoa > Chordata > Mammalia > Rodentia > Muridae > Apodemus > Apodemus agrarius. The sequence goes on from OZ030005.1 coordinate 22,946,308, forward strand.
GACAGTGTCTCTCACTGACTTTGAGCTTGCCAAGAAGGCTAGGCCGTCTGTATGGTCATCCCCCTGTCTCAGTGCTGGGACTACAAGTGTACACCACCACGCCTGGCTTTCTCTCATACATGTAAGAGAAGCACTTTACCTACTAAGCTATGTAATCATCCCCAGATATAAATATTCTCCCCAGTTATTTCCAGTCCACAATTGATTGAGTCAGCTGTGAAATCTACAGATGTAGAGGGTTGGTGTCATGTGTATACAGGGACATTAATGTTAACACAGGGAAAATAATCTCTGTGTATAAGTCTTTAGAATTATCTTAAAATTCTTCAGAGGATTTTTTTTACAGTTTTTTTTCTTTCATTGGGGTTTTTTTTGTTGTTTATTTTTTGTTTTGTTTTATTTGTTTTGTTTTTTTTAAACAAAGTGTGGCCTCAAAAGTCACTGTTCAGCTAAGAATGAGCTTGGGATCCTCCTGCCTCTGCCTCCCAAATCCTGGCTGGCAGATGCGTTCTGCCAAGGCCCCTTGTTCTGTTTGTCTTGCGTGCAGTGCTGGGGATTGAACCCAGGAGTCCATGCATTCAGGACGCGCCTTTAGCGCTGAGCCTCATCCTGAGCACTGAAAGCACATGTTTGTTTGTTTGTTTGTTTGTTTAATTAATCCAGGGCTTATGTGAGCTAGGTACATTCCATATTGTTGAGCTAGATCCCTACCTCCTTTTTTGTTGTTGTTGTTGTTGTTGGTTTGGGTTTTGTTTTGTTTTGTTTTGTTTTGTGTATTTTCAAGATAGAATTTTTCTGTGTAGCCCTGGCTGTCCTTAAACTCGCTTTGTAGACCAGGCTGGCCTCAAACACAGAGATGTAACCCACCACAGCCTGGCTTCTCTCTTCTTTCTCCAACCCCCCTTTTTTTAAAAACAGGATTTTTTTTTTAAGATTTATTTTATATATGTGAGTACACTGTCGCTGTCTTCAGACACACCAGAAGAGGGCATCGGATCCTAATACAGATGGCTGTGAGCCACCATGTGGTTGCTCGGAATTGAACTCAGGACCTCTGGAAGAGCAGTCAGTGCTCTTGACCACTGAGCCATCTCTCCAGCCCTCCCTTCTTTTTTAAAGACAAGTTTTGGAGATAGGCTCTCACTATGTGGCCTAGCCTAGCCAGAGCTCATGATCCCCCTGCCTCAGACCCTGATTGCCCCACCACCACACCTGTCTGATACTTACATTTGAATCAGCCCTCTGTGCCATGTCCTTATCTTGTTCCTTTCCAGTTTCCAAGCTGACTAAACAACTTGTGCTCCTGGAGGCAAAGACTCAGGGGCAGGAAAAGCAACTCGTGGAAAGCAAGGAGCAGCTGGAGGGCCTGCAGGCCAGATGCCGAGAGCTCAAAACACAGCTGGACGGCAAGATCGCAGTGGATGTGCATACCTCCATTGTCAATGAACTCAAAAGGTGAGCCAAGCTTGCCCGAGCCCTCCGCGTGACCCGTGCGGAGCGGACAGAGGTTGCACAACTTCTGCTTTATTTCTGTTCTGTTGTTGCTGCTCTCGTGTTTGGGTGTCCACCAGGGCCTGGGACCTGGCCGCCAGTCATCTGCTTCCTGCTAGTCCCACTTGATTTCACACGAGTGCCCTGCACCCGTGGTGCACTGTGCACACGCGTGTGCCACTGTGCCTGTGTGTCTGCCATTTCTCGTCCTTCAGCCAGTTGCAAAAGGAAGAAGAGAAAGACAGTGCTGAGATGGAGGAGCTGATGGCAAAGCTGACAGCCCTCCAGGTGCAGAAGAAGAGCCTGCTCCTGGAGAAGAGCAGCTGGGCCACCAGGAACAGCGAGCTAGAGGCGGAGCTGGAGCGCACACGCAAGGCCAACAGGTGTGTGTGTGTGTGTGTGTGTGTGTGTGATGCTTGAAAAGCATTTCATTTCCTTTTTATTTGCATTTTATTTTCCTTATCTTTTGTTTCTCTGATGGGGGCAATAAAATGGAAAACAATAACCAAAGGGACAGGTATCAGAATATCAGTACAGTGAAAGCTAAAAGCTTTTCTGTGGCCCTGTAATTCTCACATCTGTGGGTCGGGTATTGATAACCACGTGGCAGCCCTGGGCTCTAGATATCCTAACCTCGCCCCAAAGCCTGTTTTCCCGTTACTGCACCCCAGTCTCCTTTCTTTTTACTTTTTTGCATTTAATACATATGCATTTATTTATGTTTATGTATTTACTTATTCGTTTATTTATTATTTTTGGAGTATCTTATTTTTTGCTAATGCTATGTATTTATGAGTATATGTATGTATATGTGTGTGTATATATGTGTGTATACACATATATGTATGTGTGTGTGTATATATATGTATATATATATACACACACATATATATATATTCTGATTTTGTATTCATCTATTCACTCTGCCCAAGCCTATGCTCACGGGTTTTATTTTCCCCCCACCACTGGGGGCCCTCTGCAGGAGATATCAAAAGAAAATTGATGTCCTCAGAAAGCAAGTAGAAAAAGCCATGGGGAAGGAGATGTCTGCTCACCAGTACCTGGCAAACCTGGTGGGCCTGGCAGAGAATGTCACCAAGGAACGAGACAGTCTTAAGTATCTGGTGAGTTTCCTCAAAGTTATGTAAACTCAAGCTTCATATACAAATGTGACTTTAAGACTATTTTTTAGCAAATCTCTATCTATAGATCTCTATCTATAGTAAAAAAACCTTAATATCTTAATGTAGTATATTAACCACACTTCGAAATTCTCCAAAATTTTATCTTTTAACCATGGGCAAGAATTATTTATTTATTTATTTATTTATTTATTTATTTATTTTGAGGCAAGGTATTGCTGCCTAGCCTAGGCTGGCCTCAACCTTGTGATCCTCCCGCTATAGCCTCCCAAATACTGGGATTAGAGCACAAGCAAAAGACGTTTTAAAGAAAATCAGCCAGAAATTCTAAATAATAGCAAACGTTATTTTAGAAAGTGAACTATGTGGCGGTGCTCATGTCCGTCACACAGCAGCGGAGCGAGGCATCTGTGCACCCCCTTCAGTCACTGCCTGAGCGCTTCCCACCTGCAGGCCTGCCCGACAGTCACAGGCAGTGCTGGGGGTGCAGCGAGGTTGTCAGTGCACGCCTCATGTGTGCAGGGCCCTGGGTTTGGCCTCCAGCACTGAGGGAGGGCTGGAGCAAGCTTCCTGGAGACATGTAGAGATCACCTCAGGGGTCGGAGCAGGGAAGGGAGTTAAGTCAGTGCGTGCCCCCATCCTGGGTTTGGTTCCCAGCACCAAGGGAGGGCTAGAGCAAGCCTCCGGGGCATTCAGTAGAGATCACCCCAGGTGTGGCAGCAGGGAAGGGAATTAAGTCGATTATCGGTGTCCTAGATGCTGGAGAAGCGCCCAGCCAGCCAGAACCTGGCACGGTTCTAGACACTTCCACACTGATTCAAAAAAGATGTCCGCAGCAGATTGTGTGGTCGGAGAAGACAGCTCTGCTCTCTGTGTCGAGCCATGTGCGTTCAGAAAGGTCTGGTAGATTCCCCCAAGCTCTGACAGTGAGTTGCCTCCGAGGGGTGGACTTCCAGGTGACGTTTCTTACCAAGCCTTCTTACTCATTTGAATTTTCTCTTCCGTGTGTTTTGGACATACGGCACTCCCGCGTATAAGCATGCATGGGTTGTCTCAGTTGCCGGCATGTCAAATTAGAAGGCGGAGGTTAATGAGTGCCTTGACACAGTGAGGGGGGGGGGGGCAACAGGAAAAGTGTGGGTGAGAGGAGGAGGGGCTGTCGGAAGTGCTGGCAAGTTCCTCCCCAGGGCAGTGGGCAGAGGTCTTAGGCCTTGCTTATAGAGGGGAGTTGAGGGGTGTTGCTACTTACTTAATAAAATGAATGCTAATTGGACATGTCTCGATATTGTCTGTGCTCAGTGTCACAAAGTATTCTTCACAATGTGGCAGTAGTTGGTAGGGCTCCAGCAAGTCTCATTGAACATTGCTGGCGATTTGAAAATGTAATTGATTATGATTATGGTTGTGGGGGTGGGGAGTGAGTGAGTGTCCATGTGTGTCACTGCACATGAGTGGCAGTCAGGTGACAGTTTCTCTGTTCCTCTGGGTACCCACTGAGCCATCACACAGGCCCCATCACAGGCGATTTCTAAGTGCCTCCTGACTCTGACCCAGTGTGATAGAACCGTAAAACCACTCAGATCTGATTCTGGCTTCTTCTGAAAAGTTGCTGTCCCGTGCCACCGTGCTGAATGTGCTGGTGTTTCCTGTCGCTGCACTAAGCGCCCCTTCCCTGCCCCTGCCCTCTGGGCTGCTGAGAGGGTAAAAGCCCGTTGGAAGGTGCACAGCAAAACTGCTCATCTGGAGTAGCTTCCGGGCCTCCTCCCCACGGGGCTACACTGAGTCTCAATCCCTATCTCTGGGGCACACAGGTGGGGACCCCGTCCCTGGGATCCGATGCCCAGGCTTTTGTGGTGTAGTGGAGATTCTTTCTTCGGGCCTACACCTCAGCCTTGCAGACGGGACATGGAAACACAGTGGAAGCCACATATTCTGTGTATAAATATTTAAAAGTTGTAAATTTAGCCTACTCTGTAATGCCTGAGAGCCAGACCACTGGGTCAGCACTGGATGTGGGCGGAGGTGCTGTCCTGTGCCTGGCTCCACTCGTCAGCAGGACCTCTGGTATCCCAAGGCCGGGCGGGGCACTCAGGGGGAAGCTGGCTTCCCTGCTTGTCACAGCACTCCTGGTCTCCTGGGTCTCAGGACCCTCCCAGCCTTTAGGGAAGGCTTCCACTCAGTTCCGGGTAGTGACTTCTGATGGCAGGGTCACGCGTTTGCATCTCCCCATTTGTTTTCGTCTACTCCATTTACACCTTCCTGAGGGAGATGTGGTGGTCTGAGGAACGGATGTGGTAATTGCCAGGTTGGGGGCTTCTTCTTGTGTCTGGAGAAAGTTGTTTAAGTTTCTCTGTCAGATCTTTCCTTTCTAGAAAATTCAGCTGCTACCCCTAGCCTGCCTCAGGAGGAAGACGTCCCATACCATAGCAGAGGAAGCCCTTAATGGTGTGTGGGAGCTTGTTTCCCACCCGGGTATCCGCGCAGATTGCTTGGTTTTAGATGACGTCCCTCTTGGCTCTGCTGTCTGCCATGCGGTCTGAGAAGAACGCCCTGTGTTTATATTATTCCCTTAGGTTTTGCTGGATCAAATTAGCTAAGATACAAGCTTGCTTTTATCACAGCGCTTACTCCTTGAGTACCATTGAGGGAGCCATGACCAAAGCTACCTATGGACTGAAGAGTCTGGTTGCTTACGGTTTCAGAGGAAGAGTCTATGACGGCAGCCAGAGCAGGAAGCTGGGAGTTCACATCCCACCCACACACAGGAGGCAGCGTGTGAACTGGAGTGGTAGAGTGAGGCGCTACACCCTCAGACCTCACACCCGGGGACATGCTTCCTACAGCAAGGCTCCATCTACCTCCTAAAGGTTTTCACACCTTCCCCAACTAGGGACCAAGTTCAAATCCCCGAGGATTGCTGTCAGGGATTGCTTCTCAGTCAGACCACCACAGGAGTGCTATGTCCACTAGGAGGGAGCAGTGTTCCGAAGCTCTGAACAGCCAGGGCTAAGGGGCCCCAGATCCGCCTTTGCTACCCAGGAGAGATGCCCAGCCAGTGTGGTCTTCTCTCCTTCTTGGACCCAAGCCCATGTCCAAGCTCTGCCCGCAGCCCCTCAGGGAGTGAGGGGCCAAAAGTGGAGTGTGTGTGTGTGTGTGTGTGTGTGTGTGTCTAGTATGTGTGTATCTGGGGATTGAACCCAGGGCCTCACACATGCTAGGCAAGTGCTGTGACACCGGGTGACAATCAGAGCAATTCCTAGAACTTTGTGTGTTAGCTGAAGTAGTGTTTGTGTTTGCCCCCTCCTCAGGCTCAGTGTTTAGAGAGCGAGAAGCACGGGGTCCTCAACAAAATCCTGAAAGGCAACATCCGCCTGGGCAAGCTGGAGGAGAGGGTGAAGGTAAGGGCCATGGACCACGCCTTCCCGTGGGCAATGGAGCTTCCCAAGGCCGAGTCTGTGTGTGGTATGTCCGCCTCGGCACGGAGAAAAGCCTTGTACCTCCTTAAATAACCTGTGGTTTGCTGCACAGGAAAGTACCATGCAATTAGAAAAATCGAGAAGTCTGCAGGCTCTGTGGTTAAGTGATGTCACTGCAAAGAATTTTTTTTTAAAGTTGTTGGGCTTTTTGTTTGTTTTTTTTTAAACCTGGAAATATAAAAGCTATATACAATTTCAAAAAAGAGAGAGATGGTCTTTATTTTTATTTTATATGAATGAGTGTTCACTTGAGTGTGTGTGTATGTGTGCCGTATGCATGCCTGGTACTACACAGGTCAAAGACAGCAGATCCCCGGGGACTCTGGAATGGCTGCGAGCCACATGGGTTCTAGGACCCAAAGGAGCAGGAGGAACAGCCTGTGCCCCTAACCACTGAGCCATCTCTTTAGTCTATCAAAAGTACCTTTTATCATTTTTATTTTATTTTATTTTATTTATTTATTTTTTTTTTTTTTTTTTTTTTTTTTTTTGGTTTTTGAGACAGTCTCTGTGTAGTCCTGGCTATCCTGTAACTCTCTCTATAGATCAGGCTGGCCTTGAATTCAGTTTCTCCTGCCTCTGCCTCCTCCCAAGCACTGGGATTACAGGTGTGACCCACCACCACCCAGCCATTTTTAAAAAAAAAATTTTATTTGTATGTGTATGAATAACTTGTTTGTATATATGTTTTTCCATCATGTGGGGGTCTGACCTTCTGAAGCCTAGGCTAAGAACGGCTGTCAGCCACCACGCGGGGTCTAGGAATTACACTCCGGTCCTTTGCAGGGCCAGCATGTGTTCTTATCTAGCTGCTACGCCACCCCTCCAGTCCCAAGACTTATATTTAAAACTTCCTTGTGTTTAGTATCTATGTGTGTGATGCATGTATGCCTTGGTCGCATGCAGCACGCATGGGTGTCATATGGCAATGTTGTAGACTCTGTTCTTTCCTTTTGCTTTAAGCGGGTTTCCTGGGCTCCAGGCACCAGGCAGCACACATGTTTACCCACGGAGTCACCTCCTCAGCCCCTCTGGTCACTTCTAAAACTGATGGCAGAGATTAGATATATAACTTCCATAGAAGTTATCCTAAAGTAATCCTAATGATCAGTTGGTTAGAGCGCTGGAGAAATGGCTCAGTGCTTAGGAGCCTGCACTGTTCCACGAAAGGCCTAGGGGGTGCTTGAGGGCCCGAGTCACATTAGGTGGGAGGTGACAAGCCAAGCTCTCGCCTTCTCGGAGTTGCTATTGCTTGAGATCAGACCCCAAGCCTTTTGTGTGCTAGGCAGGCCCTGTGCCACTGAGCTGCGTCCCAGCCCTCGCTGATTGTGAGGCGGCTCCGAGAGTGTGGAGCAGTGCGACGGCTGTGGGCTTTCTTGCTTAAGTAGCCAGTTGAGGAAAGGATTGTCCATGAGAAACCTGGGGGCTGGGCATGTGGCTCCCTGGGTAGAGCTTGTCTAGCATGCGTGAGGCCCTGAGTTTGACCCTCAGCTCTGAATAGAGCTGGATTCGGTGGTGCACACCTGCAGTCCCAACACAGGGTAGGAAGCGGGGAGGTGTTGGGCGGAGGCAGAGGAGCCCAAGTTCAGCGTCACCTTCACCTGCAGAAGAATTTGAAGCCAGCCTGGGCTACATAAGGCTGTGCCTCACAAACAAAACAAATAAAAAAAAAATGGAGTAGATATTAATCTGCAAAAAAAATCCAATTGGTTCTGTGATGCAGATACTTTATGTTTAATTTGCATTTTTAGCATACTACCCCCACAAAAAAGCAGACAGAATATAGATTAGAAGTTTGGTTTTCCTTTTCAAGTCCTATTTCGTTTTTAATTATGTAAGTGTGTTTCTGAATGTGCATGTGAGTCCCAGTGCCCTTAGAAATCAGAAAAGAATGTCCGACCCCCTGGCGCCGGAGGTGCTGGGGTTGTGAGCTGCCTACACAGTTGAACCACTGAGCCACCGCTCAGGTGTTTGTTTTTTAATATCCCAAATTCTTTTGTATCACTTTTTAATTTTGTTTTCTTGAGTCAGAGTCTCACTGTAGCCGAAGTGGCTCCAACCTCGTTTTGGCCTCTGTCTCCTGAGTGCTGGCACACATCAGCACACCCAGTTATACCCCTTACAGAGATCAAACCCAGGGCTTTGTGTGAGTGCCCGGCAGGCAGTTACCCAAGCTGCAGCTCTACTTGCTCCTTCTGCCTGTTTTCTTTTTTTTTTTTAGATTTGTTTGTTTGTTTGTTTTATGTATATGAGTTCACTGTTGCTGTCTTCAGACACATCAGAAGAGGGCATCTGATCCCATTACAGATGGTTGTGAGCCACTGTGTGGTTGCTGGGATTTGAACTCAGGACCTCCGGAAGAGCAGCCAGTGCTCTTAACCGCTGAGCCATCTCTGCAGCCCACCCTTATGTCTTTTTTTTTTTTTTTTTTTTTTTTTTTTGGTTTTTCGAGATGGGGTTTCTCTATGTAGCCCTGGCTGTCCTGGAACTCACTCTGTAGACCAGGCTGGCCTCAAACTCAGAAATCCACCTGCCTCTGCCTCCCAAGTGCTGGGATTACAGGCGTGCGCCACCACCGCCCAGCTCCCTTCTGTCTTTTTAAGATTCAGACTTGCCTCCCTGGTCAGCGCCGGCTGAGGCACACTCTGTCAGGGGACTCTGACTTCCAAGACGCAACATCCCTTATTCACTGAGTCCCTCCCCCTGCAGGGGTACAAGAAGCAGGCGGCACTGAGGCTGGGGGACATCCACCACCGCCTGAGGGAGCAGCAGGAGGACTTCGCTGGCAAGGCAGCTCAGTACCAGCAGGAGGTGCAGCACCTGCACCGGATGCTGCAGGAGAAGCAGGATGTCCTGGACGAGGCGCTGCAGCAGAAAAGGTAAGAGCGGGAGCACCACGCAAGGAGCACCCCCAGAAGAGCGCCTCGGTGGCCTTCTCTGTCAATTAGCACCTGTTCCTTTGAGCAGGATCTCTCCCTGATCCTGCATTTTCTCTGCTAGGCTGGAAGCCAGCCTGCCCCATGATCCCATCTTTTGCCATCCTTGGAGTTCTGGTTTTAAGGGTGTTTTGGGTGCCTGGCTTATTACTTGGGGCTGGGATCTAAGTTCTA